>JBAIZL010000001.1:44501270-44648770 GCA_036971475.1 Prosapia bicincta | reverse complement strand
TAATGTTCTAAATGGCATTCAATTATACATTAAATATATAAGGACAATTTAACTTTTAAAGTCTTTTATATAATTATTTTAGTTTCTTATTGACGTACATAATTTGTTCTTAGGACTAATTTTACCATACGAATTTTATTCATATTGCTATTATGGGAGCCCGACAATCATAAAACTGTTCTATAACTGGAATTCGTTTAAATACATTAAACCTTTGTTTGGGGGAAGTAATTGCGTATAAAAAATAGTTACGATTGAACATGTTTATTTGGCAGAAATAATTTACTGCAATTACACAACTTATAAAATTCCTAACATTTTAAAATTTACCAAGTTTTATCCAAAACTGTGCGAGGGGAATTTATTGTTCTTTAACTTTTGCGGAAATTCTATGATATAAATATGTATTATTGGATTAAAAAGTGTAACATTACTATCTAAAAGTTCTTTTATTGGATAATTGGTCGTAAGAAACAAGAATACATTGACCCTAATCCAATAAGCACGTTGCTTATATAGCCAAGTGGTGTAGGCCTACCAGCTTTACGAACAACCAATAAATCCTGGTAGTACAAAGATTATTACGAAAGTGTGTTACTTTGTTTACACTTAGGCTAATTGCTTAAGCTGTAGAACCACACACGGTGATCCCAATCGCCGTCGTGAGCATGGCATTACCGAGGCCACTAAACATTTTGATGCTGAATGCGTTACCTCTTGTTAATCGACCGGTTAAATGGATGCACTATTTCTAAACGGGATGCACTGAAGTTATACACGATTGTTGGTAATGCTTGCCGTGGTAACCATTAATGGTGATGGCCCATGAGGAAACTATTCTTAGTTCTACATTGTAAGATGCGGGTTGTTGTAAGTTTTAGTGTTAAAGAAAACGTCTCTCAAAAATATCTATCAACAGTGAAATTCTGCTTGTTTGTATAATTTCTTCCTCTTTGGTAATAAAACAACATTTTATGAAAAATGTAATAAAAAAAATGAAACATCAATAATAATAATGAGTACTATTCGTCCAAAACTACCTGAGTTAAACAGATATTATTCTCTCTCTCCCTCTCTCTCTCCCCTCTCTCTCTCTCTCTCTCTCTCTCTCTCTCTCTCTCTCTCTCTCTGACTCTACTGACAAAATAGTCAAAGAAGCTTACTTTTTACCAGAAACATTCTAACTGAAAGTAAAAAGTAAGCAAAAAAATAAATTTGTTACAAGCAATTACAATATTATATCTTATAATATTTAGTATGACTATTAAATACTTAGTTAACTTAATATATGTTTAAAATTATTTTACAAATTAACTTTAAGGTTATATTACATTATTAGTTAACTTACTATTAATAAAAACTTACTTAAAATACCTAGTATTTATGATGTGACTACTAATTATAATCACGACTCCGTTTATACCAGAGACATGGTTTAGGAGTGGCAGTAAAGTGTCGTGCAAGGGGCTTACGATATTTTAGGGAGCTAATCCGTCCAACACTTGACTTTAATCGCCTATTACTACCCCACATTGACACCCAAGGTATGGTAGAATCACAATTTAGAAAATCGCTTCGCGCAGATGGCTCAGGGGAGAATTCGATTAGGAGCGGAGAACCGAGAGGATGTTTCCACAGGACCGCAACACTGGCCTGAGTGCTTAATTTCAGCCGGTAGATGACATGACAGTCATCGCAGGTAGTGCTTGGGGTCAAATAAATAGAAGCTACAATATTAAGTAAATTAGAAAGATTAATAAAATCAAAAAAACTTTAAAAACTATTAAAATCTTTTACAAAAAGTGTAATTAGTTTTCAGTAGACAATAATATATGAAATATTTTCAGAACCTATCTAGCCTAACCTAACCTGACTGCCAGCAGAGGTTTGCTATAAACTACAGTATTCAAGAAGGCTGTCGTCTACCGGTGCATAACTGACTGTCCAACGCGCTGAAAAAAAGCAGTTTTTTACGAAGTGATTATGTTCTACTTTTTTTTGGAGGCTTAAAAACATCTACAAACTCTTTCGTGCTACTGGAAATCGTCCCTGGGACCTTGGGGTCAATAGTCACCCAAAATGACTTACAAGACTTTTCTGCCAATGTCCCAATTATAATGCTTGAAAAATCATCATATTAATCATTCATTAATAACTTTTTAATATATAAACTTGCGTTCAAAATAATTTTTAAGTATGTTTTTATGGAATTATAAATGCAAATAAGTGTAGTCTGTCTAATGAGGTCTTTCTAAATTTAATCTTACATTTTATTTTATTCAAGTGTATTTTTACTTAAGTTTATTTATTTGTTTAAGCTATTCTATTTTTTTCATATTTAATGGTATTATTTTTTACTAAAACAGTTTGTACTTAATAGTTTGTAGCTACTACAAAATCACTAACCTATTAGCCTTTTTGAAAGTAAATTACAAACAATTTTAGAATTTGATAAAAAACTCAACCAAGTGCATTATTAGTTTGATTTCACATTAGCACTTAAAGACTGATATTTGAAAGAGGAAAGTTTTTTATATCTTCTGTTCAAGAAACCGTTTGTTTTCTCTTCGTTGCCAGTTTCTATAAAAATATCAAGCAAGAAAGAAAGCAGTGTCGTGGAATACAGACTATTTAAAATCGAAAACAGGGGGAACGTCGAGACCTGATTGACAAGATGCTACACCTGTTAACATTCTGTGAGTTCAACCTAACCTCTTCGGCAGACGACTCATTTCTTTGTAGTTCAGGCAATTATGTAGGAAGGCTAACGTTATGAAGTGATATTTAGCCGAGCTCCACACTTCTACGGAACTCATTATTTACAATTAGTTAGCTCAACATTCTTTGCCCAGTTTATTTTCTATGATTAGTGAAGCAATTATGTCGCTATGTATCGGACTTGTAAATTGTTATGTCTTTCGTAACGTGCAACTTGTTTCATACGTGTTAACCCTTTCATGCGTAATTGTGTTGTTTTTCTATCGTAATATATTTTTACTTCTTTGTTAAAGACATCTTTTCAACATACGTTATATTTTTAATGTTAATGATGTATACTTATTTAGAGAGTACGCTACTTTTACGTTTTTACAGTAAAATTCTGTAAAAATAAAATTGCTAGTTTGAGTTCGAACTGTTTCCTCAAATATATTAGAACTACAATTTTTAAAATGCTTTTATAACCTATAATCAATATTACACTTTAAATTCTATTTTTATTGATTTTATTTAAAATTTATATGTGGCTAATTAACTTGTTAATTCAAAACAAATTTTAATAAAACTAATTTTATCTCATTAAAATGCCCTCGCACCATCAGAACACTTATTATCTGGTCGTTTTCGGTGCATTAAGTTGTCATCATTTGCATTGAAACTATAGGCTACTAACAGTCTACATTTGTAGTGCAAATTACCGTCAGGTTAATCCGTCGGGGAAAACCCCTGGAGTCAGTGTAGTGACGATGTGAGGGCAATGTCATGAAGAAGCGCTAATATTTAATACGAGTATAAATTCTTATCATATAACTGATTAAGTACATAAATAAACGCTCATATAAAACAGTTCACACACATGCACTCAGAATGCTAAAACACAAGTGTTACATGTAAATTGATTGCATTGTAACAGATGAAATAAATTATTAGAAATACAGTGCAACTAAAATTAAAAGGTCATATAGAATCACTACCCATTGGATTTGCCCATAATAAGCGACCATCTGTAAACCTTAAAATAACATCAAGGCATGGCTCATGTAATTATATGTAAATATTAGCAAGCAATAGGCAGGAAATCAACCTTTAGATAACTGCGTTTTAATTGGACACTGACAAGGCTTGGCAGGATTACGTTATAACTCATAGATGCCTAAAATATTTAATACAAGATCTGATGTAACGTTACTAACTAGTAAAAAGATTGAAGTAAATCGATATTTAATGAATAATATTGTTATAGATTCAAAATTTACGAATGTTGAAATACGGCACCGTTATTAACCTTGGGATGCGAGTTCGATATCAAAATTACCAATTTAAATTCTTATTCGCTGTCTAGTCAATCATACTCATTAATAATAATTATCTATATATATATATATATATATATATATATATATATATATATATATAGGCCTATATATATATATATATATATATATATCACCATTTGAAGTTAGCTATAAAGTATATTAAAAAATTTAAAAAGTTTACCTGCCATTTTAATTTATAAATAACGTTTTTCTAAATCTGATGGTTTTTATATTAATGTTAGTAAAGATTATATAAAGTGTAAAGTCATTTCGAAGTACCTCATGTTATATAATAAGGACCTACGAATACATGATACCATAAGAATCGAAACATTAATTTACCTTGAACATATACATGATCAGTTCTATTAAATATGTAACTAAAACATAGATCAAGGGAACGTTAAGTTGAAGAATAGAAAGCATTAAAAAAAGACGCCAACAGAAAGCTTAAAGCTCAGCAAAAGCAACGATACGTATTGGGACCCTAAAGAATAGGAATGAAAGAAACAAGTCATTCTACTGCTTCAAGTTATAAATAACGGGAAAAATAAATTTCATTCCAGTTGAAATTCGCTCAAAATTCAATAAACTTTCAATTTAAGTATGTGTACAGGATGGTATTATTCAGGATATTAAAATGAAAATAGGCAAGAAATAAGAAAATCTTAAATTTTCATTTTCATTATTAATTTTACAAAGAAATACTAATTGTACAAGTTTGTTCAAAGATCGTTAAGGACTTTAAGTTTATTTAGGCTGTCTTTAGAAGTTTTATTTCTCCAATTTGAAGATAATTTTCTTATTATGACGTCTGTTATGGACAATGCATAGTTCTACATGCTTTTATAAACAACTCTTTCCAGACTGTTGACACTTTTTGTATAAAAACTGTCTTGAAATTATGACTGTAAAGTTTTGTTACAGAAACTGTTGATGGAAAATATTTGTTACAGAACTGGTAATATTTAAAAAATATTTTAAAACCATGTAACCCCAAGAACAAAAAACTTCAAGGAAACTTTGTAATCCGTAAACGTCCTCGCTGCGCTCTTGGTGCGGGCAAATATAAATGTTGGAGGGAAAGAGTACGCCATAGAAATTACGAAATGGATTCCACCTTAACATAGAAATAAAGGTAGGCTGAACAATCGTGGATTCGTGGAGTAAGGAAAACAATGAGTGGATGATGTCAGAGGGACGAGACCTCAACCTTGCACCTGCTCACTACACATAGGCCTAACCTGGAGATAACACTCTTTGTGTGTTACCCTTAAAATCTATTCCATAAAAGATCTGTAATAATGAAAATGATCGGGTAGGCTACCAACTGTGATTTTTCCATTTTCACTTATATTACTAAAATAAAATACATTATAAATAAGATATTTTAAGCGTCGCAAATTATAAATTGAAATTAAAAATTTGAAAATAAATACAAACATAGCCTCAATGCATTTCAAACTTATACATGAAATTATAAAACATGAAAGTTTCTGAAACAGGGATTGTTTGATACTACATAAAATTATAATCTAGACTACCTATTTAACAAACACACCGGATAGGTTAGGCTTGGTTATAAAAAAATACTAGGTTCGGTTCCCAGAAGTTACGATATTTTTTTTTTTCTTTTTTACATCCCAACTGGATACTTTGTTGAATTTTGTAAAGAAAATAATTTCACCCCACAATGCACATTAATGGTTTCTATAGGTTACAGCACATCGGATACCCTAAGTTGTTTTAATTGAATGTCAAATGAAGATAATTCTTTCATTCGACAATCGTGTAGTTTACGTTAAGAAATAGGCGATCCGTTAATACAGTTCTATAGTACGTACAGCTACGTTACGTATAGTAAATACATCGCGCGTTATTTTCTGAAAATTTATTTATTGAAAATTAGGTTTCTTGAATGTCTTTAATTAATACTTATGATTTGCGACACAAAAATCACTTAATAGTCATTTAGAATGAATTTTGAAGAAACATATGTGAAGTTTATTCAACCTTTGTCAAGTATTACCAAAACAACATTAAAAAAAAATTATAATGACGCATGTAATATATTTTCAACAGAATATATAGGATACAGAATTTGATTTTAAACTAGATTTTTAAAGGAGCATGGTCTATTGACCATCACTATTAGCAGCATGCGAACAATTAACAGGCTTAATATGTTCCGACAGAGGTAAACCACTAGAGTTTTTTCCCTGTCGTACAAGCGACGTTCCTAAATAATTGTTATTAGATGTTTACTTCGAAATAACAAAAAACCCAGTTGAATATGTTCGCCTGTATAGAAAGTACGTCTTGACCTTGAAGAAAGCCTTCCGTTCGGCTCGCTTCGGACGTCTGTATGCGGTTAGACATAACAAATCTAATTAAACTTATGCGATTAACATTCCGGTGGAGCAGGCTGCGCTATTAGATGTTGCAAGGCGCTGTTGTGAATCGGCCTGTCCGCAAACGAAATTGCATACGTAGTGAAGTAACCTTACACCATCATGCGTAGGGGCGCTATGCGTAATGCTTGGCAACTTGATACAAAGTAAGCATAATAAAACCATTTACAATTACGCCAACTCATGCAAGGAATATACGAAGCGGGGAATTACTTCAGTGGCTTGACCACTGAATCAGTACATTAGCATCCTGTTATGCACATATAGTATAACTAACAAGATGACATTTTACATGTCCTTTTATTAAATTATGTTTGTCTTGTAAGGAGTTATTGAATCTGCACTAAATCGAAGTATATTATAATGTAGAAGAATGCATATAGTAGACAAGAAAACGCTTCATATGCTGCATAAGCAGCAACATTTATTTCATATGTTTTCCTTCCCTCTCAACCTGTGCCGATGCAAACAAATGCTTCTTTATTTTTTGCCACATTAAAAAAAAAATAACGCTGATTTAATGAGCATCTTTCATCTATTTGTCACCAAAAGAGCAACTGCGTGGGGTCTTTGCTGTATCCACAGACCAGATATAATTTTTAAATTAAAAGACTCAGTTTTTGACGAAACATGTTGTAAGCGAGTAAATCGGTAGAACGTCACGTCATCACTTAGGAATTTCTACAAGACTTCGAAACCGACTGTAGATCAACGAATTGTCATAAATGTTTTTAAAAGTCAAACTTGGAAATTAAACAGCTGTTTTCGCCTTGAGTTTGAGGTTAAATTTAAAACATTTTCAAATGAAATTGCATATATATTCTAAAGTATCGTATATTAATTAAATTAAAAGATAACGTACGATTTCCTACGGCACCTGTTTTTTAATAAATCCTCGTGGTTATGTATTTATTAAAAACATTTAACCTGTCTGTACGTTTTACAAGTTTTAAGATTCTACAAGTTTTAAGATAAAATGTAGGCCTTTGTGTAAACAAAATTATATTATTTCCAAAAGACAAACATGACAGTAGTTGCTTAAACTCTGTTATTACGAGGTGCTTCATTTCGAGGTTATTTGGATGTTATGTTTGAAACCTTTTCAAATATAATTTCTTTTATATCTTTAATAAGTAATATCTATTTTTTAAAGTCAATTCCTACTTAAGTAAAAAAAAATTTAATTTAATATAAATATGTATATACATGTCAGAATAACAACATTAAGTAGCAAAATAGAAAGCGAATTTTCTAGCGATTTTCCATTTTTCTTTCTATGTAGGCTTATAGTGTTGTACTATTATTATTATTTTTTTTTGTTACTATTTATACGCTTTTTACTGTCGCTGGCATTGTGTTGTTTCTTTTCGCTTTCCTTTCGCTTTGCCATTTTGCAAAGCAAGGTTCGATACCGTTAGTCCAGTTTGTTTGTTTATTTTATATTTTTAATTCATTTTTAATCCTTAACCATTTACGATATTGTGTGGTAACCATGGCAACAATTTAAGGTTGTACAATGGTGGTTTCAATGAGAACCAGGTGGGAGAAAAAAATTCATATAAGAAACTCCTTTAAGAAACAAACATTTAAGTATGGGAAAGTTGGCTTAGTGTCGAAAGCGAATAAACTTTGAATATGAAGATTCTCGGTTCGAATCAGACTTAGACCCCCAAATTTTTATAATTTAATTAATGAATAAATATTTGAAAAAACTGTATTAACATCAATTGTCGTCAACTATAGGTTAAAAGAAATGAATTTGAACTTGATTGGATGAATAAAAACGTATTTTGTTAAAGTTTGAAAATTTGTGCAAGATACATATCGGGAGTGTGAGATAATAGACGGAATTTTATGAATGCTTATTAAATAATGATAAAACGTATAATGTCCAACTGTTACACATAGACCATGTTGCTTTATTTTTTGTACATTAGCAGCATCTTATAATTATATTGCACGCCTAATGGTAAATCCTAATTGTATCCTAATACTCTAACGGTTATATTATGTTTAACTAATACACTGACTTGTTTATGACGAAGCCATATGTATTAATTAAGTTCATTTAAATTTTAATAAAATTTAAAAGTAAAAATTGAATATATGCAGATATAAACTGTAAAGCTATATTACCATAATGAATAGGATTAGGCACCGTCTATATTTTATGAATTTGGATCTTTTTTGATATAACGATATCTTAGGAATAATAACAATAATAACAGCAAAGATTTAATATTATTGAAAGCTTATAGGATTACGCATCGTTTTTATTGACTTCATGATGAATTTCAGGATTTTATCCTTTCAATTTCTTCCATTAGCTCACACTCACCCGATATATATCTTACACAAATTTTCAATCGTTAATAAAATACGTTTTTATTCATCCAATCAGGTTTAAATACATTTTTCCCAACATATAGTGGATGACAATTGATGTTAGTTAATAGATCAAAGGTTTTCAAATACTTATTCATTAACTAAAATTTTAAAAAGCTGATGTTTCGGTCGGATTCGAACTGAATGACTATATGTTTGAAATCCAGCACCATGGCAACCTTTCCCATTGCTGGAAGCCTGTGACTTGAAATATGTACATTAAATGAAATCATAAGAGAAAGGTTTCCTGCAATAATAAAGCAATACAAGGGATGGATGGAATGAGACGTTTTACATCACCATCAGCTTTATAAATTAGTAAACGAAATAAAAAAAGCGAATAAATAAACACAAAAATAATAGTCAATCACCATATAGGCTACTGTAAAGAGAAGGAAATGGAAAATTCCAAGGCAATACGCTTTTTATTTTGGAGTTTAAAACTGTGATTATGTCACACGCATATAGGCCTACATATTTATATTATTTGTGATTATAAAATAAAAAGTAACTAAAATAAAATTGTTTTAGCAAATTCGACCTCAGTAGCAATTAACTTTTTTCTTTGATCTCTGGCGGCAGCCTAATGAATGACATTGTTTTTGTTTTCTTAGTTGTAAAATATGCCAATCAAAGCCTGTAATCCATAGCAATATAAGTAAGTGACCAAATATGATTTCTTCAACGAACAAATCAGACAACCTTACACGATTAATTTTCCCCGAGGTTTTCGTGATTACACAGCCTTTTAAAAATATCTAAGCCTTATTAAACTTTGTTAAAATATGGAAAGATGGTGGTTAATCAACAACATTTCTCTGCCCCCAAAACATTTTGTGGGAAACAGCGAGGAGTAAATATGTATAGGAGACTAAACACGCCTCGTATAAGCGCTTGGGGTGCCAAGTTAGAAGGGTTGCCGGTTTTATTCCTAGCTTCTAGTCAGTTTTCTTTCACTGGTTAGCTTTCTAATAACACTTTTTTTTATGTTAACAACTCATTTTTTTTTTATTAATAACTTGTTCATGACAAATGTTTAATTTAATTTTGCCGACTAATTTGCTTATAGGCCTAAAAGTCAAAAATATAACAATGACAGAAAAAAACCTGTTAGATCGTCATTCTCTTGTTTCACTATTTTTCGTTAATGTAATAATGCTACAGAATTTCGTTTTTTAACAGGTAGCCTATAATCAATTAATACGAAATTTAAATTTTCGTTCCATTGCCAACTTAACCAATAATTAAACCTCAACGGTTTAGTACACAAAGGCGAAGTTCGTTTACTTGGACTCTTCGAAGAACTGTTACTTTTGGTGGACACAAGCGACGTCCGTTTATATTAACTCTTGAAGGAACTGTTACAGAAGTAGACAAAAATCGTGTCCATCTTAACTCTTCAAAGAACTGTTACTTTTGGTGGACACAGGCGACGTCCGTTTATATTAACTCTTGAATGAACTGTTACAAAAGTAGACAAAAGTCGTGTCCATCTTAACTCTTCAAAGAACTGTTACTTTTGGTGGACACAGGCGACGTCCGTTTATATTAACTCTTGAAGGAACTGTTACAGAAGTAGACAAAAGTCGTGTCCATCTTAACTCTTCGAAGAACTGTTACTTTTGGTGGACACAGGCGACGTCCGTTTATATTAACTCTTGAATGAACTGTTACAAAAGTAGACAAAAGTCGTGTCCATCTTAACTCTTCGAAGAACTGTTACTTTTGGTGGACACAGGCGACGTCCGTTTATATTAACTCTTGAAAGAACTGTTACAAAAGTAGACAAAAGTCGTGTCCATCTTAACTCTTCAAAGAACTGTTACATTTTACAATGTAAAACAATGATGCAAGCAAGGACTAATTTCTATATAGCCTAAATATTTCACGCGAAAAGAGAAGCAATTAAAACGAAGGTTATTCGTTGGAAACAATAGTCTGTTGATAATTTGCATTGTTTCATCGAACAATTAAAAGGACTGTCCCTGGCAGGACGGATATAGGGCAATTACAAGTCGCTTCGTGTGGGCAAACCATTATTGTAACAACTTCAACATAACCCGTCACTTAGAACACTTTTGTTGCGCCAATGTAAATTAAATGAATTGAACACCTGTCCTTTCGACAACGTTTAAGTAGGGCTTCCACGATCTATTTGCGATAGGCGGTTTAGCATAAAATTAATTTTAAAACTGTTATTTGGTTTAGCAGAACAGTTAGTACAATTTGAGATTGCGTAAAACGATTTGTACTTTTCTGTATCCAGAGGCTAAATATTCGTTTTGGACAGTACCAAATTATAAATCTACATCTGTATAGTGAATTCAAAAATGTTTTGGTTGTATAAATTTACATAATAGATAGGTTTACCAAAAGATTTGTTTAAAATTAATCTGTAGCTCTTAGATTAAAAACGAAATCTCTTTATTCCAATGAGAGGCTCAGTTGTGTAGACGAGATCTCAAAAGAGCTTTCAATTGTAGCCTATATTAGATTTTAAAGAAATCTTCAAAGATGCAGGTGAGATTTCACGTGAATATGAGAACTCGAGAAAGCTTTAAAGGTGTAATGATAATGCACAACGAAATGTTTAAAATGTAGATGACATTTCAATGAAAGCAGCAAACAATAAAAATACTTTATATGAATTATAGCACATGAGGGTTTTCAAAAAATCTTTAAAATATTATGTAAGAAAACAGTGAGAGCAACGTAGAGCCTACTGCCAAATATGTTATGTTAATTCAAGTGTATTTAACTTTAATATTCGAAGAAAACTTTGAAATTGTGCAAAGATTATTTTTAAATAAATTCTGTATTTTAAGGGAAATTTAAAATGGTATATAAGTTTACAATTTCTTGCTATAAAGTAAACATTGCACTTTATACATTGTTTGCCATACAGAAAAAATGGATAATTGTAACATATATATATATATATATATATATATATATATATATATATATATATATATATATATAATTTCAACGAAGGTTTTGAAATTTTGCATATATTTTGTGATATAAATTGTAGTAACTTACAGAGAAATTTATTACAGTACTGTACAATTATTAAAATGTTTTCAAGATTCAAAACAGTTTTAAAATATATAGCCTAATTGATATCAACAGAGGAAGTGCGTTATAATAATTTAACTGTTGTGGAATTTCAAAACAAACTTTAAATGAAAGCTGATAAGTCAAAAAGAACCTGAAACGTCAAATGTACAAAAGTGAATAGTAATTAAAATGTTTGTAGAACATGAATAATCTAATGCAGGAAAAACTGCCACGATTACTTCACGTGAAGTCTATATAGACTAGTCTAATACAACTCCTCTGAACATTGAAAGTAGATTCAGTCACAGAGAAAACCTAGTCGAAAAAACTCATAGTAGCAAGTCCCGTACTAATCTATTACCTGTAGCCTGGCTACCTGGCAACCTTGAAGATCAATTTTCCCCAACACGGTCAATTCTCATGCTCGGTAAAAAGACCTTGTAGACGGACGTAACCTCAGAAAAAATAACTTGAATAAGGTTTGTACAGAGTTGATTATTTGCGAAAGATAGCGAACATGCTAGCTGGATTTAATGCTTATTAATTAGGCGCACTAACGTGACAGGCTCGTAAACAGTATTCCAGAGGGAATTAAGGTTTTCCGATGCAGGCCTACTCTTCATAAAACACCAAGATAAAGCTTAATCAAAAAGTATAATTACTGGTTGATTATTCCATCGTATCCAGTTTGTCGGCTAATTTATTCACCTTTCATGAATCAAGTTATGTCTGATATTTTAAATTTAGTGTTTTAAAACCTGGCCTACAAATAGCATAGCGGGAATTTGTTTATTTGAGGTTGTGTTATTTGAATTATACTCGTTATAGATTTCTTCCAATAATGTGTGGTCTATAGTGTTTTTCAATGCTTAATTGATTTTTAGAGAAATTCTTTACTATTTACCAGTAGGCTAACCATACGTCGCAAGATTGCAAACAAAGTTATACCTTTTGATGTAGAAAGATATCAGGAACCCAAAAAACATCATACACATTGGTTATAAGCACCAAACTTAAAGATTGTGTAAGCTTACATAATCACTTAACAATAGACACGAGCTTTATTAAAATATTATTTCTTTATAATAATCAATACTAAGCAATCTTTTATTTTTAGGTTATTTAAGACCATTAGTTTAAATCTGAAATATTTTCGTCCATTACATTCTCCTGTAAAGGTTCAACCTTCCTTCACCTTTTAAAAATAGCATTTTAAGTGTGTTTTATTACGTGTATGTTTTTAAATAGGGTAATAATACCGACGGAAAAATAAAAATGAACTCTTGCCGTGTTCATTCTCGCATTAGTTTAGGATGTTTCCGGAACAGTGTCCGACGTTATAGAAAATGTAATTTTTAATGTTAATTCTACTACTCAAATCATCATAAGTATGCAAATTCAAAAAAATTGTTTTGTTAACCTCAACATTCGAAATCGCACAAGATGTAGCCGATATAGCCCAAAGTAGTGAATATCGATACTCCAAATTTATTAATCCATTTTGTAGATAAACTGTTTCTACATTCTTAAAGAAAATTGCACTTGAGTTTTTTAAGCTGCATCTTAAAAGCTGTTCATAGAATGTAATACTGATGTTAAAAGACAAGGATCACATTTATAAAAATAATAATTGTTAATTACTATAAATAGGAAATATAGGCCTACTTTTGGATATCCTTTATTTTTACGTTTTTTTTTACTATGTTACGTCTATCATTTATGAATATATTTGGTTGATTGTGGCCAATTATTATAGACAGTGTAACTAGTGGATTAACCTTTAATTAGTTTTAAAACATTGCAATAAAGTACGTTTCAATTATGAAACCGAGTCCTCTTCGGGAGTTATATTTTTTTATTCGTAGTATTTATGCAGGATTGGCAGTACTTGGGAGCCAGGGTATGCAAGATATATAATAGAAACTAGACTTGTTGTCTCTTACATTGAATATTTTTCATTGAGAGAGCCTATATATTGATATATAGCTAGTAATTTTGTTAGGACGCTGTTTATATATATATATATATATATATATATATATATATATATATATATATTTATATATATATATATATATATATATATATATATATATATATAAATATATATATATATATATATATATATATAATTGTTTGAAGGGTGACAATAACAAACATTTTAGATACTCAAGAGGATTCTAGTTTTAAATCGAAACGTAGAGCTCTATTTTAATACTAACTAGGTTTTGTCAATTGTCTATCATTGACATCCATTATAATCAACCAGATATATTCTTAGTTAAACCGGTAGCCTACAGTTCCGGTTATCACTTCTACAAGTCTTGTACAATTTAGAGGTGTATTTCAAATATTTTTTATTGTTAAAGTCAGAGAGATTGTAACGTAAAAGTGAATCAAACAGAAACGATTTCACTCGATTTAAAGTTTCAATTACTAAATCCTTTCTAGCAATTTCTCCGTTCATAATCATTCAGCAGCATAACCTAAAACATAACTAAAAGTTTCTCTTTTACCAGCCTTCATCAATAACCGTTCAAATACAATCGGTTGATTAAGTCTTGAATCGACGACTAATACAAATCAAAACCATTAAGTTAATTGGGTACCATTAGAAACTGGCGAGCCATCACTGCAGTGGTTATTAATTACAAAAATTAATTATACTAAGACAAGACTTGCCTGGATCCTGGCTTCGGTCAGTCCGATTTTCATCGCCAGCTCCTCCCTGCAACACATCAATCACACAACAATGAGACCAAATCAAGGCCAGTGCCTACTGTTCAGTTAGGTTCCTAATTAGTAATGATAGATTATTCCTATTAGGCCTATGTAACATCTCATTAACGCCTATTTAGTGAGAACATATGGCAGTAGCCTAGTTAGGACGCCTACAGAGGCGGGCAATTAGCCAAACATGGCCGCCATTTTGTGCAACTTTACCGACCTCTGGTAGTGTAAATTAGTTAGTGCCGGTTTGTTTGGTTTACGATCGATTCATTACGGTGAGATTTGAATTTTCTCAATTAGGAACAGCGTTGTTGAGTGTAGGATTAATATTGACTTCTGTAGTATCACTACTACATAATTTGTTGGGCAAACTTCCTTAGGCTACTATAAATAGACATGATAACGATATACAAAACACGATAAATAAAACAATATTCCGTTATTAGGCTACACTTCATTGACTGCAATTCAAAAGTACTACACTAAACTACATCCTATAGTCTAATAATTTTTAAGTGTTTTTTACGGTCCAGTAAGTATCTAATTTACAACATAAATTAATTACAGTCGCTTGTTGTAATCATCTTGAATTCACTGATTGAAGTTTAACTAAATAATACTTAACTAAGTGAATACGTAAGGGCTTACTTGGTGATGGGTTTCGAAACGATTGTACCTTTTACGATATTAAAACAAAATAAATAACTAACAACTTTAGAAAAATACGAAATATACAAACACTAGCAACAGATAAAGAAAAAATATTAAATGACCACACAAATTTTGAAGCCAACACCCTGTTCCATTGCTTAGCACACAACCGACTTGACCCACCCCCTTTACACTCATAAATCTCACACCGACAATCTTTGTACCTAGCGGGGATGCCACCAGTAGAGGCATTGCTTCGTAAAAGGTACGATTGTTTCAAAACGCGTCAGCAAGTAAGCTCTTACGTACTCACTTAGTTGAATATTTTTTAATTGGTAATTGGTAATGAGGGTAGTTGTCATTCAAATAAAGTTAGGGTCTTAAAAAGCTTTTATAAAACAGTAACTTATGTGTAACATTTATCTGAAAATAAGATTTCGATCCTAAAAGCCATAAAAACAGAAAATGTTTTAGAAGGTCATTTGAAATTCAATAAAAACGATTTCCATTAAATTTTTGTTTCTCTGGTGGTTTATTACCTAAATCAAAGAGCCAAACCGCACGTAATGGTAAATTACAGTCCTCGGTAGTTTGGGAAATACCGAAGTAAACTTGTCTGCGGTTTAGTCGAGATTGCTCTCAGACTGATAAAGCTTTTGTTCAGTGAGCTACGTAGTGTTTGCTTAGTGTGAGTGCAAAACCGTTGTACTATGTACAATATAAATACAAATAAATTTAGAACTAGTCTACACACTTGGGTACAAGCTTTAAACATATGCTATGAATGCAAAACACGAACCAAGAATAAACTTAATTATTTTTATTAAGTATTAATCAAGTATTGCCTTACACTTATAAAGAACTAAATTACATACATAAATTAAAGACAAAAAATAATAATTTTATCGATATTAAAATACAAACTAAAATCTAAATTAAAACAACTGAAGTATGTAAAGAAACTAAATGTTTGTTTTTATTTATGATTGTCTTGAGTTGTTTTGAAGTTATTATAACATATTTAATAATAAAATTAGACCTTAAAGACCAATACAAACAAAAATGAGTACAATACATTCATAGATACAACACGTGACTACGGTTACAAAGCCCCACGAATTTGAAGAAGAAATAGAATTTACTACAAGAAAATTGGTTTCAAACTGTAGCCTATCTAGATGGAAGATTAGCAAATGTTTAAACCTACTACAGGATCACTAAAACCAATCAGGCTAAAACAAATTTGTGACCATTTTAGTTGTATTTACCATGACAATTTTTTTTTTTTAGTACTGTCTCGTAGGTTTATGTTCTGCAAATATTTAGAAAGAAACTAATAACTTTTAGATTTAGGAACATAAACCCCTTTTAAAGCATATTTTAATAAAAATTCATTTTTAAAACTATTTTTAAAAATTAAAATTTTAAAATGTATTAACATTGTCTTTTAACTTTGGAAATATTATTGTTATAGAATTTGTATCATCGATTTCGATTTTATGTTTAAAAAACGTTTTTTTGAGGCTATATACGAGTAGTATTTTTTCAATATGCTATATTGAATGATACTGTATTTATATAATAATATAATGAATATGATATTCATTATATTACAGAATATATTAATATATTACAGAATAATAATAAAAATATTTAGTAATAATTATAAATTAAAAACGTATTGATTTAGGCTGTAATATATTGAATGTCATTTAATAAAATTACAATGATTGGTCAAACTAATTTACTGGTTTTGTATTGCAATGTGTAAAAAATGTTACAGAAGAATCCTTTTCACGTGAAAACTGCGTTTTGCACAGTTTTATGTATTCTTAACAAATAGGATGTTTTTGAAGATATTTTTAAAAGGAGGTAATTTCCAATGTTATAGACGGAACGGCGTAAAGATAAAGGAACAGAAAAAGTGTGTGCAAGTTCGATAAGAGAACAGAATTGACGACATCAATTTTCTAGCTAGTATTACTGATAGCTTAACAAACTAAGTTATAGCTAATTACGAACTGTTATGCTAATTTTACAATTAACACAAGTTTATCACTTCCTTTGCGAAACTAATTTTCCTGTTTGTTAATAGAGTGCCGTTTTCTCTTTAACTTTATCTCACTCAACTAATATTGCGAGTTCAGAAATACGTAACTCATGGCTAGCTTATTTGTTTGTCCATCATTATTATCATGGTTCATATTTTAGTTATGATTTTAGGAATTGTGAAACATATGTTTAGGTTTAGACCTAAATAAAGATAATTTATAAATTGTTATTTACGTTTCTACAAGTAAATAGCCTACATGTTTTAAAAATAAGTTATGTTATTTTAATAATCTATACAATGTTTGCGTAAAACATAAGATGTTGAGGTAAGGGTTTGCAACCCTCGCAGTCAAGCAAAACGCTCAAAAACATATCGTTATAATAAAACAAAACGTCATCATACACGTAACGAGATTAAATCCATTACTGCTTTGATAATTGTTTGTTGGGTTACATGT
This sequence comes from Prosapia bicincta, assembly GCA_036971475.1. NCBI lineage: Eukaryota > Metazoa > Arthropoda > Insecta > Hemiptera > Cercopidae > Prosapia > Prosapia bicincta. Next base: position 44,630,989 of record JBAIZL010000001.1, on the reverse strand, counting down.
GGTATATTTTGCTATTCCGAGGTACTAGTGGCATTCCTGAACAAAAAGGTTTATATGTATTATAAATATCATTATATGATTTATGTATTATAGGCCTATTTCTACTTGCTTTGGGTATTATATTATTGATATATCATATATTTCTTAGCTTCATATTGATATTATATTATTGATGTATCATATTTCTATTAGCTTTAACTATAGCTTTATATTGATATTATATTATTGATATATCAACTATTTTTTAGCTTTATATTGATATTATATTATTGATGTATCATATTCCTATTAGTCTTATCTATAGCTTTATATTGATATTATATTATTGATGTATAATATACTTCTTACCTTTATATTGATATTATATTATTGATGAATCATATATTTCTTAGATTTATATTGATATAATATTATTGATATATCATATATTACTTAGCTTCATATTGATATTATATTATTGATATATTATCTATTTTTTAGCTTCTTATTGATATTATATTATTGATGTATCATATTTCTATCAGCTTCAACTATAGCTTTATATTGATATTAAATTATTGGTGTATCATATATTTCTTACCTTTATATTGATATTATATAATTGATGTATCATATTTCTATTAGCCTTATATATAGCTTTATATTGATATTATATTATTGATGTATCATATATTTCTTAGCATTATAGTGATATTATACTATTGATGTATCATATTCCTTTTAGCCTTATCTATAGCTTTATATTGATATTATATTATTGATGTATCATATATTTCTTACCTTTATATTGATATTATACTATTGATGTATAATATTTCTATTAGCCTTATATATAGCTTTATATTGATATTATATTATTGATGTATCATATATTTCTTAGCATTATATTGATATTATACTATTGATGTATCACATTCCTATTACACTTATCTATAGCTTTATATTGATATTATATTATTTATGTATAATATATTTCTTACCTTTATATTCATATTATACTATTGATGTATCATATTCCTATTAGCCTTATATATAGCTTTATATTGATATTATATTATTGATGTATTAGATATTTCTTAGCTTTATATTCACTTTATATTATTGATGTATAATATTTCTGTTAGCTTTATCTATAGCTTTATATTGATATTATATTATTGATGTACCATATATTTCTTACCTTTATATTGATATTATACTATTGATGTATAATATTTCTATTAGCTTTATCTATACCTTTATATTGATATTATATTATTAATGTATTATATATTTCTTAGCTTTATATTCATTTTTATTATTCATGTATATTATTTCTATTAGCCTCATCTATAGCTTTATATTGATATTATATTATTGATGTATCATATATTTCTTACCTTTATATTGATATTATACTATTGATGTATAATATTTCTATTGGCTTTATCTATAACTTTATATTGATATTATATTATTTATGTATCATATATTTCTTACCTTTATATTGATATTATACTATTGATGTATAATATTTCTATTAGCCTTATATATAGCTTTATATTGATATTATATTATTTATGTATAATATATTTCTTACCTTCATATTCATATTATACTATTGATGTATCATATTCCTATTAGCCTTATATATAGCCTTATATTGATATTATATTATTGATGGATTAGATATTTCTTAGCTTTATATTCACTTTATATTATTGATGTATTATATTTCTATTAGCTTTGTCTCTAGGTTTATATTGATATTATATTATTGATGTATCATATATTTCTTACCTTTATATTGATATTATTCTATTGATGTATAATATTTCTATTAGCTTTATCTATAGCTTGATATTGATATTATATTATTGATGTATCATATATTTCTTACCTTTATATTGATATTATACTATTGAAGTACGATATTTCTATTAGCTTCAACTATAGCTTTATATTGATATTAAATTATTGGTGTATCATATATTTCTTACCTTTATATTGATATTATACTATTGATGTATAATATTTCTACTAGCTTTATCTATACCTTTATATTGATATTATATTATTTATGTATCATATATTTCTTACCTTTATATTGATATTATACTATTGATGTATAATATTTCTATTAGCTTTATCTATAGCTTTATATTGATATTATATTATTGATGTATCATATATTTCTTAGCATTATATTGATATTATACTATTGATGTATTATTTTCCTATTACACTTATCTATAGCTTTATATTGATATTATATTATTTATGTATAATATATTTCTTACCTTTATATTCATATTATACTATTGATGTATCATATTCCTATTAGCCTTATATATAGCTTTATATTGATATTATATTATTGATGTATTAGATATTTCTTAGCTTTATATTCACTTTATATTATTGATGTATAATATTTCTATTAGCTTTATCTATAGCTTTATATTGATATTATATTATTGATGTATTATATATTTCTTAGCTTTATATTCATTTTTTATTATTGATGTATAACATTTCTATTAGCATTATCTATAGCTTTATATTGATATTATATTATTGATGTATTATATATTTCTTAGCTTTATATTCATTGTTTATTATTGATGTATAATATTTCTATTAGCTTTATCTATAGCTTTATATTGATATTATATTATTGGTGTATCATATATTTCTTACCTTTATATTGATATTATACTATTGATGTATAATATTTCTATTAGCTTTATCTTTAGCTTTATATTGATATTAAATTATTGGTGTATCATATATTTCTTACCTTTATATTGATATTATACTATTGATGTATAATATTTCTACTAGCTTTATCTATACCTTTATATTGATATTATATTATTTATGTATCATATATTTCCTACCTTTATATTGATATTATACTATTGATGTATAATATTTCTATTAGCTTTATCTATAGCTTTATATTGATATTATATTATTGATGTATCATATATTTCTTACCTTTATATTGATATTATATTATTGATGTATCATATTTCTATTAGCCTTATATATAGCTTTATATTAATATTATATTATTGATGTATCATATATTTCTTAGCATTATATTGATATTATACTATTGATGTATTATTTTCCTATTACACTTATCTATAGCTTTATATTGATATTATATTATTTATGTATAATATATTTCTTACCTTTATATTCATATTATACTATTGATGTATCATATTCCTATTAGCCTTATATATAGCTTTATATTGATATTATATTATTGATGTATTAGATATTTCTTAGCTTTATATTCACTTTATATTATTGATGGATAATATTTCTATTAGCTTTATCTATAGCTTTATATTGATATTATATTATTGATGTATCATATATTTCTTACCTTTATATTGATATTATACTATTGATGTATAATATTTCTATTAGCTTTATCTATACCTTTATATTGATGTATTATATATTTCTTAGCTTTATATTCATTTTTTATTATTGATGTATAATACTTATATTAGCTTTATCTATAGCTTTATATTGATATTATATTATTGATGTATCATATATTTCTTAACTTTGTATTGATATTATACTATTGTTGTATAATATTTCTATTAGCTTTATCTATAGCTTTATATTGATATTATATTATTGATGTATTATATATTTCTTAGCTATATATTAATTTTTTATTATTGATGTATAACATTTCTATTACCTTTATCTATAGCTTTATATTGACATTATATTATTAATGTATTATATAATTCTTAGCTTTATATTCATTGTTTATTATTGATGTATAATATTTCTATTAGCTTTATCTATAGCTTTATATAGATATTATATTATTGATGTATCATATATATCTTACCTTTATATTGATATTATATATTTGATGTACCATATTTCTATTAGCTTTATCTATAGATTTATATTGATATTATAGTATTGATGTATCATGTACTTCTTAGCTTTATATTGATATTATACTATTGATGTACCATATTCCTATTAGCCTTATCTATTGCCTATATTGATATTATATTATTCATGCATCATTAACTTCTTAGCGAAATACTGATATTATATTATTGATGTATAATATTTCTATTAGCTTTATCTATAGCTTTATATTGATATTATATTATTCATGCATCATTAACTTCTTAGCGAAATACTGATATTATAATATCGATGTATCATATATTTCTTACCTTGATACTGATATTATATTATTGATGTATAATATTTCTATTAGCTTTATCTATAGCTTTATATTGATATTATATTATTCATGCATCATTAACTTCTTAGCGAAATACTGATATTATAATATCGATGTATCATATATTTCTTACCTTGATACTGATATTATATTATTGATGTATAATATTTCTATTAGCTTTATCTATAGCTTTATATTGATATTAAATTATCGATGTATTATATATTTCTTACCTTTATACTGATATTATATTATTGTTGTATAATATTTCTATTAGCTTTATCTATAGCTTTATATTGATATTATATTATTGATGTATTATATATTTCTTAGCTTTATATTCATTTTTTATTATTGATGTATAACATTTCTATTAGCATTATCTATAGCTTTATATTGATATTATATTATTGATGTATTATATATTTCTTAGCTTTATATTCATTGTTTATTATTGATGTATAATATTTCTATTAGCTTTATCTATAGCTTTATATTGATATTATATTATTCATGCATCATTAACTTCTTAGCGAAATACTGATATTATAATATCGATGTATCATATATTTCTTACCTTGATACTGATATTATATTATTGATGTATAATATTTCTATTAGCTTTATCTATAGCTTTATATTGATATTAAATTATCGATGTATTATATATTTCTTACCTTTATACTGATATTATATTATTGTTGTATAATATTTCTATTAGCTTTATCTATAGCTTTATATTGATATTATATTATTGATGTATTATATATTTCTTAGCTTTATATTCATTTTTTATTATTGATGTATAACATTTCTATTAGCATTATCTATAGCTTTATATTGATATTATATTATTGATGTATTATATATTTCTTAGCTTTATATTCATTTTTTATTATTGATGTATAACATTTCTATTAGCATTATCTATAGCTTTATATTGATATTATATTATTGATGTATTATATATTTCTTAGCTTTATATTCATTGTTTATTATTGATGTATAATATTTCTATTAGCTTTATCTTTAGCTTTATATTGATATTATATTATTGGTGTATCATATATTTCTTACCTTTATATTGATATTATACTATTGATGTATAATATTTTTATTAGCTTTATCGTTAGCTTTATATTGATATTATATTATCGATGTATCATATATTTCTTAGCTTTATATTCATTGTTTATTATTGATGTATAATATTTCTATTAGCTTTATCTATAGCTTCTTATTGATATTATATTATTGATGTATCATATATTTCTTAGCTTTATATTGATATTATACTATTGACGTATCTTATTCCTATTAGCCTTATCTATAACTTTATATTGATATTATATTATTGTTGTATCATATACTTCTTGCCTTTATATCGATATATACTCATACTATTGATGTATCATACTCCTATTAGCCTTATCTATAGCTTTATATTGATATTATACTATTAATGTATCATATTTCTATTACCCTTATCTATTGCCTATATTGATATTATATTATTCATGTATCATTAATTTCTTAGCTAAATACTGATATTATATTATCGATGTGTCATATATTTCTTAGTTTCATATTGATATTATATATTTGATGTACCATATTTCTATTAGCTTTATCTATAGATTTATATTGAAATTATAGTATTGATGTATCATGTACTTCTTAGCTTTATATTGATATTATACTATTGATGTACCATATTCCTATTAGCCTTATCTATTGCCTATATTGATATTATATTATTCATGCATCATTAATTTCTTAGCTAAATACCGATATTATATTGTCGATATATCATATATTTCTTAGTTTCATATTGATATTAAATATTTGATGTACCATATTTCTATTAGCTTTATGTATAGATTTATATTGATATTATAGTATTGATGTATCATGTACTTCTTAGCTTTATATTGATATTATACTATTGATGTATTATATTCCTATTAGCCATATCTATTGCCAATATTGATATTATATTATTCATGCATCATTAATTTCTTAGCTAAATACTAATATTATATTATTGATGTATCATATATTTCTTACCTTTATACTGATATTATATTATTGATGTATAATATTTCTATTAGCTTTATCTATAGCTTTATATTGATATTATATTATTGATGTATAAAATATTTCTTAGCTTTATATTAATATTATACTATTGATGTATCATATTCCTATTAGCCTTATGTATAGATTTATATTGATATTATATTATTGATGTATCATATATTTCTTACCTTTATATTGATATTACACTCATGCTATTGATGTATCATACTCCTATTAGCCTTACCTATAGCTTTATATTTTTATTATATTATTAATGTATAATATATCTCTTACCTTTATATTGATATTATACTCTTACCATTGATGTATCATACTCCTATTAGCCTTATCTATAGCTTTATATTGATATTATATTATTGATGTATCATATATTTCTTAGCTTTATATTTATAATATACTATTAATGTATCATATTCCTATTACCCTTATCTATAGCTTTATATTCATATTATATTATTGTTGTATCATATTCCTATTAGCCTTATCTATAGCTTTATAATGATATTATATTATTGATGTATCATATTCCCATTAGCCTTATCTATAGCTTTATAAAGATATTATTTTATTGTTGTATCATATACTTCTTAGCTTTATATTGATATTACACTATCGATGTATCATATATTTCTTAGTTTCATATTGATATTATATATTTGATGTACCATATTTCTATTAGCTTTATCTATAGATTTATATTGATATTATACTGTTGGTGTATTATCTATTAGCTATATATTCATTTTATATTATTAATGTACGATATCTTTATTAGTTTTATCTATAGTAGGGGCTATTGTACTGAAATTTTATCAATAGTTGTCATACCTCTATTTCTTTTATCTATAGTTTTATTATAATACTCTATTACTGATGTATCTTCTTTCTATTCGCTATATCTATAACATTATTATGATACTCTATGACTGATGTATCATCTCTCTATTCACTATATCTATAGCTTTATTATGATACTGTATTACTGTTGTATCATCTTTCTATTCGCTATATCTATAGCTTTATTATGATACTGTATTACTGTTGTATCATCTTTCTAATAGCTTTATCTATAGCATTATTTAAATACTGTATTACTGATGTATCATCTTTCTAATAGCTTTATCTATAGCATTATTTAAATACTGTATTACTGATGTATCACCTTTCTATTAGCTTTATCTATAGCTTTATTATGATACTGTATTACTGATGTATCATCTTTCTATTCGCTTTATCTATAGATTTGTTATAATACTGTATTGCTGACGTATCATCTTTCTATTCGCTATATCTGTAGCTTTAGTATGATACTGTATTACTGATGTATCGTCTTTCTATTAGCTTTATCTACAGCTTTATTATGATACTGTATTACTGATGTATCATCTTTCTATTCGTTTTATCTATAGTTTTGTTATAATACCGTATTGCTGACGTATCATCTTTCTATTCGCTATATCTGTAGCTTTAGTATGATACTGTATTACTGATGTATCGTCTTTCTATTAGCTTTATCTATAGCTTTATTATGATACTGTATTACTGATGTATCATCTTTCTATTCGCTTTATCTATAGATTTGTTATAATACTGTATTTGTGAAGTATCATCTTTCTATTCGCTATATCTGTAGCTTTAGTATGATACTGTATTACTGATGTATCGTCTTTCTATTAGCTTTATCTATAGCTTTATTATGATACTGTATTACTGATGTATCATCTTTCTATTCGTTTTATCTATAGTTTTGTTATAATACTGTATTGCTGATGTATCATCTTTCTATTCGTTATATCTGTAGCTTTAGTATGATACTGTATTACTGATGTATCATCTTTCTATTAGCTTTATCTATAGCTTTATTATGATACTGTATTACTGATGTATCATCTTTCTATTCGCTTTATCTATAGTTTTGTTATAATACTGTATTACTGATGTATCATCTTTCCATTCGCTTTATCTATAGTTTTGCTATAATACTGTATTACTGATGTATCATCTTTCTATTCGTTATATCTGTAGCTTTAGTATGATACTGTATTACTGATGTATCATCTTTCTATTCGCTTTATCTATAGTTTTGTTATAATACTGTATTACTGATGTATCATCTTTCTATTCGTTATATCTGTAGCTTTAGTATGATACTGTATTACTGATGTATCGTCTTTCTATTAGCTTTATCTATAGCTTTATTATGATACTGTATTACTGATGTATCATCTTTCTATTCGTTTTATCTATAGTTTTGTTATAATACTGTATTGCTGATGTATCATCTTTCTATTCGTTATATCTGTAGCTTTAGTATGATACTGTATTACTGATGTATCGTCTTTCTATTAGCTTTATCTATAGCTTTATTATGATACTGTATTACTGATGTATCATCTTTCTAATAGCTTTATCTATAGCATTTTTTAAATACTGTATTACTGATGTATCACCTTTCTATTAGCTCTATCTATAGCTTTATAATGACACTGTATTACTGATGTATCATCTTTCTATTCGCTTTATCTATAGATTTGTTATAATACTGTATTGCTGACGTATCATCTTTCTATTCGCTATATCTGTAGCTTTAGTATGATACTGTATTACTGATGTATCGTCTTTCTATTAGCCCTATCTATAGCTTTATTATGATACTGTATTACTGATGTATCATCTTTCTATTCGTTTTATCTATAGTTTTGTTATAATACTGTATTGCTAATGTATCATCTTTCTATTCGTTATATCTGTAGCTTTAGTATGATACTGTATTACTGATGTATCATCTTTCTATTCGCTTTATCTATAGTTTTGTTATAATACTGTATTACTGATGTATCATCTTTCTATTCGTTATATCTCTAGCTTTAGTATGATGCTGTATTACTGATGTATCGTCTTTCTATTAGCTTTATTATGATACTGTATTACTGATGTATCATCTTTCTATTCGCTTTATCTATAGTTTTGTTATAATACTGTATTACTGATGTATCATCTTTCTATTCGCTTTATCTATAGTTTTGTTATAATACTGTATTACTGATGTATCATCTTTCTATTCGTTATATCTGTAGCTTTAGTATGATACTGTATTACTGATGTATCATCTTTCTTTTCGTTATATCTGTAGCTTTAGTATGATACTGTATTACTGATGTATCGTCTTTCTATTCGCTTTATCTATAGTTTTGTTATAATACTGTATTACTGATGTATCATCTTTCTATTCGCTTTATCTATAGTTTTGTTATAATACTGTATTACTGATGTATCATCTTTCTATTCGTTATATCTGTAGCTTTAGTATGATACTGTATTACTGATGTATCATCTTTCTATTCCCTTTATCAATAGTTTTGTTATAATACTGTATTACTGATGTATCATCTTTCTATTCGTTATATCTGTAGCTTTAGTATGATACTGTATTACTGATGTATCGTCTTTCTATTCGCTTTATCTATAGTTTTGTTATAATACTGTATTACTGATGTATCATCTTTCTATTCGCTTTATCTATAGTTTTGTTATAATACTGTATTACTGATGTATCATCTTTCTATTCGCTTTATCTATAGTTTTGTTATAATACTGTATTACTGATGTATCATCTTTCTATTCGTTATATCTGTAGCTTTAGTATGATACTGTATTACTGATGTATCGTCTTTCTATTAGCTTTATCTATAGCTTTATTATGATACTGTATTACTGATGTATCATCTTTCTATTCGTTTTATCTATAGCATTTTTTAAATACTGTATTACTGATGTATCACCTTTCTATTAGCTTTATCTATAGCTTTATAATGATACTGTATTACTGATGTATCATCTTTCTATTCGCTTTATCTATAGATTTGTTATAATACTGTATTGCTGACGTATCATCTTTCTATTCGCTATATCTGTAGCTTTAGTATGATACTGTATTACTGATGTATCGTCTTTCTATTAGCTTTATCTATAGTTTTATTATGATACTGTATTACTGATGTATCATCTTTCTCTTCGCATTATCTATAGTTTTGTTATAATACTGTATTACTGATGTATCATCTTTCTATTCGTTATATCTGTAGCTTTAGTATGATACTGTATTACTGATGTATCATCTTTCTATTAGCTTTATCTATAGTTTTGTTATAATACTGTATTACTGATGTATCATCTTTCTATTCGTTATATCTGTAGCTTTAGTATGATACTGTATTACTGATGTATCGTCTTTCTATTCGCTTTATCTATAGTTTTGTTATAATACTGTATTACTGATGTATCATCTTTCTATTCGCTTTATCTATAGTTTTGTTATAATACTGTATTACTGATGTATCATCTTTCTATTCGCTTTATTTATAGTTTTGTTATAATACTGTATTACTGATGTATCATCTTTCTATTCGCTTTATCTATGGTTTTGTTATAATACTGTATTACTGATATATCATCTTTCTATTCGCTTTAGCTATAGTTTTGTTATAATACTGTATTACTGATGTATCATCTTTCTATTCGCTTTATCTATAGTTTTGTTATAATACTGTATTACTGATGTATCATCTTTCTATTCGCTTTATCTATAGTTTTGTTATAATACTGTATTACTGATGTATGATCTTTCTATTCGCTTTATCTATAGTTTTGTTATAATACTGTATTACCGATGTATCATCTTTCTATTCGTTATATCTGTAGCTTTAGTATGATACTGTATTACTGATGTATCATTTTTCTATTCGCTTTATCTATAGTTTTGTTATAATACTGTATTACTGTTGTATCATCTTTCTATTCGTTATATCTGTAGCTTTAGTATGTTACTGTATTACTGATGTGTCATCTTTCTATTCGCTTTATCTATAGTTTTGTTATAATACTGTATTACTGATGTATCATCTTTCTATTCGCTTTATCTATAGTTTTGTTATAATACTGTATTACTGATGTATCATCTTTCTATTCGTTATATCTGTAGCTTTAGTATGATACTGTATTACTAATGTATCATCTTTCTATTCGTTTTATCTATAGTTTTGTTATAATACTGTATTGCTGATGTATCATCTTTCTATTTGTTATATCTGTAGCTTTAGTATGATACTGTATTACTGATGTATCATCTTTCTATTCGCTTTATCTATAGTTTTGTTATAATACTGTATTACTGATGTATCATCTTTCTATTCGCTTTATTTATAGTTTTGTTATAATACTTATTACTGATGTATCATCTTTCTATTCGCTTTATCTATAGTTTTGTTATAATACTGTATTACTGATGTATCATCTTTCTATTCGCTTTATCTATAGTTTTGTTATAATACTGTATTACTGATGTATCATCTTTCTATTCGTTATATCTGTAGCTTTAGTATGATACTGTATTACTGATGTATCGTCTTTCTATTAGCTTTATCTATAGCTTTATTATGATACTCTATTACTGATGTATCATCTTTCTAATAGCTTTATCTATAGCATTTTTTAAATACTGTATTACTGATGTATCACCTTTCTATTAGCTTTATCTATAGCTTTATAATGATACTGTATTACTGATGTATCATCTTTCTATTCGCTTTATCTATAGATTTGTTATAATACTGTATTGCTGACGTATCATCTTTCTATTCGCTATATCTGTAGCTTTAGTATGATACTGTATTACTGATGTATCGTCTTTCTATTAGCTTTATCTATAGCTTTATTATGATACTGTATTACTGATGTATCATCTTTCTCTTCGCTTTATCTATAGTTTTGTTATAATACTGTATTACTGATGTATCATCTTTCTATTCGTTATATCTGTAGCTTTAGTATGATACTGTATTACTGATGTATCATCTTTCTATTCGCTTTATCTATAGTTTTGTTATAATACTGTATTACTGATGTATCATCTTTCTATTCGTTATATCTGTAGCTTTAGTATGATACTGTATTACTGATGTATCGTCTTTCTATTCGCTTTATCTATAGTTTTGTTATAATACTGTATTACTGATGTATCATCTTTCTATTCGCTTTATCTATAGTTTTGTTATAATACTGTATTACTGATGTATCATCTTTCTATTCGCTTTATCTATAGTTTTGTTATAATACTGTATTACTGATGTATCATCTTTCTATTCGCTTTATCTATAGTTTTGTTATAATACTGTATTACTGATATATCATCTTTCTATTCGCTTTAGCTATAGTTTTGTTATAATACTGTATTACTGATGTATCATCTTTCTATTCGCTTTATCTATAGTTTTTTTATAATACTGTATTACTGATGTATCATCTTTCTATTCGCTTTATCTATAGTTTTGTTATAATACTGTATTACTGATGTATGATCTTTCTATTCGCTTTATCTATAGTTTTGTTATAATACTGTATTACCGATGTATCATCTTTCTATTCGTTATATCTGTAGCTTTAGTATGATACTGTATTACTGATGTATCATTTTTCTATTCGCTTTATCTATAGTTTTGTTATAATACTGTATTACTGTTGTATCATCTTTCTATTCGTTATATCTGTAGCTTTAGTATGTTACTGTATTACTGATGTGTCATCTTTCTATTCGCTTTATCTATAGTTTTGTTATAATACTGTATTACTGATGTATCATCTTTCTATTCGCTTTATCTATAGTTTTGTTATAATATTGTATTACTGATGTATCATCTTTCTATTCGTTATATCTGTAGCTTTAGTATGATACTGTATTACTGATGTATCATCTTTCTATTCGTTTTATCTATAGTTTTGTTATAATACTGTATTGCTGATGTATCATCTTTCTATTCGTTATATCTGTAGCTTTAGTATGATACTGTATTACTGATGTATCATCTTTCTATTCGCTTTATCTATAGTTTTGCTATAATACTGTATTACTGATGTATCATCTTTCTATTCGCTTTATTTATAGTTTTGTTATAATACTTATTACTGATGTATCATCTTTCTATTCGCTTTATCTATAGTTTTGTTTTAATACTGTATTGCTGATGTATCATCTTTCTATTCGCTATATCTGTAGCTTTAGTATGATACTGTATTACTGATGTATCATCTTTCTATTAGTTTCATCTACAGCTTTATTATGATACTGTATTACTGTTGTATCATCTTTTTATTCGCTATATCTATAGCTTTATTATAATACTGTATTACTGATGTATCATCTTTCTATTCGCTATATCTATAGCTTTATTATAATACTGTATTGCTGATGTATCATCTCTTTTTTTTAGCTTCACCAATAGCTTTGTTATAATATTGTATTACTGATGTAACACCTTTCTAATTTTTTATCTATAGCTTTATTATAATACTGTACTATTGATGTATCATCTTTCTATTAGCTCTGTCTATAGCTATAAAGCTAAAGCTATTAGCTTTTTATATCGTCTGCACGGCTTAGGTAGAGTTTGTTTGATCTCATCACATAAATACAGGCTAATTAACGTTAACGAGATGAATTTAGGTTGATTAGAAATTTTTAAAAAATAAGAAATTCAATGACTTACAAACACAAAGTGCACAACAGTTTCACAATCGGTTTCTTTTATACTTTATACTTATTTTAAATAATAATAAAAACAGCTGAGTTCAAATATGTAGATGTTTTATTGAAAACGTATTAATATACTATTTTTCATTTATACTAAAATAATATTTTTAGTTTTCGTTATAGTATTAAAAAACTACAAATTTTCAACCATTTGTAAATAATACAATAGGGCCATAATAATTGAAGTATATATAAATATAATAGTTTAGGGCAATTTATGACAACTTTTAAGATGTAAAGTTCTTGTACGTTTTACAGTAATGATTAAAAATTATCAGATTAATTTTAAGTTGGAAGATTTCAAAACAGCGTTTACTTACTATACTACCCTTTGTAAATTTGATTAATTCAAAGCTTAGTTTAACGGTTTTATTATTCAAATGCTACTCTTTTTAAAGACTACAAACATTCGTGTTACAGCGCATCGGTACGGGATAACAGAGTAAATATTGTGCAACATGAGCTAAGTGGTACTTGAACTGCAGCTGTTAGCAACAGACGTACCACATCAGGTTGCAAATTACCCATCAAGTTTCATTAAATGTCACAGCCATTATCAACTCTAACCACGACATTTGTCCACCTGCCATAAGGAGGAATTAAAAGGAAATTGCAAAATGCTGTAAGGAAATTGAAAACTTCATGCATCCGGTATCTTCCTTAATATACGACGTCATCAGTGTAAACTTAATTTAAAGGAGGAAATCAAATCTAATATGACATTTTATTTCGAGATAATTATATGCTGCCGTAATTGTGTTGTGTGTTTGACGTCATTTCGTGGATTTATTAAATACGAATGCACATTATTCTTTACAGATTTAATGATATAAATTAGAATTTCATTTCCTATTATCATTTCATGTCGTTTAAGAAAACCAGCAGCGAGTGAAGTCAGTACTAATTGAACTTTTGCTAAATAACCCTGAAGTGCACCCTGGGGGGTTCCATGAGTCGAAATGTGTACCAAGACAAACCCATGTCTATATTAACTTTTTTTACAAAAACAAATATTGACTCTTAATCGATTAGGTACCAGTGCAGTGTGTGTGTGTGTGTGTGTGTGTGTGTGTGTGTGTGTGTGTGTGTGTGTGTATTACTCTCGCTTGCGTGTGTCATGCTAAGAATAAATCCAATGTACTATGTGGTAAGTATTGGTATACACAACAGCGATGCTTAGTAAGACAAAAACAACTAAGGTTAACATGCGAGTCCCTTCTTCTGCCTTCCCTAACATTAAAACATTGTACTCCAAGAATACAGTTTGAATTTTGTAAGAGTGTAGTCTTAATGTTTGATAATGGAGTTAATCCGAAACACGTCGCCGAAGATCAATGTTTTAATGTTACGCAAGAACAAGGCAATTAACTGTTTACCAATATTCCAATATTCAACTAAGGTATCAGTTAGAGTCTTTTTATTTGTAATTGTTGTCATTTTCAAAGTACGAGTATCTTCAGGTTAATGTGTGGCTTCTGTATCTAGCCACAGCTCTGTACGAAGTTATACAGCGAGGAAAATATTTTCTTGGCCAAGGTTTTTTAGGCAGAAGTATTGGATTGTGTTTGCAGTTAATGCCTGAAAATTAACAAAACTTCAGTTTAATCATAGAAAGTAATATTATTTGTGCATTTGTAGGAATATACAGCCTAAAAACTTTCATTTAGTCTACCCGTGACTATTGTAAATAAGTTCATTGCCGCTCCGGCAGTATCAAATGTCACTCAAGCCAATGAAATATGAATCTTGAACGTTTCAAAACAGCTGTTATTAATAGTCGGATGTTGGATGGAACATGAATCACACTAACCAGGCGGAACTCTGCTACCGTCAGCAAATTATTTTTGAAAATTTATTTTAAATTGGATAATACATATTCATTAAGTCCTGCTTGTTGTAACTGATTCTATCGAACGAGTCCATTCCAGGCGCATGAATAATTGGTTATCTATTGGCGTGGAAGAGAACCGCATTTGCAAATTGATAGAAATAAGCAGGGCTGGTAAAATACTTGTTTACATTATAGTGTGTGTTACGGATGAGTAGGGTTCATAAAGAACTAATGATCCGAAATGAAAACGCATTAATATATCTGTAACAAACCGGTTCATTTAGACTACGTAATAAGGCACTACGGTTTTTTTATATTTGCATAAAGTTTGTGTTTAGACTTATATAAATGTCAGGAAGACATGCACTGTGTAGGAAATAGGACAACAGTAGGAAACAAGACAACATACACTGTGTAGGAAATAGAATACCTACGATCAGCCAAATCCTCACCAACCATGGCAACATTCAAATGCCATGTTTATTCGACTATTAGCAGATATTTAATGTTCTAAGTCACCATAGTAAGACAATAGTTTCTATTTACCGAACATTTACGAAGACCGTTTTTCTGATCCCTCAGAGAGATTGTAACAGGTAGACATGTTATAATTACATGCAGGCCTTTTAGGGTACTCGACTTTGAACCCTTAATGCCATGCTATCACCTCTATATCCTTTATCAGGGGGTATATGTTCTTACTTTTTTTTAGTCATTTTTTACAATCCTGGGTTAGGTGTAACTTACATATCGTATATTTGAAGTTAGTTATAATTGAATTTTGACGCAGATAGCGACGCAACTTCGGCAACGAGAGACTGGTCACGATGCTGTTTGGATACGTTCACCCTTTCCACGTCCAGCTCGGTACATGGATGATCTGCCTGAATCCTTCACGCGCGTTAGGATTACTAACCGCATCCGCATTTTAGACGGAGACAGCTCACCAAATAATAGCTGTCACGAGGGCTAGACGGGTTGCTGGGTTCAAACCCGGGTAAAAAAACCCGCTCCAAGTCGCGTGACTCAGTGTGTTTAATCCCATTATGTTTACATGTATTAGATCAGGTTGCGTCGTGTTGCTCGCTCTGTGTTTGAACCCTTACAGGCAGGTGTAATATTGAGGGGGGGGTTGCGTGTGAGATGGATCTTGAGAAGGCACCAGTCAAAATCTTTCCCGGGTGACAACAAATCATGCAATCACCCTGCTTTAAATCACATGTCTAAGCATAAATGATTCAGGATACGTTTTCCGGTCAATGAGGACTAATTTATTTTTAGTTTTAAACTGAAAAAAGATATTTCCCAAAGAACTTAGGTATAGTAAACATTTACTTTTAGTGCTAAACACGCCTAAAACTAGACTTTCCTTTTCACTGTAATGTATTTGAATACGTTTTATTTTGTTTTCTTATGCTTTTGGAATGGTGAATATTATAAACTGTTCTTTAAATTTGACTTGTGCAAATTTCATGATTTCATTTGTAAAAATCAAAATATTTGCAACAAAATGTTTCTCTGACGACAGAAGATATACGTGTTGTAGAATTTCTTCAGAAATGTTCAAACATTACGTCATTTTGCCGTAAAATTCCACTACAAATAGAAAAGAAATGCTGACTAAGTAAAAGTGATAAGCAACAAAGTAAAATGTAAACGCATCAACAGGTAATTATGTTTAGGCGATAATGTTACGTAAATTATGATAAAATTAACATAAAACACATTTACTGTAAGTAATTAGTGACGACAGATAAAGTCAATCAAGGTCGAGGAGTAAATGGAATGAAATTAGCTGTATGTTGACGATAAGACAACCCGAAGTAATCCATACCAGCGGCTTCATGACTTACTTGTTGTTATGCCCCTTTGATGTTGCTATGGAAACAAGGGGGTCTTGTACCTCCAAATCCGATAAAAAATTATACCAAACATATTAACCCATTACAATTTACTCCACTAACAGGAAGCAAAAGTAGTATTGCCTCTACAAATACACTCCATATTTATTTATAAAGATTTATGTAATTTACTGTCATGAAGTCACAAACAGGAAAATAATAATTTTATTTACTTTTTTATATACAATTACTTTTTACTGATAATAATACTACTAAATAGGCTCAGTGTTTATTAAAAAAAAAAACAAAAACAGTCTATTTCGTAGTGTTTTAGCTAAACAAACACTTCACCAAAGCTCCTGTAACTCACAATTCTAAAATAGAATATACTAGGGATTTCATACTGTACCAACCATTCTTTGAGCTTAGCTTTTGAGGTTATATTAATAACAAATAAGAGAAATTGTAAGTTAGAGTTTGTAGGAGCAACATTCACTGATGATGATAATTTTGTCATTGAAACGCGACAGAGTGAATAAATTAATAATTTGTGAGTTTTGTATACGTCTTTTATTTGTTATTTCACACTATGTTTTAGCAAAACAAATTATCGAAATTCTTGTGATTTGGATGTACATTTAGGAAGTGGCATAATATAAAATGTTTTTAGGGGTTCATGTTTACAAAATTTTTTGAGGTTCAACGGGAGTACCCTTTGGAATTTGCCCTCTAATAAAATGCTTTTGGTTACTCCTTTCTACCAAAAAATAACGAAAATAGTATACGCAAAGAAAACATGATGTGTTATACAAACCCTGTTGTTAATTGCTTAGTATGAAAGTGTGGAATTGTTCATATTTGCTTTGAATGATTACAATATATCATTTTTTTTATTACAAGAATAAAATCTCCGGTTTATGTATTAAATTACCCATCATTGATGACAATTTCTTTGTTTTTAGTGGTTTACTTCGTATGTAATTATTGTGATAATGTTAATTATTAAGTTATTATTAAGTTTAATAATGTTCTTGACTTACAAATATTTAATTAAACACCGTGAAGAAATTTTTTGGTACTTTTAAAACATTTACATTTTTTTAAAATACAGCTAAATTTTGTTTAAATTCAAGCTATAAGTTATTTAATACTGTGTGGTCTCGCCAACCAAAACCACTACAGCAGACGTTTCCATCTACGCTTTACACTTTTTCATTCGCTACAATGTTTCAGACCCTATCCTGACATACGGTCTTTCTCTTTTATACAACTTTCGACTTTTATGAAATTGAGTGAACTATTTAATATTTTCTTGTTTTCGTTATTCTTTATCTTTGTTCTATTTATGTTATTAATAGTTTCCCAACTTTCTCCGTACTTATGGTAAGTCTCCAAACAGTTTATATTAACAGAAACTTAACATTGATTTATTGCACCCACCACCAATGTTTATATGACCAGGATTGCAGCCCAGAGGCAGACATATTAACATATATAGTGACTATTAGAAGGGTTAGAGGAGCAGGTAGCTCGGGTCGTAGTATTGATTGATAACATTTAATTACACTTATTACAACAGATGTCAATTAGGCTATCTTTATTGATGGCTGGAAGCTCGTATTTTTATGGATAATGTCTGTGTTCAAATTGTTAGGAAGTGTTTAAGGGCAGAGACATTCGTCACTGAGTCTGTCTGCAGGCAAGTAATGAAACCATTAGACACTCCTGTCTGCTAGGCCTGTAGCCAAACTTCTTAATGTATTGTTTCAATTTCAAAAAAATATCTCTTAAATAAATAGATTTTGTATATATTGGTACAAAAATAATTCTTAACAATAGACATTTTAAAACAACTAAAAAGAGTTCTCAATTGTGCCACTAATATTATCATAGCCTATACACTATTTTTCCAAATAATCCACAAACTATGAGTTAGCAAGCTACTGTTAAAGAAGGATTTTCCTTCCATTTAGAAATACCTCCATCAAAATATACCTGTACTAAAATTTTGGAACAAATAATTAAGAAAATTAATTGGACTTTTTATGCGATATTTTGCTTGAAAACGTTTTAAAAAATTATCTTAAAACTGTATTAACATATATTTTTATAAAACCAAACTTAACAACAACATTAAGAGGAAAACAAAAATGTATTACAAACATATTACCATAAAAATGTTGGAGACCCTTATTACCACAAAAATAATCAAAAAATAACTAGTAATAGACTACAAGTTACCTAAAATTATACCCTTAGGGTTGCATTACTGGTTACTAAGATAGCTTGTAATATTAGATATTTTTTATTATTTTTGTGGTATTGAGGTTTTTTTTAAATATATTTACTGTAATATATTGTACTACACTGTGCTCTTGATATTGTATGAACGTTCATAGGTTTATCCTAAAATTATTTTGGTAAATTCAACATATTATTTCTTATGTATTAATTGCGTATTAGGAGACATGAACCATTGGACAAGGAAAGGAAAGCGGTTTCATCTGTTGGCTACTTGATCATAATATATATATATATATATATATATATATATATATATATATATATATATGAAGAACTTGTTTTCGCTATTCCTTACATTTGTTCTCTTATTACATCCATTTATATTACTAATTATTTCCCACCCTTCCTTTGTACTGGTAGAAATATATATATATATAAATTTAAAAATATTTCAAAAACAAGGATACTTTTAATGAATATATTTATTCAAAGCTAGTACAAGATGCTGGTACTATTTTATTGGCGTAAAACTTTGAATAAATATATTCATTAAAAGTATTCTTGTTTGTTTGTGTGTGTGTGTGTGTGTGTGTGTGTGTGTGTGTATAAAGGGATAATATTATAATAGTAAAAGGATGTAATATTTTAATGCATTTAGGTTTTACTTTCTGAACCGAAAAAGTCTTTTATTATTCTCACAAGTTTTGGGAAGGAAAAAAACATTATGTTCCCATTACCAGAATAATGTCCGAACTTTAACGAAGTGTCCCGAAGATTTTAGAAAGCGACCGCGGCGCATATAATATAGAGGTTATATATATTTGTTAGAGGTTACTGTATTTTTTAAAAAATTTCAAATGAAATATCTCATATATTCTTAAATATCGTATATTTAATTTAAACCAGATTTAAACGATTTCGTGCAATTGTTTTTAATACTCGTAGGTCATGTTATTTATAATGTATTTTACATTTATTGTCATGATTATGTATCAGTTAATAAAAATGTTAATTTAAATTCATTTAATATCACCATAATTAAATAATAATAATAGAAATTATACTTTTATTTTAATGTTTGAAGTAAAAACGTCTCTAAGTGTGTTTGACAATTTTTAATAAACAAGTTAAACTTATTAACACAATTAAACTCATTATATCAATTGTTTTAATCAGTAGGTATATGAACTTAGTAGCTACAATTTAGCTTAGTTATCACTTTTGCTCGTGACTGGAGATTTTCTTATCGTAAGATTTTTAAAACATTTTTTCTAAAAAAATAGGTGGGGTCTAGTTAAAAAGCTAATGAAACGTATTAGGATTAACAAAAAAAGACAGAGTTACACAATATGCGGATCCGTGAGAATCATTTATGTGTAGCCGCAGTGACGCTTGTTACACTCGATTAAGGACACCTTAAATTGAAACCAGCAAATAAAAAATTTGGAAAGCTGGACTGAGTAATGGAAATGAGCAGCTTTACAGTTCGCACGAAATCTTGATGCTTAAATCTTTAAAAGCTCAAAACAACTCGCAATCTTGGAAATATTGATCTCTTAGAACGTAAGTTGGTAAACAAGACTTAGGCCTACATTGTTCCAGTAGAGGTTAAAGACTTACTGTTATATTGAATCACTATAATCCCAAGTTCTAACTACAGAAATGAGTCGCTGTAGATTCGACTCTTTTTCTCTCTCTATTCTGCCCTTTATGTTTATCATAGCAAACAAGACTTAGGCCTACATTGTTCCAATAGACCTTAAAGGCTCACTGTTATATTGAATCACTATAATCCCAAGTTCTAACTACAGAAATGAGTCGCTGTAGATTCGACTCTTTTTCTCTCTCTATTCTGCCCTTTATGTTTATCATAGCAAACAAGACTTAGGCCTACATTGTTCCAATAGAGGTTAAAGACTTACTGTTATATTGAATCACTATAATCCCATGTTCTAACTACAGAAATGAGTCGCTGTAGATTCGACTCTTTTTCTCTCTTTATTCTCCCCTTTATGTTTATCATAGCAAACAAGACTTAGGCCTACATTGTTCCAATAGACCTTAAAGGCTCACTGTTATATTGAATCACTAAAATCCCAAGTTCTATCTATAGAAATGAGTCGCTGTAGATTCGACTCTTTTTCTCTCTCTATTCTGCCCTTTATGTTTATCATAGCAAATAAGACTTAGGCCTACATTGTTCCAATAGAGGTTAAAGACTTACTTTTATATTGAATCACTATAATCCCAAGTTCTAACTACAGAAATAAGTCGCTGTAGATTCGACTCGTTTTCTCTCCTTATTCTGCCCTTTATGTTTATCATAGCAAACAAGACTTAGGCCTACATTGTTTCAATAGAGGTTAAAGACTTACTGTTATATTGAATCACTATAATCCCAAGTTTTAACCACAGAAATGAGTCGCTGTAGATTCGACTCTTTTTCTCTCTTTATTCTGCCCTTTATGGTTATCATAGCAAACAAGACTTAGGCCTACATTGTTCCAATAGAGGTTAAAGACTTACTGTTATATTGAATCACTATAATCCCAAGTTCTAACTACAGAAATGAGTCGCTGTAGATTCGACTCGTTTTCTCTCTTTATTCTGCCCTTTATGTTTATCATAGCAAACAAGACTTAGGCCTACATTGTTCCAATAGACCTTAAAGGCTCACTGTTATATTGAATCACGATAATCCCAAGTTCTATCTATAGACGTGAGACGCTGTAGATCCGACTCGTTTTCTCTCTCTATTCTGCCTTTTATGTTTACTTTTACACCAATAGTTCTTGTATACAACTCTGTTCTTTATACACCAATAGTTCTTGTATACAACACTGTTCTTGTATACAACACTGTTCTTATATACAACACTGTTCTTGTATACAACACTGTTCTTGTATACAACACTGTTCTTGTATACAACACTGTTCTTGTATACAACACTGTTCTTGTATAAACAATGGAACACAAATGATCGTCAATGGCGATAATGTTACTAAATATTATTTTTATTTTCTTCGTCTGTAAAATTGTGCATTAGATGCGGATGGGCGACGGGGGTCGACGCCCTTGCAGATAATAATCAATTTTCCGTAATTAAACACACGATCGCGACTGATGACAGTAAGTTAATTAATTCCCTTTCAGTTTGCAATCAACTCGGCTCAACAGGAAGCTGGTCATTTAGTTCGCTTCGCTCGCGGCAGTCACACCTCATTGGTCACTGTCCCAATTGTACATAACCGTTATGTATTTATACCAGTCAAATGGACACGCTTCTCGCTTCAAAGAAATCCTATAAAATTTTAAATAATTGTTTGTTAAGTAGAGCACTGGGATATTCTAGTGGGATAAATATAAACTTTATTTAATTACTCTGAAACAAGTTTTAAGGGTAATTATAACTCTATGCAATAAGAGGTCTAGCTTTGTTATTACACCGAGAACTACCTTCGTTATTTATAAATATGAAACATTTTGCTAAATTTATTCTACGCTTTGACATTTTATATTGCAAATAACAGATTAAGAATTCAAGAAGAATAATTCAAAATTATTTTTTCAAACAAAATTATCGGTTACAAACGATACTTGTGATCATTTTTAAAAATAAAATATTAACATAAACAAACCAAACTTTTTCAACAGTTTTTGTTTCAAGTTATATATATATATATATATATATATATATATAAAACTGTGTGTGTGTGTGTGTGTGTGTTTGTGTGTGTGTGTGTGTGTGTGTGTGTGTGTGTGTGTGTGTGTGTGTGTGTTTGTGTGTATATAAAACATCAACTTTAGTTTTTATAACGTTTCACTAAATTACATTGAATTTTAATTAATATTTTTATTCAATTAATTTCGGACTAAAGACGGCAAACCACTAGATTCGTTTCTTACTGAAAAGCCTATTCATGCTCTAAAGATAAAAACATTTTGTTTACTACCCGAAATCAAAAATTATTTTCGAAATATTTCAAAACCTGATTCTATAGCCTTTATGGAATATATGGATACATGCTCGTGCATTTTTGTGTGTTTGTGTGTCTATGAATGGTTCTAACACAACCTTTCCTTAAAAAGTTAGATTTTAGAAGTTTAGCTGAATAATTGACTCCAGTTGAATAGAATTGTCTATTTTCCAGATCGCTACTTTACTTTGAGGTCTGCAGTTGTCTGTAGGTTACATTGTTATTTAATTAGTTTTTGTAAAGAACCGTTTTAATTGTGTTCATATAATTTTAATTAAGGTATTTCTATTATGCAATGAATGACCAGGAAGTAGAAATCTTGTAGCCACTAAAAACTACTTGCAATGAAAACAGACTGTGTAAGTTGCAACATAACTTCTTCGAAGTAATTTTGTTGTCCAATTATCTTGTTGTGTGAGTTAATTTGTAACTTGTTTATTCTTAATTACTTTCAAATAAATTTTATTTTAATTTATATAAATTGTTTATTATGAGAATTTTGAATCCCTAGTTTGACTCTTAACATGTTTCGAGTGGTCAACAAATCTTCTAAAGTGTAAACCTCTCTCCACATTGGCAGTGAAAAAAAAGAGTTGCTAATACTTGACAAAGATTAGATGATTCTGATTTTATGTTTTCACAAACGTTACTCAAAAATACATTCTAAGCAAGAAGTAAGCGATTTTAAGTGTCACATATAATAAAAAGTGATAAAAATTCAAAACAAATTGCAACACAACCTCAAGGTACCAACACACATAAAACTGTATAAACTGAATTTTGTGTAATAACCACTATACTTATTTAAACTACAATAAATATAGCATTTGTTACAACCGAATCTCCGGTTAAGATAGGTTTGGTGATAGAAAAATATAACTTAACAATTATAATATTGAACTCACAATCGGCTGAAATTTGTAAAAAATTACTTTACAACAAAGCTGCAAAAAACAGACGAATAAGTCTATCACTAAGTGATAAAGTTAGGATTGCGTTAGTAGGCTAAATCCCTAGTTATGCTTGCTTAAATAGCCTAACTCTCAAGTTAGACTTGCATAAGTACCTCTCAATTTAGGCTTGAGTAAGTACCTCTTAAGTTAATCTTGTGTAAGTACATCTCACGTTATGCTTGTGTAAGTAGGCTACCTCTCAAGTTAGACTCGCGTGAGTGCCTCTCAAGTTATGCTTCCGTAAGTACCTCTCGTTAAGCCTACGTAAGTAACTAGTAAGTTAGGCTTGCGTAAGTAGTCTACCTCTCAAATTAGGCTTAAGTAAGTAGGCTACCTCTCACGTTGGCCTTACGTAAGTAGGCTACCTCTCAAGTTATGCTTCCGTAAGTACCTCTCGTTAAGCCTACGTAAGTAACTCGTAAGTTAGGCTTGCGTAAGTAGTCTACCTCTCAAATTAGGCTTAAGTAAGTAGGCTACCTCTCACGTTGACCTTGCGTAAGTAGGCTACCTCTCAAGTTAATCTCAAGTACTCCCCGTTAAGCCTACGTAAGTAACTCTCAAGTTAGGCTTGCGAACGTAGGCTACCTCTCACGTTAGGCTTGCGTAAGTACCTCTCAAGTTAAGCTGGCGTACGTAGGCTACCCCCTAAGTTAGACTTGTGTGAGTACCTCTCACGTTAAGCTTGCGTAAGTAACTCTAAAGTTAGGCTTGTGTAAGTAGGCTAAATCTCAAGTTAGGCTTGCGTAAGTACCTATAAAGTTAAGCTTGCGTAAATAACTCTCAAATTAGGCTTGTGTAAGTAGGCTACATTTCAAGTTAGGCTTGCGTAAGTAACTCTAAAGCTAGGCTTGTGTAAGTAACTCTCAAATTAGGCTTGTGTAAGTAGGCTACATCTCAAGTTAGGCTTGCGTATGTTGGAAGAACGAGATCACTCGTGCAATGCGGCTGCCTTGCTCTTTACGTGGACAATTTTATTTTTTATATTGAAATCTAGACTAGCCGGAAATGTTAAAAATTTTTTATAGCTACATAATAATGTAGTTCTACATATTGTTGTAATTTGTAGCGAAATATTGTACTTGATAAAGGTGTGTGTTTTAAAGTGAGGTTATGTTTCATACGTTCCATACGAAAGATGATAGTTGTCATACAATTTAACCATTATAGGCCTATATGGTTCACGATGCTTAAAATCACTTGGTCCTTGTTTATAATCTCATTATATGTAATAAATGTGAAAACAAATAGAAGCAACCCCAATCTTGGCAAGTTTTGCAAAGAAGACACTTGATAACACGTTTAACATGTGTTGTGGATACCTAAAAACAAAAGAAACAAGTTGGTGTGGATAAGAGATGCCGAATAAGAAAATTCTAAAATAAGAATTATCATAAGTTTAATTCAAACCAAAAGAAAAGATTAATTAGTGCAAGTATTCTAATAGTTTCATTTATTTTTCACCTCCTTTTCAACACAATTTAAAATCATTCCTGTCGTATTTGTGTTTACACTCACAAGGTTGTTGATTAGGCAATACAATAAAAAAAGATTGATGTGACTCAAGTGATTTATTAAAGAGTTGGCAAATAGAGCCATTTAATTATAGCCAGTTCTTTGATAAATGACTCTTGATTCACACATCATCCGTTTCGATTGTATAATGAACATTCTTCAAGTAAATCTTCTTGATACAAATATATAATAATATAAAACATCGATAGAATTGAGCTCTCGTACTCATTTGAAGAACATTAAAGATGTAGTGGTTAACATTACTACAACGCTACCTCATTGTGTCCCCATGAGGAAGCACTAGACGATTTCATCACTTAATGTATTTAAGTACTTGCGTGTTACAAAGCTGTTATGTTTGAACCTTCATGGTTCCGAAAAGGACTCTGCTCAAATACTTGAACAATAAGTAATTATTTCTGGAAATACATTAACTGTTTGTCACGTAATTACAGTCCTCGTTCACATGAGCGAACAAGGATGCAGTTGCAACCATTATGTCATCTAACAGTAGCTACCACCTCGACGTGACGTTATATAAATTGTAACTTCAAACAAATGTCACACTAATTTATTAAACATTCCAGGATTTTTACCAACTTTATATATTATTTTATACATATTATATATATATATATATATATATATATATATATATATATATATATATAATTATTATTATTACCAGCTCTTGAAAATGCCGACAATAATTGACAAGGGATAAGTTAAAGTAGTTTCGTTATTAATTATCCTATGATAAAGTGCTGACACACACACACAACACTCAAAAAAAAAAAAAAAAAAAAAAAAAATATATATATATATATATATATATATATATATATGTGTGTATATATATATATATATATATATATATATATATATATATATATATACATGCATTGTTAAGCCTAGCAGCATAAGATAACCAGGTGTGCATAATTCATAAAATAAGTTAAATCAGCATCTTTGTGCAGAAAGTTTTGGTGACGCTTTGGAAGAGCAGTATATATATAAAGCTAGCATAACCTCTGTGAATATGAGTTGTACCAGATCTGTCTTTGTAATTAGTTTAATTCTAATTATATTAATAAAATTGTATTTTTACAGTCAGAAATAAATTGTGTTTTTTAAAAGCCAAACTGCCGTAAGAAACGACGTAATTTATATACACATGTAAATATGAATTTGTCTATGGATTAAGGTGATATTTGTGTCTCTCCCCCATTTTCATCTTTCTTTGTTTTATATAATGTTCATGGCAATCGTCATATTTTATTATATAAACTCCACATTTATCATGCATAATATCTTTATTGGAATATATTACGTTAAAAATATTGTTATTTGTTTTATATGTTATTCTTATATATTTACTTTAAAATATATAATATATGCTGTGTTTTATTTCATTGCCTATATAATTTAAGTTTGTCGTTTTATTTGTCATATTATTGATATTATTGGTATTATTATTAATTTTTTTTTAGTATATCGTTTAATTTACCTACAATTTTTCTTTCATATCAATATGAAGCAATATCATAAATATTTTTGTGTCTATAATTTTTATTAATTTGAATTTCATTCATTTTATATAATAAAGCCTATAATGCAGCAACTTTTTATGTCGATGGACGGTTAAAATTATAGGGAATGATCGTATTAATTTGCAGTAGGTTTTCTATACATTGAACATTCATCATTATTTTCATTTTTTTTTTTTTTATTGTAATTCGTTCAAATTAGGAATACTGCCATTTTTTAATGTAAATTTAGTAATTTGATAATAGTTATATTATATTTATATTTGTATTATTAAAAATAATAGAGAAAACGAAAAAGATATGGACTTTCTTTACACTCGACCTCTTTGCAGTAGTCAGACCTCAAATTATTCATGGCTCTCTATACATTTCCTTTCTTCTACTATTTTACTTGCCCAAAATCTTTCTATTAATATCTTTATGATGTCTTTATACACATCATAAATACACCTATCACATGAAATCTTAAATTCTATTTTTTTGTAAATCTTGTTCATCTTTCAGTTTAATCGTTACTTATTCAATGTTAACGACAATATCACATCAGCAGGAACTGCCTTTTATCTCAAGCATATAGTGCTACACTCGATACAAAATGCATACAAGAATCTCTTAGCTCAAAGTTAGCATTATGCTTTCTTATTTCCTTCATTTATCATTCTAATTCTATACTAATTATATTGGCGTATTAGGCATTGCACATATTTAAACATTTCGATTTAATTTATCTATTTTCCTTGTATCGTAACGTGTTCTGCTCGGCTACTTTCTTCTTCTTGCTGCAATGCCTTTAGTTCCTTCACTTTCTCATACTAATTGTCTTAATTAGTTTAGTTCAATTGTGTGAATCTAACAAAATGTTTTGGTTGACCATATTGTTCACTAAAGAATATAAAAATTATCAACCAAATTGTAGAATGTTCTATTTTCCTGCAAACTTGCTCAAGCTGTTGTAGCCTAGAAGGATACGTAACTTATTTAAGTCTAAATTCGACCTCGTAATACTTTTGGCCTATATAGTTACGGAATAATTCACTCCAGCAAACATTTATGCGTAAAATAATAAATTCCTATAAAAAACGTTTCCGTTATTTTCATGGAAAGCTGTAACGTATAGTTTTACCCTAAACACGATACATTTACGAGCACAGTATAACCTTTTTCTATCAATTCAAGGAAATATTGTCGTGCAAGCCAAATTAAGAATGAATCCGTTTGAAATGTATTTGTAAGTTTTTATTGTAAATATTTACTTAATAAATTATGAAGTATTTTTAACCTGTCAAATTTTAAACAAGAATTTAATATTCAATACGTCATAATTAAAGAAAAGTTTAATGAATTGACATTTTGCATGTGTGTATAAATACTTGTTGTATATTAATACAGTTCTGCTAGGTAACAATTATTGGGGAGTAGTTGCATTAATTAAATTTATTATCATAGTTTCTCCTTAGTGGAAAAAAAAATTTCACCAAGGCTAATATCTTTCTTCGTTAAATATGTAGAGCTTACTTAACATTGGTATAATATAAAGTCCTTGGTCAATTAAATTTTATTAATTAAAAAAATATATACTCATAATATAATGGACATTTGTTACATCAATCTCGTTTCAGTAAGGAAGTCATCATCAACAGTTTAGCATTGTCTTATCCGCAATAGTTTATGGTGGGGGAAATTTTAACGTCATTAATAATCTGACTAACAACTTACTAAATTTAAAATTTAAGTAAATGTTTTTAAACTTACTGAAAAAAACTTTGCGATCGCACTAGAACGACGTACGGCATTTTCCGAACTAAGGAGTAGATACTACAGACTTGCAGCATACACTTTTTCAGACAAATTTAATTAAACCTGTTTTAACAATATTTCAGTCAGCCCATGAGGGCTCTTACTGTTAAATAACGTACATTTTTAGTACAAGCGTGCAGAGTAATGCGGGCGCTTCTTGTTTGGCAGTTTGGAAAGGCTCAAGGTCGGCGCAGCTGGTTGATCTAATTCCGGTTTTGGTCATTTGGTTAAGTGGAGCACATTTATTTATGGAAAATATTGTTGAAGACATACATTGGACAAAAGTTATCTGAAATATTCCTAAAGAAACAAATTATGCCATCATAGTACTGTACACGTAACGTATCGGAACTAATTGAGTTGTTTTAAGAAATAAATAATTAAGGGATAATATTTCAATGAATAACTCAAAGATTATTGTGTGGTAGTAATATTTATTTTGTAAAACCTAAGTTTTATTTTTCTAATCTAGACATAGTTTTTAGCAATTAATATTATTCATTTTCAGTTGTCATTCATATTAATGTCTTTTAGTCGTTTTTTGTAGGTTTGTCTGTAAAAATTAGTAGGCTATTTACTCTTGACAAAGATTACGAAAATTGTGGTGTGGTCCAAACGTCGAAGTTCAATAAAGCTTTCTATATCATAGTCTCTTATTTCATCAGGGCCGTTTTATTAAATTGGAATTGAGATATTAGAATCATATTTTTAATAAATATTCTTCCAATTATAAAAGTTCTTTAATATTAGGGAACACACTTACCACCAACTAGCGTGGTTCCTTTGTGGTTGACTAATTGCAGCCTATTAATAAGCAAAGCAAACAATTATCTTATTACTGTTAATTTTATGTATTTCTAATCATCATTTAAGTGTGGTCATGCAATGTTTTTATTCTTTTTCAACGGTCATTCATTTTAAGGTCTTTTAGTCTTTTTTTGTAGGTTAATCTATAAAAATTAGTATTTACTCTTGCCCAAGATCACGAAAATTGTGGTGTGGTCGAAACGTCGAGGTTCAATAAAGCTTTTTATATCATAGTCTCTTATTTCATCAAGGCCCTTTTATTAAATTGGAATTAAGATATTAGAATCATATTTTTAATAAATATTCTTCCAATTAAACAATATCTTTAATATTAGTGAACACACTTACCACCAACTAGTGGTTCCTTTGTGGTTGACTAATGGCAGCCGATTAATAAGCAAAGCAAACAATTATGTTATTATTGTTAATTGTATGTATTTCTAATCATCATTTAAGTGTGGCCATGCAGTGTTTTTGTTCTTTTTCAAAAGTATAATAGATGTTCCGAACATTTTAAATTTCACACATTTTGTCTGTTTTTAAAATAAGAAATACAATAGAGTAAGCTTTATTACCCCTAGAGTAAAATGTATTACATAAGGGGAAATATTTTGGTAAGTGGGATATTATATGCAACTTGTAACTAACAAACAAACGGTTCGTTTCCATTAAAAAATTTTTTTTAATATTGCTGATAATAACAAACTTATAAAAATTGTTCGGTAAACCCCTATACCGCTAAATGTTTATAATAGATTTTCTCTTAGCTTTTCTCATAGCTTTAGGTAACACAATATCGTGGGTTTGAGTAGGCCGCATCGTGTTATTAATTAATTACTTTATTAACACTTTATACAAGTGTAAAGTTGTAAACACTAATATCCCTGGTAGGAAATGTCATTAATTGAGAATCATCTTTTACGATGAGTCAATTCAGATTTTTAGGCTCCATATAGATTGAGTTAAGAGATATTAGTTACATATAAAATAGCTAAAATTTTTGAATTGCAGAAGATTATACTCAAGGAGAATGTTGCATATAGAATGACTGAGCTAAGAATGAGAGAAGATTTTGCTCGAGGATGTAATTCTTTCAACGCTCATTAAAAAAACCTGGAAACCGGATGAATCTTGTCTCATGGTATCCCTAGTTATTTTCATTTTTGTAGCAAAAACCATTAAACTTAACTTATCCTCAACAACAATTATTTCACTTTCACTTAAACTTAATTTATCTAATTTGTATCAAAAATATTAATGTACTTTACACGCTAAAACATTTCGGTAGGTCTGACTTTTTTAAAGGCGAGCAAGATGAAAATGTTTTTATAAGGAAGAAAGCTAAGAATGCTAATATCCCTTTCAAAATATCAAAGGAAAACTTCGAACATATTTTTACTATTTAGCGAATATTTATACAGTAGTAGTTGATTATAGCTTTAAATTTTAATTATAACGTAGGCATGAGGTTAAAAATATTTAAATTGAAATTATTCTACATAACGAAATCAATTCTTATTTACTTGATTCAGTGATGTTCACATTAATACTCCCTATGAATATGAATGTCAACACCTGTCAACCTATCTTACGTCATTCTCGATCTCATTTACTCTTTCATTAAAGAACCGGCTAAAACTCAGTTCACTGTTTCTCCACTAGGTAGAGGGATTCTCCCCTGATTCTTATCAGCGCGACCATAGGGGATTGTTTCTATATATGAGCATAACATCCTTGGGTTTACAATATCCCTACATCGATCGCATCATTTAACTTTATACTTTTATGGTACACTTTGCATTATGTATTGTTAAGTTGGTAGTACTTTCATCTATCTGTTCCTCTACAACTTACAACTAAATTGTGACATTAAAAATGTCCAGTAAAACATTTTAAAATGTATTAAAATCAATTTGTGGGCCGAGACTACTTATATCGTATCACTACGAACATTAAAATCTATAGATATGAAAAGTATCACTTTTTCTCGTTTAATCTTGGTGGTTCTTCCATAAAAAAGAAAAAAAAAGAAAAAACAGGATGTGTGACACTTATTGCACTTTATATACACATATAAAGAATTTGAACTTATAAAACAAACGGAGCAGCAATGTATATATATATCTTATATATACATATATACATATATAAATCATGAAATACATTTTATCAAGTTCAAATAGA
Source organism: Prosapia bicincta (assembly GCA_036971475.1). Taxonomy (NCBI): domain Eukaryota; kingdom Metazoa; phylum Arthropoda; class Insecta; order Hemiptera; family Cercopidae; genus Prosapia; species Prosapia bicincta. Next base: position 44,598,392 of record JBAIZL010000001.1, on the reverse strand, counting down.
TTGTCTTAAATTTGCAGATGATACTTGATGTGAATACAGTTTTTTTCAAATATTAATTAGTTGATTTAATTTATTAATTAATTAACTTTAGTTTTACATGATAGAAAGCTTTTCACAAAAGGGAGAAGGTAGGCAATATAGTTATTTCGTCCCATTTGGTTTAAAACACCTGAAAACATATGATTTCAAAAAAACAGCTGATTTTATGTTATAGGATATAGGGTATGGTAGATCAGCTGTTTTAACACATATTTTATGTTACTTTATTTATATTAATTATAACTATTTAATAAAAAGTAACTAAAATGAAAATTTTCTATGTTGACCTAAGCAGGAATTTACTTTAAAACATTTTTTTCATATTACTTATTTACCTAAAATTTCCATTTCTGATTCCAACTGGATACACCACTTCCCTGACCCGGTCTCCCCCTGCTTTATAATTTGATATAGATTTGAACTAGATTTCCAGTTAATCTTCTTAATCACTTTTACATTAGTTTATGACCACCCGAACTTTTATTTTTTTTAATTTGTAAAAACTTCCTGAGACAGAACGTTTTTTATCGCTTCGTGGCGACCTTCATCAGTGTCTAAACTTTCTGCTTGGAGTTGATAGATTAAGCGGTGAAGGTTTTAAAGGCCGGTTTTCAATAGTATCAAAGAGTATGTGTGATTTGTATAGGTTTGTTCGTTTAATATGTTTGTATTTTGTGTTTTTAGTGTTTGTAAATTGTATATTGTTCTAGTATGTTGGGATGTAGACCCTATTTGTTGATGTGTAAGATGTCTAGGTTGAGGTAAATGTCTGTGTATTTGTGTCCTGTTTCTTTTAGGTGATTGTAGAATGCTGAGTTGGTGTTCTGTTTGTGTTCTTTGACTCTTTATTTGAAGCTGTGTCCTGTTTGCCCAATGTATAATTTGTTGCATTTTGCGCAGTTTAATTTCTATACGCCTGGTGCTTATAGTTTATCTTTGTTGTTGGTGTCGTGTTGCATTTTGTACTGTATTTTGTTATTAGCTTTGTATGTTATTTATTATCTTGTTTTTTTAAATTTGTGGGTTATTTTATTTTATGTTCTGTTTATATTTGGTATTGTAATATATTTGTTTTCCCTCTCTGCTAAATGCATATTTATTTACATTCGCCTCTGGGGTATATTTAAAGTTGTATTACATTTTTTTCAATTAAGAAGCTAATGTGGAATTTAATATTGGTTTGGTTTAACCATTTGCTCTAACATAGATCTACAAATATTTTTGTTAAAGCACTATCTTTAAACTATCTGTATCAAATTATTATCTATAACTACAATTACCAATTTTTTGAAGCAAGAAAAAAATATTTCGAAATATTAGATGATTAAATGTTTACATTTTTGAACGAAGTAAATATACATAAACATAAACTTACAGTTTCGCGTTTGCGCCTTACCTTGTGAATACGTCGGGGTAATGTGTTCTGGAGAACGCTTTCTCGAGCTCTTCCAGTTGGAAGCTTGTAAATGTAGTCCTGTATCGACGTTGCTTCCTCTTGGGGGCGGCGTTAAAATCGTCCAACTCACCGTCGCTGACCTCTTCGTCTCTCCCAGACACTCCCATGTTAGTGTTCTCTGTGTCCGCCTCACCTTCCACACTAGCTTCTGGGGAACTACGGGGCGGCGTCGTGCTAGAGAAGTCTGTACAACAAATACACCAGGTCAGAAATACTTCTGATTTCATACAAATAACTAACCTTATAAATATTTGTACAAAACTAGAATGATATTAAAATATTTAGAGAAGTAAAGTATTAAAAGTATAAAATTCCATATTTTAATTTAATAAATTTTATACTTTCGTCAAAATATTGAACATAATTAAAATATTATTAATGTTAACATTCAAAAGGTTTTAACGAGATTTCTGAAAACTTTTGTAATTTTAAACCGACAAGGTTGCAGAGAGTAGATTTGTAAACTTTACATTTCTCTTAAAGAACAAAAGTTTAATAACATATTGAATTCACAAGCAACTCTGGATTCAGGGTTACCACTCTTCAACTCGGTTGAGAGTTAGTCTACTTTACCTAATTGTCCTTGTTTACACGATTCCATAATTTTGACCTATTTTCATTACCAAGAGGTCAATATGTCCTCTCCATAGTCAAATCGAATTCCATCTATCTTTCTTCTATCAAGGGTTGTCGACCTCTAACGGGTAGACTCTCCTTTACGACCCTAATAGAGAATAGGTAGACTTAGGGTAATTGGCTCTGACCCCGTGATGTAATACTTTTCTCCTATACCCAGTAGCAAGGACCCTTTCCTTCCTCAGACCTTTTCTTAGTTCTATCTATTTCATTTGTCCTTCTTTATCGTTTAAAAGGAACATAAGGTAAACATCTTTATTCCCATGATCCTCCTCATTTTTACTTCCTCCCGTATCCTTACATAGATCCTATCTACATTTATAATCCTTTCCTGTCCTTTATAGGTGTTATTATTAAAATCAGCTGATCGCTTTGTACGTACACAAAGTAAGACGGCAACAATGTACAGTGCGTTTTATCCTCTATCAACTCATCTCTGAATATGATATTTATCAAAACTGTAAAAAAACAGATGACCAAAGTTATATCCAATCCAGCTGAAGAAAATATTCCCAACATAATCTGTCAGTTCTTACGTCACAAACTGATTTCTCATGGTTATTCAATCAGAATCCCATATGCTCCGGAATTGAAATATTAATTAGTGTTGTTTGGAAGTAATGCAGGCAGTACAGTAATTAGAAGGGATTGAGCATTAACTTTCCACTTATTAAATAATTACGTGTACATGTAACGGGGTTAGTGGACGATTCGAGTTTTATTACTTTGGTTTTTAATTGCGAGCCGGCTGATAGTGCAAACTGGTTCGGCCAGAAGCAATCGCGTCTCTTCGTGATCGCTGATTGTCCATACAGTTTGCACACATCACTTACTGCACAGGAATGTTATTTGTCCCGAGTGTTTTAAATAAGAAGCGGTTTCTAATTACAAATTAGAAGTACAAAAAAACAACCACATGTACAAATGCACAAATGGTAAAAATAAAGTAAATTTCCTATTTATTTTTCAAGAACACTCATAGGTACTTTAGAATTTTTTTAAAACTTTGACCATATAATTCTTCAAGAATACTTTAAAAAATTCTTAAATTAATTTTTCCAATAATATTTAAGTAGGTTTCATTTTAATTTATAATACAATAATTATATATTTATTTTAATTCAATATAATTCCGTTAATATTTCATTTTAATGTTTTTTAATTTTTTTTTTCATTTCCTAATTTTAAACAACATTTAATTAACTATCTTTATATAACTCCACTAGAAACGGGAAAGGTTCTGCTGAATACTGTGAGCCCCTGGCACGCTTTCTGCCGTTTCCGGGTTAACATCTCTTTGTGGAGCCCAATAAAGGGTAGGTTAGCTTCAAGCAAGCAACCCTGCCTACGCGATGTTATCAGTGGACTAAGGTCCTGCCTAATTTCATCCCTCCTTCCTTATCCCTCTTCTTGCAATGGGTGTAACGGCTAGACAGTCCCCCTTAGGGTAGAAAATAGGCCTACTCTAGGCTCGCAAGTTTAAACGCAAGCCCTTTGAAATATTCGACGTTACATCATTGTCCCTCTTTTTCCCCTATTTCTTACATTTATAACAGATGAGAAGATGTTTTATTAAAGACTCTTTTTACATGATAATTTGTTTCAAGTTCAGTATCGGCTCGACGTCTAACCTGAGTTATATTGTCGTTAAAACTTACATAAAACATCCCAAAACACAAATTAATTAGAAATAACTAAATAGGAAACAGAAAATTATCCCTTAACAAAGTCTTTATTTCCTTAATATTAGTAAGTTTGAGAGATATAAGTTAAAATAACACTATAAAATGATCATATGATTATAGGCCTTTATTTCGTTACAATGTTTTAAAGCGAATGCATATAGTTTTTCGTCGAATATTGAAATAAACATAATACTGTATAATAAAACCTTAAAAGTATAACTAAAGTAAAAACGCGTTGAACAAAAAATAAATAATAAATCCGTTATATTTACAGACATAAAATACAATATAAATCACCTCTCAAAAAGAGGAAAAATAAACACATTCTTTCAAAATAATAATATAATCATCTTGTTTTCTAATTATAAAACCTAATATTTCTTTTAATAAAGTTTGTTAGGTCTTTTTTGTTAATCTTGATTTTAGGTTGATTTTTCAAAAGTGAGGATTTTTCCTAAAATTTAATCGACCACAAACAAATTTCAAAATTTAATTTACAAAATCTTTACATTAATGCTGAAGAAATTTCAAATCACTTTTTCAATTCCTTATATTAGCTCACTATCTCCTGATAAATATATATAATGTACAAATTTTCAATCGTTAATAAAATACGTTTTTATTCTTCCAATCAAGTTCAAATACATTTCTTTTAACCAATATTGGATGACAATTGTTGTTAATGTATACAGGTTTTTCAAATATTTATTCCATAATTAAATTATAAAAATGTTTGGTATCTAGGTCGGATTCGAAATGAGAATATTCATGATCAAAGTCTAGCGTTTTGGCACTGAGCAAACACTTTCTCATAGCTAGAAATGTACTTCTCAAATATGAATATGAATTTTTCTTTTGCCCCTATCTGGTTGTCGTCGAAACTTCCATTACACAACTTTAAATTGCTGCCATGGTTACCACACATTATCATAAATAATGCTCTAGAATTAAAATGAAAGAGAAGAATGAAATAAACAAACTGGATTAAAGGTATCGAACCTTGATTCACAAACGGACAATGCGAAAGGAAAGCGAAAAGAAACTACTACAACACAATCCAAGAGAAGAAAAATAAAAGCGTATAAATAGTAACAAACAAAAATAATAGTCCAAATCATACATAGAAAGGAAAATGGAAAATTGCAAGAAAATTGGCTTTCTATTTTGCCAATTGATATTGTTATTCTGGCATATGTATATACATATACATATATATATATATATATATATTAATTGTAATTATAAAATAAAAAGAAACTAAAACAAAAATGTATTTTTTGACTTAAATAGGAATTGACTTGAATCAAATTTTATATGTTTTGTTCCCTCATAAAACTTCTAATATGAACACAAACCTAAAATAAATTTCGTTAATCTAGATTTTATGTAAAAACAATAAGTCGGTTTCATTTGTATTTTGAAAAAAAAACATATCTTATATTTTTTAAATAGATGTTTTGTAGTTTTTAAAGGAAAACTAGCTTTTAGTCGATCCAAAAGAGCTCAGTGACAAATTTACGAAACATTTGAAAACCTATTAACGTAATGTAAGGTACGGCGATTCGTAATCAATTTAAACCTCTGTTTAAAGACGAAGTTAACCTAAAAATTATTCAAGATTTTATTTGTCAAAACACAGATTGCGGGATGAAAACAATAATAAATAAATAAGCCATTAATTTGTCAAAGAGTCTAAAAGCTGCGCGGGGCTTTCAGTGGCGGACAAAGAAATGCTTTTAGAGCCAGCACGAGTTGAGTTGATTATTGCCGGTTAATGGACCTTATCATCAAGTCCGTGCATCCGTCATCGTTTCACTTTGCAGTCTTCTTGGAAAACTTCATCTGTTTCGTCAACTGTTTCCTGACTACGTCATAGAATAGCTGTAGTATTTTGTATAAGGTATGTTCAGATCTAATACTTGAGGTTTTGCCGATACCTTCCTCACCAAATTGTATCTCTTTTATCATCCAGTTTGCCACAATGTCCCATTGAGAACTCTTCTTGGAAACTTCATCTGTTTCGTCAACTGTTTCCTGACTACGTCATACAATACTTGTGGTGCTTTGTATAAGGTATTTTCAGATCTAATACTTGAGGTTTTGCCGATACCTTCCACTCCAAATTGTACTTCCTTTATCATCCAGTTTGTCACAATATCCCATTGAGAACTCTTCTTGGAAACTTCATCTGTTTCGTCAACTGTTTCCTGACTACGTCATACAATACTTGCGGTGCTTTGTATAAGGTATTTTCAGATCTAATACTTGAGGTTTTGCCGATACCTTCCACTCCAAATTGTACTTCCTTTATCATCCAGTTTGTCACAATATCCCATTGAGAACTCTTCTTGGAAACTTCATCTGTTTCGTCAACTGTTTCCTGACTACGTCATACAATACTTGTGGTGCTTTGTATAAGGTATTTTCAGATCTAATACTTGAGGTTTTGCCGATACCTTCCACTCCAAATTGTACTTCCTTTATCATCCAGTTTGTCACAATATCCCATTGAGAACTCTTCTTGGAAACTTCATCTGTTTCGTCAATTGTTTCTTGACTACGTCATAGAATAACTGTATTATTTTGTATAAGGTATGTTTAAATCTATTACTTGAGATTAATACACTTTCCCCTCCAAATTGTATCTCTGTTATCATCCAGTTTGTCACAACGTCCTATTGAGAACTCTTCTTGGAAACTTCATCTGTTTCGTCAATTGTTTCTTGACTACGTCATAGAATAGCTGTAGTATTTTGTATAAGGTATGTTTAAATCTATTACTTGAAATTAATACACTTTCCCCTCCAAATTGTATCTCTGTTATCATCCAGTTTGTCACAACGTCCTATTGAGAACTCTTCTCGGAAGTTTTATCTGATCCATGTGCTATTTCATGGCAACATCATGCATTCCAAAGTATAAGATATTTGCAATTGTGGTGAAACACTCTTGAAACATTGACGACCATTAAACATTCACCTTTTGTCTCTGCACCCCTCATAGTTTCACGATGCTGCCAGTAGTATTTCATCTAATTCATCTCAAGTTTAGATTTTATTTGAACTATTCTTAAAATGTTCTTTTCTTTCAATATTTGAAAGTTTGTAACACGTGATGCAATATATTACTAATATACCAAGTATTGTAGCATTAAGCTTACCAATAGCTGTATTCTTCACCTATGCCAATGTATATATTTTATCGACTACTTTGCTAGTTTGATATTTAAGAATCATAGTTTATTCTGTTAAGTCCTAACATAGAGTGTAATATCTTATCAGATAACTTTTTTCCGTCAAAAATATACTTTGTTGTTCCAGTTTGTATGAGCAGAAGCAACATCGTGTCTGGTGATTTTTACATATGTCTGTATTTCTAAGATATACGACAACATCTGTTTGACCCTACCGTTTCTTGTAAGATTTTTATAGTCAAGTCAATAATGTGTGATAACGTTGCGGAAAAAATAATCTTTATACCGAGGAAGGATTTTCAAACTTTTTGACAGACAATTATTAAAGTACAATAATTTGGAATTTTCTCTAAACATCCTACCCTTTTTATCACCAGGGCGTGGACCCTTCTCGTAGCTCAGATGTAAGAAATGAAAATTTCAGGCGAAACTCTCTATGAAGATTTAAGAAAGATCTACTAAGATTAAACTGTAAAAATGATAATTTTTGCAACTATAATTTTGTTTTGTTACTTTATTGTATGCTAAAAGAGAGATACTTTTAATTTTTTTAAAAAAACCACAAAATGTCATTAGAAGAGCATTATAGTGTATAGTTGAAATACGTAGGTCTACAGTATAACCTAATCTAACCTATACTAAGCTATTCTCGTGTAAGGCTCACGTTGAAACCTGATGGCGCGGGTAAATTTAAAACAATAAATAGGCCTAATTGTTGTTTTGCAATGTCCTGTTAACTAAATAATAAAAGCATCCTTGGTTGTTTACTTTGAACTTTCATTGGAACAAATTCAATACCTTTACCATTCTTTCTTATTTGGGTCATGTTATACCTTTCCCTCTTGGAAATCCCGAGATCCACCCAGCCTAGAGTTGGGTTTTGATATATAATATGTATTGAATTGTAATATATTATAGTAACGCATTTTCCAGCTTATTTCTTATATTCCATCATTTTATTTAGTTTTGATGTTTCCAGCAGTGGGTTTTCTAAACACTACTTACCACATTAAATCTGTGTCAACAGAAGTTCAAGTATGTGCTAAGAAACACAAAGACGTATTTAAGACATGATATAGGGAGTTAATAATAAGGCTGTAGCTTCACCACTGAACATCACGTGAATGCGAGGAAGTGACATTTTCGTAAACGCGAAATCACCATGACTGTCGTTTCCTGCTGAATTGCTGAAGTTCAGTTGACAAGGTTTGCGATCCCAAGGTCAGATTCATGCCTAATGACACGCCTTATTACGGAGGAATGGTGCAAAATGTTGTCATTATTTTAATTTGCCGACAAGTAGAGTTGGCAGAGCATCCACTCCTGCGCCGGACTATGCTAATAACTTTCGTGGTTGTGGCGGGTTTTAATTTTATTAAATTACACTCTTCGGCACCGAGCTTAGATGCGAATATCGCTACTGTAATTTGACACCGTAAATAAACTCTGACTCAGTTCCCTTCGGATTTTATAAGATATTTTGTATAAAGGATAAACACAAATATTCTGTTTTCTTTTGGTGAAGAGGTCTATGAAAATCTTTGTTGATATAAATGCCTAGTGCAACAAGTCCCTTAAAACAAAAAAAACCGAAACAACTATTTTTCTATTAAAGTAAAAATATTATTCAATGACTACAAAAGCACTATTACAATTAATATATATCACCTATACCCAATAGCACAATTTACATTAGTAATCAATTATTTTCTAACTAATACAGATAAATAGAATAAACTATTAAGGCCAAGTCATCATCATCAAAGGGTGTAACTTCATTTATCTTTGGTTTTTAACTTCACTCTTGTTATATCCTCTGATGATTACGTCATTATCTTTAAGGTTTACAAAGGGTTTAGGTTGCATGGCTTATCTTACGTCGTTCCATAAGGGTTTACTCAAGCTATTTAAGTTTGTTTGTTAGTACATGAATAATATCTTGTACTCTGGTAATAGTTACAATGTTAGTTTATAAAGTCTATAAAGTAAGACCCTGGCCAAGTGGTGCATTATTTCTCCTTATTCTAAGGACCAGAAGAGTAATCTTGTATTGTGGTAATAGTTAAATTGTTAGTTTATAATGTACAAAGTGAGACTCTGGCCACGTGATGCCCTATTTCTCCTTACTCTAAGGACCAGAAGAGTAATCTTGTATTGTGGTAATAGTTACATTGTTAGTTTATAAAGTCTATAAAGTACAAAGTAAGACTCTGGCCATGTGATGCCCTATTTCTCCTTACTCTAAGGACCAGAAGAGTAATCTTGTATTGTGGTAATACTTACATTGTTAGTTTATAAAGTCTATAAAGTACAAAGTAAGACTCTGGCCACGTGATACCATATTTCTATTTACTCTAAGAGCAGAAGAGTAATCTTGTATTGTGGTAATAGTTACATTGTTAGTTTATAAAGTCTATAAAGTACAAAGTAAGACACTGGCCACGTGATGCCTTATTTCTCCTTACTCTAAGGACCAGAAGAGTAATCTTGTATTGTGGTAATACTTACATCGTTAGTTTATAAAGTCTATAAAGTACAAAGTAAGATTCTGGCCACGTGATGCCTTATTTCTATTTACTCTAAGAGCAGAAGAGTAATCTTGTATTGTGGTAATCGTTACATTGTTAGTTTATAAAGTCTATAAAGTACAAAGTAAGACTGTGGCCACGTGATGCCTTATTTCTCCTTACACCAAGGATCAGAAGAGTAATCTTGTATTGAGGTAATAGTTACATTGTTAGTTTATAAAGTCTATAGAGTACAAATGAAGACTCTGGCCACGTGATGCTTTATTTCTCCTTACACTAAGGACCAGAAGAGTAATCTTGTATTGTGGTAATACTTACATTGTTAGTTTATAAAGTCTATAAAGTAAGACTCTGGCCACGTGGTGCATTATTTCTCCTTATTCTAAGGACCAGAAGAGTAATCTTGTATTGTGGTAATAGTTAAATTGTTAGTTTATAAAGTCTATAGAGTACAAATGAAGACTCTGGCCACGTGATGCTTTATTTCTCCTTACACTAAGGACCAGAAGAGTAATCTTGTATTGTGGTAATACTTACATTGTTAGTTTATAAAGTCTATAAAGTAAGACTCTGGCCACGTGGTGCATTATTTCTCCTTATTCTAAGGACCAGAAGAGTAATCTTGTATTGTGGTAATAGTTAAATTGTTAGTTTATAATGTACAAAGTAAGACTCTGGCAACATGATGCCTTATTTCTCCTTACTCTAAGGACCAGAAGAGTAATATTGTATTGTGGTAATAGTTACATTGTTAGTCTATAAAGTACAAAGTAAGACTCTGGCCACGTGATGCCTTATTTCTCCTTACTCTAAGGACCAGAAGAGAAATCTTGTATTGTGGTAATAATTACATTGTTAGTTTATAAAGTCTATAAAGTACAAAGTAAGACTCTGACCACATGATGCCTTATTTCTCCTTACTCTAAGGACCAGAAGAGTAATCTTGTATTGTGGTAATAGTTAAATTGTTAGTTTATAATGTACAAAGTAAGACTCTGGCAACATGATGCCTTATTTCTCCTTACTCTAAGGACCAGAAGAGTAATCTTATATTGTGGTAATACTTACATTGTTAGTTTATAAAGTCTATAAAGTAAGACTCTGGCCACGTGGTGCATTATTTCTCCTTATTCTAAGGACCAGAAGAGTAATCTTGTATTGAGGTAATAGTTACATTGTTAGTTTATAAAGTCTATAGAGTACAAATGAAGACTCTGGCCACGTGATGCTTTATTTCTCCTTACACTAAGGACCAGAAGAGTAATCTTGTATTGTGGTAATACTTACATTGTTAGTTTATAAAGTCTATAAAGTAAGACTCTGGCCACGTGGTGCATTATTTCTCCTTATTCTAAGGACCAGAAGAGTAATCTTGTATTGAGGTAATAGTTACATTGTTAGTTTATAAAGTCTATAGAGTACAAATGAAGACTCTGGCCACGTGATGCTTTATTTCTCCTTACACTAAGGACCAGAAGAGTAATCTTGTATTGTGGTAATACTTACATTGTTAGTTTATAAAGTCTATAAAGTAAGACTCTGGCCACGTGGTGCATTATTTCTCCTTACACTAAGGACCAGAAGAGTAATCTTGTATTGTGGTAATAGTTAAATTGTTAGTTTATAATGTACAAAGTAAGACTCTGGCAACATGATGCCTTATTTCTCCTTACTCTAAGGACCAGAAGAGTAATATTGTATTGTGGTAATAGTTACATTGTTAGTCTATAAAGTACAAAGTAAGACTCTGGCCACGTGATGCCTTATTTCTCCTTACTCTAAGGACCAGAAGAGTAATCTTGTATTGTGGTAATACTTACATTGTTAGTTTATAAAGTCTATAAAGTAAGACTCTGGCCACGTGGTGCATTATTTCTCCTTATTCTAAGGACCAGAAGAGTAATCTTGTATTGAGGTAATAGTTACATTGTTAGTTTATAAAGTCTATAGAGTACAAATGAAGACTCTGGCCACGTGATGCTTTATTTCTCCTTACACTAAGGACCAGAAGAGTAATCTTGTATTGTGGTAATACTTACATTGTTAGTTTATAAAGTCTATAAAGTAAGACTCTGGCCACGTGGTGCATTATTTCTCCTTATTCTAAGGACCAGAAGAGTAATCTTGTATTGTGGTAATAGTTAAATTGTTAGTTTATAATGTACAAAGTAAGACTCTGGCAACATGATGCCTTATTTCTCCTTACTCTAAGGACCAGAAGAGTAATATTGTATTGTGGTAATAGTTACATTGTTAGTCTATAAAGTACAAAGTAAGACTCTGGCCACGTGATGCCTTATTTCTCCTTACTCTAAGGACCAGAAGAGAAATCTTGTATTGTGGTAATAATTACATTGTTAGTTTATAAAGTCTATAAAGTACAAAGTAAGACTCTGACCACATGATGCCTTATTTCTCCTTACTCTAAGGACCAGAAGAGTAATCTTGTATTGTGGTAATAGTTAAATTGTTAGTTTATAATGTACAAAGTAAGACTCTGGCAACATGATGCCTTATTTCTCCTTACTCTAAGGACCAGAAGAGTAATCTTATATTGTGGTAATACTTACATTGTTAGTTTATAAAGTCTATAAAGTACAAAGTAAAACTCTGGCCACGTGATGCTTTATTTCTATTTACTCTAAGAGCAGAGGAGTAATCTTGTATTGTGGTAATAGTTACATTGTTAGTTTATAAAGTCTATAAAGTACAAAGTAAGACTGTGGCCACGTGATGCCTTATTTCTCCTTACTCTAAGGACCAGAAGAGTAATCTTGTATTGTGGTAATAGTTAAATTGTTAGTTTATAATGTACAAAGTAAGACTCTGGCAACATGATGCCTTATTTCTCCTTACTCTAAGGACCAGAAGAGTAATCTTGTATTGTGGTAATAGTTAAATTGTTAGTTTATAATGTACAAAGTAAGACTCTGGCAACATGATGCCTTATTTCTCCTTACTCTAAGGACCAGAAGAGTAATCTTGTATTGTGGTAATAGTTAAATTGTTAGTTTAGAATGTACAAAGTAAGACTCTGGCAACATGATGCCTTATTTCTCCTTACTCTAAGGACCAGAAGAGTAATCTTGTATTGTGGTAATACTTACATCGTTAGTTTATAAAGTCTATAAAGTAAGACTCTGGCCACGTGGTGCATTATTTCTCCTTATTCTAAGGACCAGAAGAGTAATCTTGTATTGTGGTAATAGTTAAATTGTTAGTTTATAATGTACAAAGTGAGACTCTGGCCACGTGATGCCCTATTTCTCCTTACTCTAAGGACCAGAAGAGTAATCTTGTATTGTGGTAATACTTACATTGTTAGTTTATAAAGTCTATAAAGTACAAAGTAAGACTCTGGCCACGTGATACCATATTTCTATTTACTCTAAGAGCAGAAGAGTAATCTTGTATTGTGGTAATAGTTACATTGTTAGTTTATAAAGTCTATAAAGTACAAAGTAAGACTGTGGCCACGTGATGCCTTATTTCTCCTTACTCTAAGGACCAGAAGAGTAATCTTGTATTGTGGTAATAGTTAAATTGTTAGTTTATAATGTACAAAGTAAGACTCTGGCAACATGATGCCTTATTTCTCCTTACTCTAAGGACCAGAAGAGTAATCTTGTATTGTGGTAATAGTTAAATTGTTAGTTTATAATGTACAAAGTAAGACTCTGGCAACATGATGCCTTATTTCTCCTTACTCTAAGGACCAGAAGAGTAATCTTGTATTGTGGTAATAGTTAAATTGTTAGTTTAGAATGTACAAAGTAAGACTCTGGCAACATGATGCCTTATTTCTCCTTACTCTAAGGACCAGAAGAGTAATCTTGTATTGTGGTAATACTTACATCGTTAGTTTATAAAGTCTATAAAGTACAAAGTAAGATTCTGGCCACGTGATGCCTTATTTCTATTTACTCTAAGAGCAGAAGAGTAATCTTGTATTGTGGTAATCGTTACATTGTTAGTTTATAAAGTCTATAAAGTACAAAGTAAGACTGTGGCCACGTGATGCCTTATTTCTCCTTACACCAAGGATCAGAAGAGTAATCTTGTATTGAGGTAATAGTTACATTGTTAGTTTATAAAGTCTATAGAGTACAAATGAAGACTCTGGCCACGTGATGCTTTATTTCTCCTTACACTAAGGACCAGAAGAGTAATCTTGTATTGTGGTAATAGTTAAATTGTTAGTTTATAATGTACAAAGTAAGACTCTGGCCACGTGATGCCTTATTTCTCCTTACTCTAAGGACCAGAAGAGAAATCTTGTATTGTGGTAATAATTACATTGTTAGTTTATAAAGTCTATAAAGTACAAAGTAAGACTCTGACCACATGATGCCTTATTTCTCCTTACTTTAAGGACCAGAAGAGTAATCTTGTATTGTGGTAATAGTTAAATTGTTAGTTTATAATGTACAAAGTAAGACTCTGGCAACATGACGCCTTATTTCTCCTTACTCTAAGGACCAGAAGAGTAATCTTATATTGTGGTTATACTTACATTGTTAGTTTATAAAGTCTATAAAGTACAAAGTAAAACTCTGGCCATGTGATGCCTTATTTCTCCTTACACTAAGGACCAGAAGAGTAATCTTGTATTGTGGTAATAGTTACATTGTTAGTTTATAAAGTCTATAAAGTACAAAGTAAGACTCTGGCCATGTGATGCCTTATTTCTCCTTACTCTAAGGACCAGAAGAGTAATCTTGTATTGTGGTAATAGTTACATTGTTAGTTTATAAAGTCTATAAAGTACAAAGTAAGACTCTGGCCATGTGATGCCTTATTTCTCCTTACTCTAAGGACCAGAAGAGTAATCTTGTATTGTGGTAATACTTACATTGTTAGTTTATAAAGTCTATAAAGTACAAAGTAAGATTCTGGCCACGTGATGCCTTATTTCTATTTACTCTAAGAGCAGAGGAGTAATCTTGTATTGTGGTAATCGTTACATTGTTAGTTTATAAAGTCTATAAAGTACAAAGTAAGACTGTGGCCACGTGATGCCTTATTTCTCCTTACACTAAGGACCAGAAGAGTAATCTTGTATTGAGGTAATAGTTACATTGTTAGTTTATAAAGTCTATAAAGTACAAAGTAAGACTCTGGCCACGTGATGCTTTATTTCTCCTTACACTAAGGACCAGAAGAGTAATCTTGTATTGTGGTAATAGTTAAATTGTTAGTTTATAATGTACAAAGTAAGACTCTGGCCATGTGATGCCTTATTTCTCCTTACTCTAAGGACCAGAAGAGTAATCTTGTATTGTGGTAATACTTACATTGTTAGTTTATAAAGTCTATAAAGTACAAAGTAAGACTCTGGCCATGTGATGCCTTATTTCTCCTTACTCTAAGGACCAGAAGAGTAATCTTGTATTGTGGTAATAGTTACATTGTTAGTTTATAAAGTCTATAAAGTACAAAGTAAGACTCTGGCCATGTGATGCCTTATTTCTCCTTACTCTAAGGACCAGAAGAGTAATCTTGTATTGTGGTAATACTTACATTGTTAGTTTATAAAGTCTATAAAGTACAAAGTAAGACTGTGGCCACGTGATGCCTTATTTCTCCTTACACCAAGGATCAGAAGAGTAATCTTGTATTGTGGTAATCGTTACATTGTTAGTTTATAATGTACAAAGTAAGACTCTGGCCACGTGATGCCTTATTTCTCCTTACACTAAGGACCAGAAGAGTAATCTTGTATTGTGGTAATAGTTACATTGTTAGTTTATAAAGTCTATAAAGTACAAAGTAAGACTCTGGCCATGTGATGCCTTATTTCTCCTTACTCTAAGGACCAGAAGAGTTATCTTGTATTGTGGTAATACTTACATTGTTAGTTTATAATGTACAAAGTAAGACTCTGGCAACATGACGCCTTATTTCACCTTACTCTAAGGACCAGAAGAGTAATCTTGTATTGTGGTAATAGTTACATTGTTAGTTTATAAAGTCTATAAAGTACAAAGTAAGACTCTGGCCATGTGATGCCTTATTTCTCCTTACTCTAAGGACCAGAAGAGTAATCTTGTATTGTGGTAATACTTACATTGTTAGTTTATAAAGTCTATAAAGTACAAAGTAAGATTCTGGCCACGTGATGCCTTATTTCTATTTACTCTAAGAGCAGAGGAGTAATCTTGTATTGTGGTAATCGTTACATTGTTAGTTTATAAAGTCTATAAAGTACAAAGTAAGACTGTGGCCACGTGATGCCTTATTTCTCCTTACACTAAGGACCAGAAGAGTAATCTTGTATTGAGGTAATAGTTACATTGTTAGTTTATAAAGTCTATAAAGTACAAAGTAAGACTCTGGCCACGTGATGCTTTATTTCTCCTTACACTAAGGACCAGAAGAGTAATCTTGTATTGTGGTAATAGTTAAATTGTTAGTTTATAATGTACAAAGTAAGACTCTGGCAACATGATGCCTTATTTCTCCTTACTCTAAGGACCAGAAGAGTAATATTGTATTGTGGTAATAGTTACATTGTTAGTCTATAAAGTCTATAAAGTACAAAGTAAGACTCTGGCCACGTGATGCCTTATTTCTCCTTACTCTAAGGACCAGAAGAGTAATATCGTATTGTGGTAATAGTTACATTGTTAGTCTATAAAGTACAAAGTAAGACTCTGGCCACGTGATGCCTTATTTCTCCTTACTCTAAGGACCAGAAGAGTAATCTTGTTTTGTGGTAATAGTTACATTGTTAGTCTACAAAGTACAAAGTAAGATTCTGGCCACGTGATGCTTTCATCCCCCCCCCCATTCTAAGTACCAGGAGAGTATTTGTCAAGCTAATTCCAACTACGTTTTGTTACCACGGAACTCGTCTTCATGACCCTAATCGAGAGTAGCCCTATTCGGGTAAGCGATCTTGGTGTCCTTACTGCCCTTACATTCAGGAAGGGATTTTATGTCCCTAAATTATTCCTTTCTGCACAGCTCTTCGTAGACGACAACACTCACACTGTCTGATCGCATTAAAACCGGATATAACAAATTTAATACCCATTTTCTGTAATTCTTTAACGTGTCAAAAGTCAAACGTTATCTTGTTCCGGATCAGGAAAGGATTTACAGAGTTTCTTACCTTATTTATTAATTTTGATTGAACGTGTTGTTTTACAGTAATAAAGACCTTGGAGTAAATTAAAATAAAAATGAAACAATATTCGTAGACCTTTTCTATTCTTCATTTTAGCGGCGCTGTACGTCTCTTAAACTATTAGTCTCTTCAACCTTTCTTCGTCTTGAAAGCATACAATGAATATTATGATGTAATGTACCCGCAGAAAATTTGCGAATCGCAATTAACAACTTTGTTTAACCAATCTTATTTATTTATGCTGAAAGCCGCAACCCGTAGGTCTCATACACGGGCAGATGTGAATTATTACAACTATAAAGTCTAGGTAATAAAAGTACAAGGACATGTTTGTAACTTTGATTAACTTTTACAACGTAATATATTAAAAACCGGATATAAAATGTTGCCATCACTGTCCGTAAATGTATAAATAAGCGAAACTGTATAAATTCGTTAAACATTCTGTAAAAATTTTAAAACAAACCAATAATAGAAAAGTGTAGTAGAATATATTTTATTGCATAAATACTGTATATTAGAAAGCATAAATGTATAACTATCCAAATATAGAATAGGAAGAAATAAAGAAAGAAAGAACGAGTAAAACTAAAAATGATGACACTGAAATTATTACACGGAGATTTGACGTTCTGCCTAAGTTTTACAACTGGGCATTTACTTTACAGTTTTACAAAGATTCTCTGGACAATATTTCACTTTACTAGCTGGATCTGTTTCTGACGTAGATAGTTCATACATTCTGACGGTTGTGTTCTCCTTTATTCTATCTTCCATCAGACTTTCTTTGAGTCTTGCCCGTTGCAAATGTGGCTAACAAAGCTGTTCCGATATAATTTGTAGCACGTCAGAATAGTTGGCAAAGTGACAAAGAGAACCATCTTTGAAACGAAAGGAGTCAAGAGTGTCTTCTCCTACCGGGGAACTTGCTACTGCAGCTGAACTATCGCTTAAGCATCCTATACTTAGAGTGTCTCATAAGACGACATGGGCATCTTATATGTGAAGTAGTTATGCCAACATTTTTCTTTGAATCGTTCTTCTTATTTCTCTCGTCTAATTCTTTAGTGAAATAGACGGTCCACTATAATCGTATAACGCAGCTATAGGCCCACATTTCAAACCCCTTGACCTATCTGGTCAACCACTGGACAGCATCTGGTCATGTCTGAACTCAGTTTAGAGGCGGCTCCATACAGACCCTCACCCATCTAGTCAGCCAGTGGGTGGCATCTGGTTATGTCTGCACTCAGTTTAGAGGCGGCTGCATACAGACCCTCACCCATCTAGTCAGCCAGTGGGTGGCATCTGGTCATGTCTGCACTCAGTTTAGAGGCGGCTGCATACAGGCCCTCACCCATCTAGTCAGCCAGTGGGTGGCATCTGGTCATGTCTGCACTCAGTTTAGAGGCGGCTGCATACAGGCCCTCACCCATCTAGTCAGCCAGTGGGTGGCATCTGGTTATGTCTGCACTCAGTTTAGAGGCTGCTGCATACAGGCCCTCACCCATCTAGTCAGCCAGTGGGTGGCAGCTGGTTATGTCTGCACTCAGTTTAGAGGCGGCTGCATACAGGCCCCCACCCATCTAGTCAGCCAATGCATAGTATTTGCTCATTTCTTCATTCAGGATAGAGGTATATGCATAAAAGTCGGTCATAAGTGAAAATTTTGATCTTTCTTCTAAAGAAAATGGTTTTCATTAATTTTTTATTATTAGCTATTACGCAGTGGGGCTGTCTACCTTAAATATTTTGAAGTACCTTATATTCAAGTTTCAGTAATTAATTAAAAATACATAGTATGACCAAATAAATGGAAAAAGTTAAAAACTTCCTTTTATAATATAATTATTTTAGCTATCCTACAACATTATCTTCTATATAACTATTGCAAAGTAAGGTTTTCCCCTTTCATGAGGCTATTTAGATGCAAAAATGTATAAATATTTAGAGACTCAGGAATAGGTAAGCTATTTCACTCTTCGTAGTAGTCAAGAATTAAACATAATTATTACAAAATCAATGTTCAAATATGTTCTTAAGTTTTACATCACAACAAAAACGTTAACTAAGCCTAAGTTTACTACATTCTATTCTGTGTAGAAATATTTAATGTAAAATAAAAAATGCAATAATTAAACAATTTTCTCTCTCTGTGCGGGTCCGCGCGTTTATCTCGCAGATCAGGTTGCATGTCCCAACGCGATTTAATTAAACGACATTCTTGCTCACCAACTGTTTAGGAAGGAAAATAAAACAATAATTATCCTTTATATAATTACAATTGTGTCGGCTTGACGAAGGACAGTACTTCCTGCACACCCTGTGTGATGAAGGGTTAAATTCGCCGGAAATTGCCTCTTCCGGGTCTAGTAAATGTGCTCAATTATCAGTGTCCATTACCAGTTTAGCAAAAACACACGTGGGCCCATTAAGGGTTAAGTAGTTTTCATTTCACGGGTGGCTTGTCTCCGACGCCAATACGTTAAGGAATCGTCAGGACAGGTAAATGAAATTAACGGATTTCCTGTTACGTAGATGCGTCTAATCGACTTTTAACGAAAACAATCGAGTTGTGGCGCGGGTCACGATACGAGCTCACGATCCTAGTTAGGACATGTGCGCCGATCCGTGAAAATACCCAGCATTTCGTTATACAATACATGTCCAGTAAGAATCAGTAATATTGTTCATGTCATAGCTAAGTTATGTTGATTTATATATGTGTTGGCATTATGTCTAGTCGTTCTCGTCCAGATGTCCTCTGGTGAGGTTTTAAATAAAACGTATTTTTATGGATAGGTACAGGATCAAATACACCACACGCACACACACACACACACACACACACACACACACACACACACACACACACACACACACACACACACACACACACACACACACACACACACACACACACACACACACACACACACACACACACACACACACACACACACACACACACACACACACACACACACACACACACACACACACACACACACACACACACACACACACATACACACACACATACACACACACACACACACACACACACACACACAGACACACAGACACACAAACACACACACACACACACACACACAAACACACACACACACACAAAGACACACCACACACACACACTTCCATTTATACAAAATATATATTATGTAACGATTAATTCTTTTAATTTTAATAAACAATTATGAATACAGAATCTTTAAAAATATTATGTTGGTTTTTATTAATCAACCAAACATTTTGGAACTAAGTAAAATACTTTTAAATAATATTTTCCATATTTAAAAATGCTTGGTAAAACGCCTCGTAATTGTAATAAATATTTTATTTAATCAAACTAGTTTCGATCATGAGGGCATCATTATTTAATTAAGCACTGGATTCTGGTTATAATTGTTTAACTTAAAAAGGCATTAAGCCTCGATAAATTATAAAAAATTACCTACTTGTGAGCATATACTCTCAAATGCAACTTTTTCCCGAGTGGTAGAACCACCAGAAGTCTATATAGACTCTATCCTTTGCTTGAGCCGTACAGAGACGATTAATGTAGGACAGGGGTCTCCAACCTTTTCTACTCAAGGGCCCCATCGAAATCATTTAGGAAAAGCGGGCCGTTAATATTTCAGGGCAGATATATAGCCCCTCCTCCCCACGATACATCCACGACGATTTTTCTAATCAAGAGCTCAGGGGTGGTTTTTGAGATTTTCTTGCTTAGTTTTTTTACTTGTTTACAGCTGCTTTTACACTTATAGAGAAAAGAAGTGGCAAGTGAGAGACGAGTCTGTACTCATATTTAATAGTAAAAATGCTTAAAAGTAAATATATTACCAAATAATTTTTTTTTTCAGTATGGATTTTCTAGGGCCGGATAAAATCTGTTCGGTGGCCGGATGTGGCCCGCGGGCCGTAGGCTGGTGACCCCTGATGTAGAGTGTATGATACAGAGCTTCATAGTCGAGGAGCTTGCTCTGCTGTACAAAATATCTTACTCAATATGTATCTCAAAATAGAATTAAATTGTCAGAGTTTCAACCAGAAATATAATGTTCAAAAGCAGTAAAGTCAAACCGTACCTTGTATCATAATATTTCTTCTCTTAAGAAACTCTTATGTATCAGAAAAATATTTTGATAAAATTCTGTTGAAAAAACGAAGGAAGTTATATCGCAAACTCGTGATATTAATTTCAACCCACACAAAATCTAAATATCTTTATAAGTTTTACCACATACATGTTTCACTGTAGTATTCTTACTGGTTTTACTGACTACTTTACACTGAGTAATTAAATACCACTACTTAATAATGTCTTCCCTACAATTTACGGAAACTTGAATGTTGGAGGTAGATGTCGAAACTGTCTAAAATCATATCAATATTGTTAAAAATCTAATGGAAGATCAATATCATTAAAGGCATTAAAATCAACGCGTTAAAATATTTCAAAGCATTAAAATCAACGAGATATTTTTAATTTAAAAATAAACTGTGTAGCCTATAAGTTTCTTGTTTTTAATGTTTATAACTAAACATTTTTGAATTTATTCTACAGATAATAAATTAACCACAGCTTTTAACTCAATTTATTTTATTGCTTTTCTAAAGCCATAAATGCCAGGATGAAACTAAATGTTAAAATTTATATTCCTTTAATATCGTAAATAAGAAGAAATATTTACATAAAGTAATTCGAAGCTGTGCATTAGCACGGCATGACCTATCTTACTTACACAGGGGCTCTTGTGAGCGTAGCCTTCAAGCATTCCTTTTCTAGCTTTTTTCTTTCAACAATAAACATTATTTACAAATTCAAACCAAAGAGTTTTCTGTGTTTTATAGGGTACATTCATGTTGATAAGATTGATAGGCATGCGAGATGGATATGTTAGGCTAAGAAATAAGTAGTCCATAGTATTTAATGCAACTCAAGATACAACAATCCCATTCTAGAATAATAACAAGGGGTGGAGACTAAAGATAGGGGATGCTTTCACACTGACCCATCTAGCGTGTCCATCTAGTTGTCTGGTACACCTTGATTACAGAGGGAACAACAATAAAAACAATTGAAAATGTTCAAATTTCAAAATTGTGACATCGTTACATTTTCTTAATAATTTTTTTTCATATTGTTAATTTCAAATCTTTTAAGCAAGGTTTATGAACTCTGTTTCAGAGTTATTTATTTCAGGCGATAATTTATCAAGCTACCGTCACCATGTAAATAAAAAACACGAATCTTGTGTACTTTTTGTTGTTGAGTCTCCAGTACAGAATTCAACAAAATAAAACTTTTTCCTCAAAGTAGAAGTATTAAAATAATTTGTTTGATACAAATTTCATCTTAGGATAATAATACTCTTTCTGCTAGGCTACGCCACAAGGTTTTAAACATTACGTGCTATGGAAATAATTTAAGGTATTAGAGGTTCAGTTGTATTGAGGGGACATAAAATTCTACAGAATAAAACCTAGTTTTTTGCACTGTTGTTTTGGTCGGACCCTAAGAACTAAATATTTTATTGCCGGAAAGGTAACATAGGCTACTAAAATCATACGCAGAAGGGTCAGGCGCAAATCACAAATAGAAGACAATATATTTATTCACTTTGGCTTACATTAATATCTAACACTTGGTCATTTGGTAATATCAACGCGGTAATTTGAGTTGGTGTGACCCACCAATACTATAGACAAAGGCACACATTAAGGTGCATTAGCGAAACTAGTAGCTAAAGTTGAAGACGGAATTAAATAATATTAAGGCATTATATGATTTTGGTTTCCCTTTAGATTGTATAAAACAAGCAAATTAATTAAATCAAAGAAAGAACATTACACATGACTATCACGTTTACTTGGTCTAATATACAGGTATTTTACAGCAAATATAAAAAGAAATGGTAAAACAAACTTAATACATACGAGTATGTATTATTAACTGTGTTAATAAAATTATAGGTTAGCAAGGCAGGCCTTTGACGAAACAATGATTTTCTGATTAGACCAGAATGATACACATATATACAGAATTACTGTAAACGTCAAGAACCAACACGAAATAGAAAAATTGGAAACAAATTTTGAAAAGCAAATTCCATAAAACTATATTTAGAATTGATTTCAAGAAAAATAGAAATGGACAGAGAAGATAAAACTGGTTAAAGTATCTCAGAAATTGGTTTAACTTAAGTGTTTTTAAAGCGCAATTCTAAAAAAATATTTAGATCAATAAAATGTATTAAAAATATTCATGAAATTGTCTGAACCCTAGAAATTAGGTGCATGCAAAACAAGGTAACTTGGGTTTATGTACCAAAACGGACATTAAAAATTCTAAAATTCTATTTCCACCCAAAGTGATACTTCAATAACTTTTAATAAATTGTAACAGTGTCAAGTCACTGTGTTAGCATAGAAACTCAAAAGGTGGGGAGAGGGAGATGTTCCCCATGGCAGGTAGTTTTGTCGGTTGTAATCTTGTAGATCCAAGTGTCGACGTGACCCAAATACTTCCCAAACTTGTTTTGCCCTTTCTTGTCAAATTGTGACTAAACCGTCCCGTCCCGTGACAGGAACAAGTTAATTAGATTCACGGCTTTCTGTGAGTCATTGTGTTGGACTTCAATGTTACGCCATTCCCATTGTTCTGTTGCTGGTGTTAGGTACAGGCATACGTGTTTGTCTTTATGTTGTAATTTATTTGTTAGAAACTATTACTTAATCAAATCATAATTACGTCAAAGTCTTACAGTGGAAATTAAAATTCCATGAACAACGAAAACGTGAGACAATCAGCCTCTTGACAACAATGCAGGCGGTTAAAAATTTTTAATTTTTTAGTTTTTAACCGAAATTGTAACCAAAAGAGAACGTTTTTTTGTATTAATACCGTATTTATTACAACAGAAATATCTAGTTGTAGATAAATTTAAATTGTGATAAAAACAGTTTTGAAAGTACGTAGCATAAAATAGAATAATAATAGTAATAATAAATGAACAAACCTCTCGGTTACAATAATGCTTATAAGAAAATGCACTTCATAAATTAATGTTCTCTTCCCTATTTTAGAACGAATAAAAATACAAAATTATTATTGTTTCTCATGAATAATAAGAATAAGAAAAAAGAGAAAGACAAGAAGAAACCTTTTTCTTCAAGAAGGGATTGTAATAATTGACCTAATAAAACTAATCTATAGCCTATTTTTACTTTATTATAATTTTTTGAGGAAAATGGTTTATTGTTTTTTTTAAATATTATTATAATTAATACTATTAACATTGTCATTATTACTATTATTATTGGTGTTATTATTATTTTTATTACTATTATTATCATTATTACTTTTATTACTATTATTATCATTATTAGGGCTAATAAAGGGCCCTCTGACCAGGAAGAATACTACCACAGTGATGCCCTGGTCAGATCTACACGAGCCGGAAAGGAAGAAGTGTTTAGAGGTCACCAGGAGTCCCTGGTGATATTCTAAGTTGAATATTGTTTAAGTATTGAACGGGCAATATGTTTTAACAGGAAAAATATGACTCAGCGATAACAATTTCAATGTAATTTCCAAATATATCCGGGCAGATAAACGTGTTCTAAAAAGACGGAAAATCCAGGGTGGCGAAATAATGTGTCAGCATTCTCAAACTGACTCGATGAAACTAATATCAATAGTTTCTGAGTAAAAAATGAAATGCGTTAAAATATATGTGATTGATATTACATAAATATAGGTCAAGTATTATATCTATCTATCTATCTATCTATCTATCTATCTATCTATATATATATATATATATATATATATATATATATATATATATATATATATATATATAATTTAATATACATAATTATAACATTAACTCCCTACAAGTAAGCTTATTACGTAATAAATGCACTCAGTAATAAATGAATACTTTGTCACGGATTAGATTTACGTATTGTTATTCTTGGAGGAAATGATCTAACACTAAATAATAAAAACCTAATTGAATTACAAATACAGTACTAATAATAACTTAATGCTTTAAAAAAATAATTCTTAAAGTCCAGTGGAAACCAAGCAAGATGAAACAAAAGTTTCAACCAAGTTATCAGGCCTGTAACATTATACAAGAATACATAGAATATTTCTTGAGCAGAAAGGTATTAGGTGATCTCGTAGCCTCGATCACTGCTACAATCTTTCACAAGTTAAATCGTAGACAATTTAGCGCCGTAAGTAATTTAAACACCGGTAATGTTCTAAATCTATTTTACTTCCTACTCGAATCGTTTCCTTTAACTACATAACTTGCGAAATACACAGTGGGAAGACTGGAGAACATCTGTGGCCGGTAACTAACATGTCCTGGCGGTAGCCGATTGTCGGCGTGATGCAGACCACCTGTGCCGGGATGCTTAGACATGTTTTTATATTTGTCAAATAACACTCGCTATCCAGGAATTCTCTATGGCCAATATGTTAACTTCTGGGAAACGCTGCAATTAGGCATTGCAACCACCGACAGACGTTTTCTTCTTCACATGTGTTTTGTGGTTGAACTTGTATGTCTATGCTTTACTTAATTTTTCTTGCTTTACATTGTATTGTTGTCTAAAACTACAAACTATCGATTTTATATAGCGTTAATCGCTTATATATATATGTGTGTGTGTGTGTGTGTGTGTGTGTGTGTGTGTGTGTGTGTGTGTGTGTGTGTGTGTGTGTGTGTGTGTGTGTGTGTGTGTGTGTGTGTGTGTGTGTGTGTGTGTGTGTGTGTGTGTGTGTGTGTGTGTGTGTGTGTGTGTGTGTGTGTGTGTGTGTGTGTGTGTGTGTGTGTGTGTGTGTGTGTGTGTGTGTGTGTGTGTGTGTGTGTGTGTGTGTGTGTGTGTGTGTGTGTGTGTGTGTGTGTGTGTGTGTGTGTGTGTGTGTGTGTGTGTGTGTGTGTGTGTGTGTGTGTGTGTGTGTGTGTGTGTGTGTGTGTGTGTGTGTGTGTGTGTGTGTGTGTGTGTGTGTGTGTGTGTGTGTGTGTGTGTGTGTGTGTGTGTGTGTGTGTGTGTGTGTGTGTGTGTGTGTGTGTGTGTGTGTGTGTGTGTGTGTGTGTGTGTGTGTGTGTGTGTGTGTGTGTGTGTGTGTGTGTGTGTGTGTGTGTGTGTGTGTGTGTGTGTGTGTGTGTGTGTGTGTGTGTGTGTGTGTGTGTGTGTGTGTGTGTGTGTGTGTGTGTGTGTGTGTGTGTGTGTGTGTGTGTGTGTGTGTGTGTGTGTGTGTGTGTGTGTGTGTGTGTGTGTGTGTGTGTGTGTGTGTGTGTGTGTGTGTGTGTGTGTGTGTGTGTGTGTGTGTGTGTGTGTGTGTGTGTGTGTGTGTGTGTGTGTGTGTGTGTGTGTGTGTGTGTGTGTGTGTGTGTGTGTGTGTGTGTGTGTGTGTGTGTGTGTGTGTGTGTGTGTGTGTGTGTGTGTGTGTGTGTGTGTGTGTGTGTGTGTGTGTGTGTGTGTGTGTGTGTGTGTGTGTGTGTGTGTGTGTGTGTGTGTGTGTGTGTGTGTGTGTGTGTGTGTGTGTGTGTGTGTGTGTGTGTGTGTGTGTGTGTGTGTGTGTGTGTGTGTGTGTGTGTGTGTGTGTGTGTGTGTGTGTGTGTGTGTGTGTGTGTGTGTGTGTGTGTGTGTGTGTGTGTGTGTGTGTGTGTGTGTGTGTGTGTGTGTGTGTGTGTGTGTGTGTGTGTGTGTGTGTGTGTGTGTGTGTGTGTGTGTGTGTGTGTGTGTGTGTGTGTGTGTGTGTGTGTGTGTGTGTGTGTGTGTGTGTGTGTGTGTGTGTGTGTGTGTGTGTGTGTGTGTGTGTGTGTGTGTGTGTGTGTGTGTGTGTGTGTGTGTGTGTGTGTGTGTGTGTGTGTGTGTGTGTGTGTGTGTGTGTGTGTGTGTGTGTGTGTGTGTGTGTGTGTGTGTGTGTGTGTGTGTGTGTGTGTGTGTGTGTGTGTGTGTGTGTGTGTGTGTGTGTGTGTGTGTGTGTGTGTGTGTGTGTGTGTGTGTGTGTGTGTGTGTGTGTGTGTGTGTGTGTGTGTGTGTGTGTGTGTGGTAATAAATACTACTTGCTTAGGCGACAATATACACGTTTCTGAAATCGCTGGAAAATTTATGGGTGTAAAACGTCTTGCAGCACTACCGTTTTCGCCTATAGCTTCACAAATTAGTTTCATGATAGAGATGACTCATTTGTAGCTAAGATTTAGTTGCTCTTTTCGTTCGTATCAATTAATTTACTTAATTTTCGTTCAAGTAATATTAAAAAATTAATGCCACTAAATTGTAGCCTAATTTTACAACTGTTTTTGCAAATTCTTGTATGAATTATTTTGTCATATTGTTAGAAAAATTATATTTCATATAAAAATATACAAGAATATTCACAACTCATGTAGAATACAATATCGCGACTATAATCTAAATGTCATTACCACAGTTATTATAATTAACAATATAATCTCAACATATTCCATACAATAATCGAGTAACGCCTAATTAATAAAGTTAGATGGATTAAACCCTAGTTTACCTCTATTTTTGATCATCAAGTTTTCGTCGTAGTAGTAGAGTATAACTAAATTAAAAGTTAAAAGTCAAACTAAAGTAACTGGAGTTAGACTATGTGTAGTTGCACTCTGTGATGATGATGGATATATCCATGATAACGGTTAATCTACATTATTTTGTTCATGATTTATTATTTGAATTATATCTTGATTGTGGTACATTTGTAATTATATTAATACCTATTACAGTGTTTTATTGTTATAAGTAATTATTACATAACTGGGTGAATATACTTCAGAACTTACTTGCTGACTCGTTTCGGAACAATCGTTTCGTTTACGAAGCTAACCGTCTAGTCAACATCTTTCACAACCGTTGTATTACTTTCATTACAATATTAGTTTACAAGTAACTAACATCAAATACAGATTTGGTAACTTAGAGACTACACAATGCCGAAATTAGAAAGTTGGTAATTATGTAAACATATAGTGTAGGTTTTTGCAGGTGTTGATGTAAGGGTTAAGCACGTGACGGAAACAAAACATGTTACTCGGCGCTCAATAGTGGGGGCAAACATCTGTTACTTGGGCTACCAGAAATGTGTTGAGTAAGGCTTTGAAGTGTTGGCACTAAGGTTGGTGTTGGTGACACGTAACCTTAAACAACTGCTTGTCCTTACAATAGTGATGTACAAGAGCTGTTACATTTTGTCGTCGTTACAGACATTGTGGGTAATTATAGGCTGCAAGTCATGAGCGGCGGAAAGATTTCACGTGAGATAACCGACCTGACGACAAGCTTTGTTTGTAGCTGTCTACATTTCAGTAACGGTTCTAAACAACTTTGTGTTATTGGGATTTTTAAATAAAATTTTTCCCCTAACTTGAAATTAAATTTTAAATTAAATTCTTGGAAGTAATATTTTAATAATCTAGGTTTTTACATACACTCTAAGATATAAGAATAAATTCGAATGTGGTTAAATTATAACTTATATAATACTGTCTTACTCTATCACAATATTACTCCTTATGAGAGAAAGAGATGAGGTTTCTTGCAAATGTACTCAAGGGGGTGATGTTGTCAGCATTTCCCTTCAACCGTCCATGTTTACTCTACCTTTAACCCTAACACTCATTTTCATAGGACGAGTTGACCTGGGGAAAGAAGTACACAAAAACGTGTTGTTAGGAGTAGTTAAGGGTAGTAGTGAGTGCTCTGCCCACTGAACTACTCAGCAGTCTACAATATAACTAAGCCTTTAATATACATGTGTTAAAACAAACCGGTTTTCAAGCAACTCATTTTTCAATTTGTTAGCTGTGCTACTTTTTAATACTTCAATTGTTGATTTTGTATTCCAAAACTCATATAGCTCAATGTATTGATTCTGTTTTATCATGTTATAGGCCTATATAGATATTTACCAAATTTAAATCACCAGGTCTAAAGCTTATTAGTTCAACATTGTACATTAGTATTAATTAATTAAAAAATCAGTAAATTTAAAACATTAAAATGGCATTGTTTTCTCTGAGCGAAAGGGAGAGAGAGAGAGTCAGACATACAGAGTCAGAGAGAGAAATAGTGACAGACAAAGAAAGTCAGTGTGTGTGTCTGTGTGTGTGTGTGTGTGTGTGTGTGTGTGTGTGTGTGTGTGTGTGTGTGTGTGTGTGTGTGTGTGTGTGTGTGTGTGTGTGTGTGTGTGTGTGTGTGTGTGTGTGTGTGTGTGTGTGTGTGTGTGTGTGTGTGTGTGTGTGTGTGTGTGTGTGTGTGTGTGTGTGTGTGTGTGTGTGAGAGAGAGAGAGAGAGAGAGAGAGAGTAATTGTTACTCCCGTACAAGATGTAGACCTATTATGATCAAGGATCATCAACACATTACATAAGACTTAATTTCCTAATCCACAAATTAAAAAAAAAAACATTATTCCACAAATTATTCTATAATGTCTTCAATGCTTTTGCAGAACATCGTCCCGATATGTTGAGATATAATTCAATGCGATATGTCCCGTTTTATAATTTCATTTAAAAAATCATTAAAGCAACCATCATCTATGTTTAAAATAGCCTTACTCAAATTTGTCATCAACAGACAACAAAAACTGCTACAGTCCATTCATCATATTTATCTGACATTATCCTAGACGTGTTCTGTTGTGTAAGGTTTTTGTTACAAAAACCTGTTAGGCTTACTATAAAATCTACAATTTATTGTTTCCAACAAACAAATTTTAACGTTTATCTTCATTTTTTTATTATGTTATGATTAATTAAAATTCATTTCAACCAAAAATTAAAATGTTTTTAAAAATTAACTTAAAAATTTCATGTTTTTTTTTGTCTGTTTAAAATGAAACATCTTTATGAAATTCTTCATTCACGTCATTTTCAAAGCATCATTTTCACATTAAATAAAAAAGGCTGGAAGGATTAGTTCCGAAGATTTAACGAACTCTATGGTTAAACATTAAGCTTGACCTAATTATTATGAAGTACTTTCCCAACGATCTCTGTGGCGTTCACCAACAAAATATGACTAAGCCTTCACTAAGTCCAAGCCCTGCCAGGAGACACTGAGTGTGACAGTGCATTAGGCGTATCAATAGACGAGGAATGTGGGGCGTCTGTCTGCCTCGCTTATCGGAAGGCGAGACCGGAGTCTGCGGAGTGCTGTGCCGCATTTATTTCGGTCCATAATTAATCCGTATTATTGCCTATGTTTTTCTTTTTCTTTATTTCTTCGAAACCGTAAAAACTTGATAGTAAAGGAAACCAAAACACAAAGCTGGCACTTGGGTTCTTAAACTCTATTCCAAAAGTCAACCAAATTACTTTATATATATATATATATATATATATATATATATATATATATATATATATATATACGAAGACGAGCGCACGCGTGCATGCTTTTGTGTGTGTGTGTGTGTGTGTGTGTGTGTGTGTAAATAAAGTTATTTAAAATCCCATACGTAATTTGGTATTTGTTTTTCAAGATAGACCTAAGCTTTATAAAGATTAAAGTAAATTTGATATACTGTGTTCAGAAAGCTAGACTCGAGATGTTGATTCTCTATTACGTAGCCTACCTAATAGATTTAAGAAAGCCGTACATCTTACACAATATAATAGAAAGGTAAGCTGTTGCCAAATTTTCAAAATTAAACTTATAATATAGTAATAATATACAACATGGGAAAGATAATTTTCAAAGTGATATATGTGACTTGTGTTGTAACTCATGTTGTAATACTATAAATTTTAAACCATTTTTTAAACTGTTTTAAACAGTTTCTTCTAATATAATAGTTTACAAACTATGTTATAGGCCTAATTTATTGTTGTTTTTTGTATATAGGCTCTGCTGGTACCTGTATATTTCATCAATTGCTAATTATTTGGAATTAATTATAAAAAAAATTAAGGCAGGCATTTCTGATGCTTGAATAATAAAAAATCTTATTCCTTCATAATATAATATAAACAAAATATGTCCAACTTTGTAGCATTACATTTCCCTATTTTCAGTACAATTAAACGAATGTGTGTTCATTCCCTTAAACGTAGACATTTGTCGACGGTTTTGTTACGTTATTAAACAAATATATTTTTTAATTACTTATTATTTCCACTTATTGTAGATATTATGTTTATTTATAACAGTGTGTTTCCCCCTTGATAATTATATACAAGCAAATAAATTTCATAAATAAATAAAAATAATTAATTATTTTCTACAAACAAATTCAGAAATTTATCTTTAAAAACGTTCTCCGTATCTAATCTAAAAAGCTCTTAATTAGATGATGTTTCAGTAACGGTACAAAATATGCCTAAAACTATAAAAATCTTGGCTCTTCTGCGCTTTCGACAGTAACAGTTTTTCATGTTATCATCTGCCAATGTTATTCCGTCTATTATCAGTCCGACTAGCTTCAATAAAATAAAGGTTTTATGATCAGCTAAACCTATTGACAATCTTAAAAATGGCTGAACAAAATTTCTAAACAGATTTTTATTCTGGGAAAATGTCACACTATAGCCAAAGGAATGGTGTCCAACAAGATGCTATATCCAAGGTTAATATTCAATACACTTAACGTAGAAGGCCTGTAGTGACATCGACGTACATTTGCCTCATTCTAGACATTTTCTTGGTTTCTAACGTCCTTGACACCAAGTAACGAAAACCTGTTAAAGGGTTTAACCCTAATACCCTTTTATATTAAAACATCTAAACGAAAGTATCTGGAAACAAACAAGTTACTTCTGGCAACAACCAAGAAATATACCGTCTAGGAACAACTGATTCTAGATTTACTTCTATAATATTTTAATAACTAACCCCATCATTTGTACAATCTTTCAGAACTTTTAATTTATTTCTGAATTAGTTTTAGTTTTCAACCAGTGGTTTTAAATGAGGAAACTTAAATTGTCTGAGCATTGCTATATCTACTCTTGTAACAATACATACTCCCATTACTTGTTTCTAAGCATAGTGTAAGCTACGGAAAGCGGGTGGAAACAAATGTTACATAACTCTTATCAGCTGACTGGCAGTGGCAGCCTGGCCAACACCGCCATGGTGCTCTAGGTTACCACTGCTAGTCAGTATGTTTTACGTCTTCACTCAAACCAAGCGTTTAAGTCTCCTGAACTGCTTTTCGGACACTCAAAACCATTGCCAGAATTCATTGACTTTTAAAATGTGTTTTCCCTAATGGTAATTAAAAACATGTTTATCAATAATAATAAGGTGTTCCTTGATATGTATTAACAACGATTGCCCAACTCATATCGACGGAGTAATAGATTAACATTTACTAATCAAATAAAACACTAACACTAAACGGGGATAATTTCTTCTGAGATTACGTTCTATAAGGATAGTACAGGGATAAAGTTTTGTAGGGTAGCAATGAAACTTTTAATTACACAAAAAGCTTTTTACAATGTTCAGAAATAAGATTAAAATAGTCTCGTAATAACTGTTCGTAATTTGATCTGCCCAAAATAAATTCTAGTTCAGAAGGATATAATAATAAGGTTTCCTAATAGTAAAGCATAAATACAGATTCTGAAATATTTGCTTGAACAATGTGTTATATTACTTATATATAGGCTAAACGATTTCTGAGACCTACATTTCTTTCCGGCCCTATATATATATTGAATACATTTTTCCTGAAGATGCTGTTACTGTTTTATCGGCGAAAAGCTTTGAATAATATATGTATTAAAACTATTCTTCTTTTGAAATATTATTAATTTCTTACCTATATTACAAGAAAACATATCACCAAATTTAATATATAAACCCAATATATATAACAACATATGATTTAAATATTTTTTTCTGTTTTTAAATCGTAAATGTGCAATGTTAGGTTGTACATTTCATGGTTTTTTCCTAAATGACATTTATTTACAAT
Organism: Prosapia bicincta; assembly: GCA_036971475.1. Classification (NCBI taxonomy): domain Eukaryota; kingdom Metazoa; phylum Arthropoda; class Insecta; order Hemiptera; family Cercopidae; genus Prosapia; species Prosapia bicincta. The sequence continues at coordinate 44,565,722 of JBAIZL010000001.1, read as the reverse complement.
TTATTTGGCAAAAGACCACTATTTACTGATATTTTTCAACAGACGCGTTTCGCACTCTGTCTATGACTCACAGTAGGTCTATGCAGTAGGCCTAAGTGCGAAATTAGTCTCCGTAGAAATATCAGTGAGTAGAAGTTTTTGTGAAGAAAATAAGTGTTACCTAATACGGTAATGAAGTTTACAACAAAAACACAAATACGGATTGTTTTAATAACAGAAGCGTGACAACCTGTCTCAGTGTAAACAAAGTTTTCGTATCGGTCGTGGTATTTAAACAAAGGTATCGGTCGTGGTATTTATACAAAGGTATCGGTCGTGGTATTCAAACAAAGGTGTCGGTCATGGTATTTAAACAAAGGTGTCGGTCGTGGTATTTATACAAATGATCGGTTGTAGTATTTCAACAAAGGTATCGGTCGTGGTATTTAAACAAAGGTATCGGTCGTGGCATTTATACAAATGATCGGTTGTGGTATTTCAACAAATGTATCGGTCGTGGTATTTAAACAAAGGTATCGGTCGTGGTATTTATACAAAGGTATCGGTCGTGGAATTCAAACAAAGGTGTCGGTCGTGGTATTCAAACAAAGGTGTCGGTCATGGTATTTAAACAAAGGTGTCGGTTGAGGTATTTATACAAATGATCGGTCGTGGTATTTCAACAAAGGTTCGGTCGTGGTATTTGAACAAAGGTGTCAGTCGTGGTATTTAAACAGAGGTGTCGGTCGTGGTATCTATACAAATGTATCGGTCGTGGTATCTAAACATAGGCGTTGGTCGTGGTATTTAAACAAAGGTGTCAGTCGTGGCATTTATACAAATGTATCGGTCGTGGTATTTAAGTAATTGTATCTGCAGTGGTATTTAAACAAATGTATCGGTCGTGGTATTTAAACAAATGTATGGGTCTCGGTATTTAAAGAAAGGTATCGATCGTTGTGTTTACACACATTTTAATGGAAAGGTTTGATGTTTTAATCGTATCCTGAACAGGTTTCTGCAATATCAGCCAAACACTTGATCAAAATTTTAGTTTGATTAAAAACTGTTAACTTTATATTTTCTAACGATTATTTTTTTTACGACGGACGTCAGAAAATTGTTCACTGTAACTAAATGATAAAATGGGCTATTTAACTACTTAGAAATAGCGTAGGTTATGTGTAGTCTAATGCTTTACCCGTTTCCATAAAAACTGTCACTCACTTTGAAGGGTTGTAATAGTTATTACTGAGTAACAATACAAAATAATTTAGTTATACTCTCTGAATATTAGAACAATTTTTAATACTTTAATGTTTTGAAATAATTTGTGCTTCATTGAAACATTCTTAAAAGGATTGAAGGTAAATAAAATTAAGAAACATGTTTTATATCAATTCAGTGTCTTTCTATGGCTCCAAAGCTATTTGGTAAATAGAACGCGACGATGCTATCATGAATAGAGCGTCACTTCCTGGTCCGAAGGCAGGCACAATCGCCACAAAGCCTCAATATTATAGAACAATAGGTTGGCCAAATTATCAGTCACTGGAACTGCTCTTTGACCTTGCCAGTAGGGCAATACCAGCGGCACATACTATTCAAGGTCATGTGACGTAACGAACTCGGGCTTATCAGGATGCATTAGGCTCAGCTAATATTGCCGTAAATCAAACGTATAATCAATCCTACCACCGCCATCAATTTTTGGTTTGACCAAACTGCTCCAATTTTACTTAAGACGTTGTAAATTATTTTTATTTTCATTTTCTTTTTTTAAATTCACGATAAAAGTTAATGCTGGTCGTCTACATTTATGTTTAAAAATTCTTATTTTTTAAAAAATCTCTTGTACTTGTTAAATGGTTTTATTTTTAGGATAATTGGTTTTTGTGGTTGAAAGATTTTGATTAAGAAGAAAAAGGTAAGGGAGTGGAATACAAAAAGAATGGGAAACCAACACTGGATTTGCTAAAACAATGTGTACGAATAGGTGGGACATGCATAGTATGTCAGTACAGGGAGTGGAATAAAATATTGAAACATTTTCAATTTTTCCTTTCAATGCCACAATGGATAAAATAACCAAAGCTGTCAAAGGAAAAACAAGAGGAAATGATTAGAATGTGGTAGCTTATGAGGATAGTTTGCAGTTCTACAAAGGTGGACCCGGAAAGATAATTAAATAAATAGGGGTGAAGGTAAATAAATAAAGAGATTAGAGGTAAAGGTGAGAGTGGAAGGGAAGGTAGTAAAAACAATTGTGTAGTTTGGCACTTGAAGAAGATGGGGTCTAAAGAAACTAAAAGAGTTTTACCGTAGGAAGAAGAAGGAATCGTAGCTACAGGAAGACCGAGAGAGAGATGAAAGGGCTATGGGAGAGAAGGAGAGGTTTACTCAAAACCTCACTACACACTAGTTTATTAACACATACTAGTTTCGGTGACTATGTCGCCTTCCTCAGTGATTGTCCTACACTCTTTGCAATAGACCGAAACTAGGTCATGTTAATAAACTAGTGTGTAGAGAAGTTTGAGTAAACACTTTTAACAATAAACGTTTTAATTTTAAGGCGTTCATTTTATGTATGTAATATGGTCGTTGGTATAACTTATGATTGTTTAAGTTGAGTGTAACTAAGAAATAGGAAAATCTATAGTGTGGACCACGTAACCCTGCACTTGGCCTTGCTTGTACTACCACTTCTGAAAACATGTTAATTGAGAATGTTCCATATATTAGCCCCAATATGTCTACAAGAATACTTCAAGAATGTTTGTTATTTCATACCAAAGCTAATTTATCTAATATCGACCGTCTAATGCAAATCAGTGTTTTGACAGTCCTTATCATGTTTGCAGGACACTTTTTACTCTGATTCTATACCCCCCTCTCGCCTACTACGATCTATCAAGGCCAAGTGCACGGTTACGTGGTCCGCACTATGCATTAGAAGAATTTCTTCCGTTTATTGCAATATCCGTAATGAAAGGTAAGTAATTTTATCTACGATTTTCCTTTTTGTCTTTGACAGTCCTGAATTGGTCTCGTGTAACTCAGTAACGATCCCGGGTTGTTGCGGCAGATTAAAGAAACTGCAAAAATCTGGCTCGTTGAAAACGCCAAGAAGTTGCTCAACAAAACAATTCCGCCCTGGATTTCCAAATCACTTTGCCATTTAAGAAACAAATCTAGACCTGTGATTACAGTATTTACCACGCACAGATGTGCACGTAACCAATGCGTGTTCATTCAACACGTCCGAGCTTTGTTGCTGGTACAACCGTTCTTCAAGGCCTAATGAATTACACGTTAGACAAAAGTTATCCTAAATTATAGGCAACGCCCGAAACGAGGCGGCTTTCAAAGCTCGCATTCATTTATCGACTCATTGACGTAAGTAAAAACACAAATGCTTCGTGCCGAGATACATTTGGATTAAGGACGCGTACTTGTTCATTATTTTCAATTATAATGTAATTGTAGATCACTGGAGGCCGGTGCGATCATTAGGCACTTTTGTTCCTCCCCGCATCCTACACGACCCAACACAACTGTTACTTAGGTGTTTAACTCTTGTTCCGTCGGAAAAAGCAATTCTGACTATGTTAATAAAAATTAATGAAATAGAAAGTGAACAAGACACTTGGACGTATCTGTGATTATAGGCTATTTCACTAATTAGGCTGGAGGAAACGGGCTTACGTGGCCGCTGCTAATAGTGTTAATTAATATGTGCAGTATACACATGGCGCAGAATGGCAACGCTGTAACGTATGTTGCCATTTAATTACACACATTAAGGATGTCTTTGAGTGCATTAAAGACTGGGAAGGTGTTTCCTTAACGTGGATATTAACATCTCAAACACTGAATGTGTTCAAGGTTAGTCTATTTGCGAAATCTACACAAAAATGTGTACGTTAGGAAATATGTAGTTCCTGGCTAAAATAGATCTTTTATAAATAGGCATTTAATCAGAGTTAAAGTTCTCTGAAGAAGTTATTTTTTTTATTTATTAATTTTTAAACAACATTAAAATTAAAGCCGAAGACGTTACCTAAAATTCTTACACGAAAACACCTGTAACCTCAAATTTATTCTAATTCGATAATTACAATATATTGTACACATATGCCTATAAGAAAGTGACGAATCAAATTTTAAGTCACTCCAATGGTTGTCAAATATATTATGTTTATGAAGTTTTAACTTCTATATCCGTGCCTAGCACTTTTTCGTACGAGAGAAGAGGTACAGAAGAATATAACCTTAGATTTAACATAGTTTCCCGCCAGACAAAAGATAAACGAATCGTCCCGAAAATTACTTAAAATCAAACACAAAAAATTAACTGTAAAAGGTGTTATAGTCTGCATTGACGTCTTGAATATGTTTGCCGTCATCAGTGCGCTGCGTCGAAGGTAAACCAGCCTCTCTCATGCAAGGGATATGTCAAACCTTGCATTCAAATCACAAACACAGGGAAATGTAATACTAATAATATGATTTATGCTTTATGTTTTAATAAGTAATAAAAACTTTAATAAACCGCAGTGAATAAGTAATTATAAATAAAAATATATACCAGTTATGCTAAAATATGTTTCATTCTTCCGTAAGAGGTTAGTTTGAGGTAGTTTTCGATATTTTCGATTACAATGTCCTTTATAATCCGAAATATCGTATATTTTATTAAGTTAATTCGTGACATATGACTTTATAATACAGCTGTTGTTTTTATTTCTCTGACAGAAAGTTAAAACTAATTATGTGTATCAAGTTGAATATTACCGAAATAGACGTTTGCACATAAAGTGTGGTCCAACCCCACCAATTTTATTTCATTATAAGGGAAATATACTTTTATACTCTAAGAGCTCGGTTGGTATGTTGTAGTATTCTTGGAAAGTCTGAATGAATAGTAAATTTATAACACATTTTATGTCCATGTACTCACTCACGAGTTTGAAAGACAAAAGATCATTTATGTCACCATAGCTTTTTCTCTATGGTATTGTAACTAAACCCCTTTACTACATAAGCAAATGCCTTCAACGATATAAAGCCAATATAAAATTATACGATTCAGTTGGTTCCTTCTCTCTAAATCAAACCTCGCGGGCAAAGCTAATTACATTTAATTTACGACGAAGAACAATTCAAAACTGAAATCATTTTAAAGTATTAATCACGCGGCTGCTAATGGTGAACGCGAATTCCACGGCACAATAAAATACATCACCCGTTCAACCGTGTGTATCCATCCGCGTATAATTGGACAAAACTGAACTTATATTGGAATAACATATTAAAGCAAAGCAAAGCGCACCGCCAGAGTTCGGGGCTTAATGAATCCGCGCGCGGCGGGGGGCGTTCGGCTCACGGTTTTCCCACGTCCGGCTAAGTCAATAACGTTTAAGAGATCCTACTGTAAGCTAATTATCTCCCTCTCTGTCGGCCGTGTTGCGGGGGAGATAGCTCGCTCTCGCTCTTTTTAATTACGTTCCGTTGCATGTGTTGCGATGGCAAATTGTTAATTATATTTAATTTCCCAGTGTAAGACTAATTGGAGTTAATTATTTACTAAGCAGAATCCCGAGGTTTGTAAATCATTTTGGAGCGACTGACAACTAAGCCTAGGCCTGATGAAGTTATATGCGTCAATTTAAGTGTGTTTTATTTGCTTTTCTTTGAATAACTCCAATATATTCACGCACATCTAAATACGCAATCAATGAAAATCAACTGTAAATGCAACAGGGTACGAAAATTTAGACACTTTCACTTTTATACAGTACAATGAAACAGTAAGGAACAATTAGATCAATCGAGGAATTGTGTCTTTATATAATAAATAATTTATTTAAACTAATTTTGAGCAATAACTTTAGTTAAAACAAGGACGTTGGTAGTTTATATTACCACAAAATAAAACCCAAACATAACTTGGATAATTTAATAATTAGATCAAATTATCCAGTGAAAATGCTACATCGGTGTTAGCAAGTAGAAGGAACATCTATATAATATTGGCGAGAACAACCACAGGTGACAGGTGCTTCCTCTCGAATGTGATTATTTACAATCAGGTATCTTCCTTGTTTGTCTTACAAACGGGAAGTAGGTCTATTATTGTGCAATGCTCCATAGGAACTCACATCTTGCTAATATGGTTATATGCTAACAAACCAAGATCTCCCAGTTGAAATTTTACTAAGTTTCTTGTTGTTATTCCTTTCTTTATTGCCCATTAAACTTAGCTTTGTAAAAACTTCTTTCTCTTAGGAGCTCCCTCAGGGCCCAAGGCTTGAAGTCGTAAATCAACATGCCAGCGAGCCCAAAAGATTTATATTTGTGTCAATCTGATTATTTGGCTAAAAAGTCAACTTCATTAGGCTGAACACAGCTTTTCTTTCCCGATCCTAATTCTTATTTCCTGCTAGTGATCACCTTGGCCACTGACTGTGCTGATCAGACACACAAACGCGTTGCCTCTTTCACTGATAAACCTCCCGGGGCTAGAAGAGGCTTATTTCCTGCTAGTGATCACCTTGGCCACTGACTGTGCTGATCAGACACACAAACGCGTTGCCTCTTTCACTGATAAACTTCCCGGGGCTAGAAGAGGCTTATTTCCTGCTAGTGATCACCTTGGCCACTGACTCTGCTGATCAGACACACAAACGCGTTGCCTCTTTCACTGATAAACCTCCCGTGGCTAGAAGAGGCTTATTTCCTTAACAAAACCTTACCTAGTTTTACCTTAATTGCTACCTTGGCCATCTGTGGAGTATGAGTTAACGAAATACAATAAATAAACACACAATAAAATTTATTTACTATAAGTTAAGGGTTTTTATTAATTGTGTTTAGTTATTATCATCTTACTCATCTAATCCACCTATCTCAGACGGTAATAGCATGCCTCGCCTTAATCACAACTATAATATCAATTCAAGACTGCCAACCTAACAAAAATTATTGAAGTGGTAACTTCTTTATGAGATAAATGATAACAAAACATGAGATTAAGTCACGCTATTTCTGAAACGCATACCTTACAGCATAGCCTATACCTTACAACATATGATTTCATGTAACAGCTGATTTTGTTTATAGGTTATGTTGTAGGAGTGCCGTTTTACTCGTAGATTTTTACTAAACAGTTTCGATCAGTTAATAAATACTCGTCTATTATTTTATTTAACTTTTGATAAATCTCAACACAAATAATTCAATATAACGATAATAATGTTATTTGTTTTTAATCCAATTTTTGAAAGGAAAACATTTTTAGCCCCCTCTTATACTTTTTAAAGAACTGATTTGAATTGTTGTTACGGAAATCTGTATTCAGTATACATCTAATAAAGGTTAATTGTTAACTACATTATTTTATTATTAACTACAATAAATATTGGTCTTTAATAAATACATTCCTCAAATTAATATGTAAAAATTGAATGAAAAATGTATAAATTCATATTCTCGGCAACTCTCGTTGAAACTTTTGCGAAACTATTAGTTCTATTTTGTTATCACTTCTGTCACGACTCCCCCCGAGTGCCAGAACCGATTTCTTTGTTATCTCAGAGTTTGCCTCCAGCCACAGATCGGAAAAGTCCAACATTCAGGCAATTTGTTTTCAGAAAGAATTTTGAACTATGCATGCGAGTAAATTAGTCACATTAATCAAGTAGTAAATTATCCAATAAAATAATTAGACTCCTAACAAAATACCTATTTTAGTAAAAGCAACCTGTAGTTAAACACTGGTCGCAGCCTACAATCAATCGACATACTGGATAGAGTATTATATGGGAATTCAATTAACTCAAAATCTATGACGTCACTCTACTGAACAAACTACTCTAATGGCACTCTCAAGGCCTTCCCTTTACATTATTTATAGATTATGTGTAATCATTGAAATTGTACTGTAATATGATTTTAATTAACTCCAGTGTTTTTCATCTTGTTTATTATACGTTTGTAAATCTAATGTACTTAGAGCTTGTAATAAAATGGGCAGGACGCTTCCACGGATTAGGTATTAATATTATTTATTAAACTTACACCAGAATTGAAGTAAAACTAAAAGTGTCTACAATAAGAAACCCACACCGACTTCATTAAAATTATTTATATGTGCTTATTTATATAAAATATCTATATTTATTTAAAATCCGTTTATATTGTAAAAAAGTTGTTTTATTACAGAAATTTCTTTTTTCCTCTATTAAGTTAAAACACTTCGTAAACTTCTTCTTCTATTATTTTATCTATGTTCTCTTGTCAACTTCTTAATCAACTATCTTTTTTCCGGAGGTCTCAAGTATATAATTTGTTTTGTAATTTGTAGCACAAATCCGTACCACAAGAGTTGTCTCTTTTAGCAAATATTATATTTTTCACTTGTATGATTTTTGTAACTCTTCGATCATAGATCGAAAGGAAATTCTGGAAGATTCGAAAAGCTCCAACTCTCTTCCAGAAATACCTTCACTCTCTTCCAGAATTATATAGATCTCTTCTGTTGGTTCTTTAATGGTCACACCTGTATGTAACTATACGTTTTATCATGGCGTTTAAAATATCATATAAGCTAAGCTTGAAACAAAACGCTATCATCATTCTCTGAACAGATTTTATACCACCTTTTGTTTAAAGAAAAATGTCCTATTTTAGTATTGGTTTCATAAGAAGACAAATAACTTCTTTTTATTTAAAAATAACAAGCTTTGAGCTTTAGATAAGCCATAACTTGAATAGGTCGTGGTCTAAGAATAAAAAAATGTATACAAAACAAAAAAGTAAATATTATGAATTCTTTTGTAAATCTCAAATTGAATTTTAATGTGAATGTAATTTGTACATTTTAAATTGTACGAAAATTTTAAGCCCTAAGCAAAAATACTTAATATATGAAAAACTAAAGAGTTTCATAAAGTCATTAAGAGACAATAAATGTCACTTTAAAAAAGGTATACTATTAAAAATCTTAAAAGTCAGCTAGATTTTGGTGTTTGTTACACGTATAGGCATATTGGCTAAGGTCCTGACGAAGGTTTTGCAATAATATCTCTCGTTTCTAACTGAAGAAATGGAAAGAAAACATGGATATTAATTAACACATTAGATAGGGAACATATCTTCGGCTTGCCGTGACGCTCACTAGACGATCTAATATTTTAGTATAAATTAACTGATAACATGTGATTTATACATCAGATGATTTTATGTTATGTTGTATAGCAGCTGTTTCAGTGCATGTGTTATGTTACTTCATTTATTGTACATTATTGAGGTAAAATGTTATAATTAAATATTTTGTATAAGTTAATAATTATATTAACTTATTTAGGCCTATTATTTCCATAAATCTTACTATAATTATTTCAATATGCCTATAATGATAATGGAATATATATTTCCATTAGATTTTTTAAAATAAAAACATTCCTAGGCGTTAATTTCACTTTTTAAGTACAGATTTCAATAAAGTTAGGTAAATAAAATTTTTTTTTCGGTAAATATTTCACTATCTAATAATAGTTTTCTATTAAATAAGGTTTTCTGATATCATTAACTACATTAAATCTAATCTATTAAAACCTTTTTAGAGTACATTCTTCAAAATACGTATTTACTTCTGTTGGCCAATTCCACTAATATTTTTTCTGTTTTTTGTAAATGTTTTTGGTTTTATTAAGGTGCCGCGAGGAACAACGACCCTTCTGCCTAGGTAAGACTGTTCCATATCCCAATTTTGCAATCCCAAAGAAAGAAAAACATATTCTAGAAGTTTCACAGCAGAAATATTAAACACAATTTAAAAGAGTAGAAAGATATATTAGAAGGAAGTTCGCTTCCTGGAAGTATGAGTGTGAAATAATATCGTTAGGAACATAAGGAATATCTTGGCTACACAATTTAGCCTACATTAATTACATTACTTTACATTACATAGTTATAATATAATAATACTCTAATGGACCATGCAGATAAATTTTTAATATCTATTTATTTTTCTTAGTAATCCGTTATTCAATTCCTTCATTCAGTCTTTCTTATTTATCTATAATTAAATGATACTTAACTAAGGGAATACGTAAGGGCTTATTTGCTGACGCGTTTCGAAACAATCGTTCCTTTTACGAAGCAAAGGCTGTACTATCATTTAACTATAGTTTAAGCAGTGATATCAATATGATTAAAACATGAAACTTTATTATTTATTACAACATACACTAGAACACGAAGTCATAATATCCTGCTTAATAAATTACTCTAAAAAAGAGAATTTCTACAAGTTACACTTTAAACTAAAATTTAATCCAATTTTCTGTCAATGTAGTGTAATGGAAAACATGCTAAATCTTTGCAAATTAGATAAGGAAAGAATTGAAAGATGATTGTAGGTTACACTTCCTAAGAATCTGCAGTAACCATGGCAATCTTGGTAACTTGCAACTGAGTAGGCCTACAAGAGAGCAGGTTGGGTCGAGGCAAAAGAAACGTAATCTAGATTGCTAAATTAACTTAGTTTCGTTATTGTAACAAGCAAAGCGCCGTGGGTTTGCGTTAGTGTAATAACGTAGGCCTTTATTTGGTACTCTCAATTTGCAAGAACAATCCTTACTTAGTCTAATATTCATTTTGTTAAATTTTCATAACATTAATAATATAATGATTTCACGAGTAGGAAGGCAATTATTGTGTTGAAAATAATATTTAATTGTTCATCTATTTATAACTTAGTGTTTAGGGAATCAAATACTTAAAAACTTCTGTTTAATTTTAAGATAGACTATTTAAAACCAGGTTTCATTTTTAGTAGAACAATAATTTTTATTTTAAAATTCCTTCTATTAGTTCATAGTCTCTATATATTGGTCTAAATCTTGTTCAAATTTCCAATAGTTAATAAAATACTTTCATCCATTCGAGTTCAAAAACATTTTTTTAACTTCTAATGGATGGCACTTGATGTTAATACAATTTTTTTCAAATAAACCTAATAATTAATTAATTAAGTTTAACTAATTAATTTTAATTTTATATGGGATAAAAATTTTTCACAAAAGGAGCAAGATATGCAATATAGTTATTTTGTTCCATTTGGCTTCAAATAAGTGATAGCATATGATTTCATAAAACAGCTGATTTTATGTTATTGTTTATGTGATAGAACAGTTAGGTTATGTTACTTTATTTTTATTAATTGCAATTATTCAATAAAAAGTAACTCAAATAAAATTTTTCTTTGTTGACCTAAGTAGGAAATGACTAAAGAATTTTTGTTTATATTACTTGGTAAATATGTGTTTTTTTAAATTGCCCTTGTAAATATGGAAAATAAAAATTTACCACTATTCTTTAAAAAATAAAAGTTATCTTCCACAACCCTACTTTTAAAATTTAATTTAATTTAATTTTACAAGTCAGTTAAAGTATAAAGTGTCAATGTTAAATATTGATTATTTAATTTGTAATAACATAATTAATACATTTTAATGCAATTATAATATGTTTACATTTTATTTGTAAACTAGGTTTATGTTAATTTACATATTCAAGGTTATTTTATTATTTCATAAATTGTATTAGACTTCGCAAAAGTCCGTAAATTTTAATTTTTAAGTATTTAATCAATTGGTATTGCTAATTTACCTATATCGTAAATCATGTTTTCAAAATTGTAACACACGCAATGGGATTTTGCATTTTTCAGGATACTCTATAAAATGCACAATTTTCTTACTCTCATCTCGCTTTAGCCTTTCTTTACAATAGCCTTATGAATCTTGTATGTAAAATATTGAAATGAAATAATCATGCCAATCGTATATTGTTTACATGTATTGTTTCCGACTGTTTTTACCTTTACAAGTAGGCTACATGTAAAACATTTTGTCTGAATATAGTGTAGGCCTGTATATATTTTACTAATAGCCTTTTAAGGAAAACTTTGTTTAAACGAGTTCTATCTACAATCAAATTGATTAATTATACCCTACATTCTAGAAATTGATTTTTTAAAGCTAAAACATACTGCGGGATTTTGCCCTAAATAACTAACAAAACTTTTTCCTTTATTGACTCTCGAATTAAGGCAATTATAAAGCAATGCAGGGACAATTTCAAAAGTTAGCCGGAAAAATTCAATTATAAAACAAGAAAAGTCAAATAAAGATAAACGGAAGAAACATTTTCAATTTGTATAGTTAGGGGGAGAGTAGATGAAGTTTTAACGCAATGGCGTGCTCAGAGTCTGTTAGGGAGGAATAAATAAAGCCGCTAACAAGCGTCGGCCGGGAATATTGTTTCTCTACGAGCAGTTGATATATGGCTTCACTAGGGACATGCAATTTGATACAGACGTAGATTTAATGGATTTATGGCCTAACAAACTGAACATATAATATTCATCTCACAACTTAACACAATAAAATGTTAACAATTAGATTAGCTCATTGTTGAAATCTATAGTCGTAGTCCTACATTTCAACAAATAATTGTTGACTCGTCACTCAAATTACCAATGATTTGATCTCCAATTCTGATAAGAATTTTTATGCCTAAATAATGTTTCTTTCAATTTTATATTGCTCACATAAGCATACATTACAAGTTTTATGGTTTTGTAAATATCATCAAGAAATCCGAAACCAAACATTACAATAACGGAACTAGTTAGCAATCGTGTTTCCAAGTGTTTGCAAATTTAACCACCGTCAAAGCTAGACGTATCTTCGTAAAGTTAAAACAAAAGCTCGGCAGTATAACTAACTTTCAAATTTATCTCATCAAGTAATGTTTTTCATTTGTAAATTTAAAAAAAAATATAAATTCTAAAGCTAAGAGAATTTTATAATTATTTCCACTTTTAAACGTTTTGAAAATAAAATCTACCCTGAGTTTTACTGAAAACCGCCTGGAGCGCTCTGTAACAGCTTGATTTGTAGCGCCAGGCTCGGATTGCATCAAGGTCGTGACAGAAGACCTATGCAACTCTTCCCTGAGAGCCTTTGGATTGGTAGATAGGCTTACTACCAACTAAACAGATTCTTATTTTAAAATATCTTACACTGAGTAAAATTGTTGAAGAGCTTGGTGCCTGGATATTAATTATCCTGCCTCATTTAGGCCTAATACATAAATTTACCATAAATTCCGTAAGCCCAATTTAATTTTCAATTTGTTTTATTGAATTTCATGGCTTTTAAATATTATTCAAAAGAACAAATTAAACGAAATAGTTGTAGAGATGTCTCTGTTGCCGTGTCAAATACAGTTTCAGCTTTAAACATTAAAATCTTGTTTAAAATTTGAAATAAACACAGCTACAATACATACCGTACTGTATGAAACCTAAGTTATGAAATGTGCAATTTAGTTAGTAGCCAAAGCTAAAGGTAGTAAGCATACATTAGCATTGTTCCATACAAATATACAGTCACACACACACACACACACACACACACACAAACATATATATATATATATATATATATATATATATATATATATATATTTCTTAAGAGTTGTATCATTTCCCTTGTAAGAAACACTGTACCTACAATATATGTTTTCATTGCCTCAATTTTCTAACTTCAATAGTAAGTATTCATAGATCCCTTAGTTTGACGAGTACAATGTATTTCCCCCATTCTGACATCATCATCAATTACAACTTTGGTATTTGTCCAAATTGAAATTCTTGCGTTCCATTGTCTCGTTTTAGGACTAAATGGACTAGTCTAGACTGAAAGAGCATTCCCATTTCTAAGGTATCAAATACTATAAACCGCGTCACTCAAGACATTAATACCGTTAAGAACCTTTCAGAAATCTTAGAGTTATTTAGAGTGAGCACAATCTTACGGCTTTGTTTGGCAAGTTACGTTCACCTCGTAGGTAGTCAGTTATTAATTCAGTGGTAGCACCCCTTCGTGATACAGATAAAGATAAGCTTTACGTTCTCCTCGTAGCTAGTCAGTTCTTAACTCAGTGGTAGCACCCCTTTGTGATACAGATAAAGATAAGCTTTACGTTCTAATCGTAGCTAGTGAGTTCTTAACTCAGTGGTAGCACCCCTTCGTGATACAGATAAAGATAAGCTTTACGTTCTCCTCGTAGCTAGTGAGTTCTTAACTCAGTGGTAGCACCCCTTCGTGATACAGATAAAGATAAGCTTTACGTTCTCCTCGTAGCTAGTGAGTTCTTAACTCAGTGGTAGCACCCCTTCGTGATACAGATAAAGATAAGCTTTACGTTCTAATCGTAGCTAGTGAGTTCTAAACTCAGTGGTAGCACCCCTTCGTGATACAGATAAAGATAAGCTTTACGTTCTCCTCGTAGCTAGTGAGTTCTTAACTCAGTGGTAGCACCCCTTCGTGATACAGATAAAGATAAGCTTTACGTTCTCCTCGTAGCTAGTGAGTTCTTAACTCAGTGGTAGCACCCCTTCGTGATACAGATAAAGATAAGCTTTACGTTCTAATCGTAGCTAGTGAGTTCTAAACTCAGTGGTAGCACCCCTTCGTGATACAGATAAAGATAAGCTTTACGTTCTCCTCGTAGCTAGTCAGTTCTTAACTCAGAGGTAGCACCCCATCGTGATACTGATAAAGATAAGCTTTACGTTCTTCTCGTAGCTAGTCAGTTTCTAGCTTAGTGGTATAACCCCTTTATGCCACAGAAAGAGAGAAGCTTTACGTTCTCCTCGTAGCTAGCCAGTTCTTAACTCAGTAGTAGTACCCCTTTATGCCACAGATAGAGAAAAAGTTTATATTCTCCTCGTAGCTAGTCAGTTCGTATTTCAGCGGTAGCACCCTTTTGTGATACAGAAAAAGATCCCCTTTACGTTCTTCTCGCAGCTAGTCAGTTCTTAACACAGTGGTAGCATCCCTTTCGCCACAGATACAGAGACGTTTTACATTCTCCTCTTAGCTAATCAGTTTTTAACTCAGTGGTAGCGCCTTTTATGTCACAGATAGAAAGAGGGTTTACATTCTTCTCGTAGCTACTTAGTTCCTAACCCAGTGGTAACACCCCTTTATGCAATAGATAGAGAGAAGGTTTACGTTCACCTCGTAGCTAATCAGTTCCTAACTCAGTGGTAGCACCACTTTATGCTACAAATAGAGAGAAGGTTTACGTTCTCATTGTAGCTACTAAGTTCCTAACTCAGTGGTGACACCCCTTTATGCCACAAATAGAGAGAAGGTTTACGTTCACCTCGTAGCTAATCAGTTCCTAACTCAGTGGTAGCACCACTTTATGCTACAAATAGAGAGAAGCTTTACGTTCTCCTCGTAGCTAGCCAGTTCTTAACTCAGTAGTAGTACCCCTTTATGCCACAGATAGAGAAAAAGTTTATATTCTCCTCGTAGCTAGTCAGTTCGTATTTCAGCGGTAGCACCCTTTTGTGATACAGAAAAAGATCCCCTTTACGTTCTTCTCGCAGCTAGTCAGTTCTTAACACAGTGGTAGCATCCCTTTCGCCACAGATACAGAGACGTTTTACATTCTCCTCTTAGCTAATCAGTTTTTAACTCAGTGGTAGCGCCTTTTATGTCACAGATAGAAAGAGGGTTTACATTCTTCTCGTAGCTACTTAGTTCCTAACCCAGTGGTAACACCCCTTTATGCAATAGATAGAGAGAAGGTTTACGTTCACCTCGTAGCTAATCAGTTCCTAACTCAGTGGTAGCACCACTTTATGCTACAAATAGAGAGAAGGTTTACGTTCTCATTGTAGCTACTAAGTTCCTAACTCAGTGGTGACACCCCTTTATGCCACAAATAGAGAGAAGGTTTACGTTCACCTCGTAGCTAATCAGTTCCTAACTCAGTGGTAGCACCACTTTATGCTACAAATAGAGAGAAGGTTTACGTTCTCATTGTAGCTACTAAGTTCCTAACTCAATGGTAGCACCCATTTATGCCATAGATAGAGAGAAGGTTTACGTTCACCTCGTTGCTACTCAATTCCTAACTCAGTGGTAGCACCCATTTATGCCATAGATAGAGAGAAGGTTTACATTCTCCCCGTAGCTAGTCAGTTCTTAACTCAGTGGTAGCACCCCTTTATCCCATAGATATAGAGAAGGTTTACGTTCTCCCCGTAGCTAGTAAGTTCCTAACTAATTGGTAGCACCCCTTTATGCCATAGATAGAGAGAAGGTTTACGTTCTCCTCGTAGCTAGTCAGTTCCTAACTCAGTGGTAGCACTCATTTATGCCATAGATAGAGAGAAGGTTAACGTTCACCTCGTTGCTACTCAATTCCTAACTCAGTGGTAGCACCCATTTATGCCATAGATAGAGAGAAGGTTTACGTTCTCCTCGTAGATAGTCAATTCCTAATTCAGTGGTAGCACCCATTTATGCCATAGATATAGATAAGGTTTACGTTCTCTTCGTAGCTGGTAAGTTCCTAATTCAGTGGTAGCACTCATTTATGCCATAGATATAGAGAAGGTTTACGTTCTCCTCGTAGCTAGTCAGTTCCTAACTCAGTGGTAGCACCCCTTTATGCCATAGATATAGACAAGGTTTACGTTCTCCTCGTAGCTAGTAAGTTCCTAACTAATTGGTAGCACCCCTTTATGCCAAAAATAGAGAGAATGTATACGTTCTCCTCGTAGCTAATCAGTTCCTATCTCAGTGGTAGCACCCATTTATGCTATAGATATAGATAAGGTTTACGTTCTCCTCGTAGCTACTCAGTTCCTAACTAATTGGTAGCACCGCTTTATGCCATAGATAGAGAGAAGGTTTACGTTCTCCTCGTAGCTAGTCAGATCCTAATTCAGTGGTAGCACTCATTTATGCCATAGATAGAGAGAAGGTTAACGTTCACCTCGTTGCTACTCAATTCCTAACTCAGTGGTAGCACCCATTTATGCCATAGATAGAGAGAAGGTTTACGTTCTCCTCGTAGATAGTCAGTTCCTAATTCAGTGGTAGCACCCATTTATGCCATAGATATAGATAAGGTTTAGGTTCTTCTCGTAGCTAGTCAGTTCCTATCTCAGTGGTAGCACCCATTTATGCCATAGATATAGATAAGGTTTACGTTCTCTTCGTAGCTAGTCAGTTCCTAAATAATTGGTAGCACCCCTTTATGCCATAGATAGAGAGAAGGTTTACGTTCTCCTCGTAGCTAGTCAGTTCCTAACTCAGTGGTAGCACCCAATCATGCCATAGATAGAGAGAAGGTTTACGTTCACCTCGTTCCTACTCAATTCCTAACTCAGTGGTAGCACCCATTTATGCCTTAGATAGAGCGAAGGTTTACGTTCTCCTCGTAGCTGGTAAGTTCCTAATTCAGTGGTAGCACTCAATTATGCAATAGATATAGAGAAGGTTTACGTTCTCCTCGTAGCTAGTCAGTTCCTAACTCAGTGGTAGCACCCATTTTTGCCATAGATATAGAGAAGGTTTACGTTCTCCTCGTAGCTAGTCAGTTACTAACTCAGTGGTAGCACCCATTTATGCCATAGGTATAGAGAAGGTTTACATTCTCCTCGTAGCTAGTCAGTTCCTAACTCATTGGTAGCACCCATTTATGCCATAGATATAGAGAAGGTAAACTTTCTCCTCGTAGCTAGTCAGTTGCTAACTCAGTGGTAGCGCCCATTTATGCCATAGATATAGAGAAGGGTTACGTTCTCCTCGTAGCTAGTCAGTTCATAACTCAGTGGTAGCACCCATTTATGCCATAGATATAGAGAAGGTTTATCTTCTCCTCGTAGCTACTAAGTTCTTAACCCAGTGGGAGCACCCCTTTATGCCACAGATATAGAGAAGGTTTACGTTCTCCTCGTAGCTAATCAGTTCTTACCTCAATGGTAGCACCCCTTTATGCCACAGACATTGAGAAGGTTTACGTTCACCTCGTTGCTACTCAGTTCCTAACTAAGTGGTACCACCACTGTATGCCATAGATAGAGAGAAGGTTTACTTTCACCTCGTAGCTACTAAGTTCTTAACTCAGTGGTACCCCGCATTTATGCCTCAGATATAGAGAAGGTTTATGTTCTCCTCGTAGCTAATCAGTTCCTAACTCAGTGGTAGCACCCCTTTATGCCACAGACAGAGAGAAGGTATACGTTCACCTCGTTGCTACTCAGTTCCTAAGTAAGTAGTAGCCCCATTTATGCCATAGATAGAAAGAAGGTTTACGTTAGCTTCGTAGCTAGTCAGTTCCTAATTCAGTGGTAGCACCCATTTATGCCCCAAATAGAGCGAAGGTTTACGTTCACCTCGTAGCTACTAAGTTCTTAACTCAGTGGTAACACCCCTTTATGCCACAGATATAGAGAAGGTTTACGTTCACCTCGTTGCTACTCAGTTCCTAACTAAGTGGTAGCACGCATTTATGCCACAAATAGAGAGAAGGTTTACGTTCACCTCGTAGCTACTAAGTTCTTAACAAAGTCGTAGCACCCCTTTATGCAATAGATACAGAGAAGGTTTAGGTTCACCTCGTAGCTAATCAGTTCTTAACTCAGTGGTAGCACCCATTTATGCCATAGATAGATACAAAGTTTACGTTTTCTTCGTAGCTAGTTAGTTCTTAACTCAGTGGTAGCACGCCTTTATGCCATAGATATAGAGAAGGTTTACGTTCTCTTCGTAGCTAGTAAGTTTCTAACTCAGTGGTAGCACCCATTTATGCCATAGATAGAGACAAAGTTTACGTTCTCTTCGTAGCTAGTCAGTTCCTAACTCAGTGGTAGCACCCATTTATGCAACAAATAGAGAGAAGCTTTACGTTCACCTCGTAGGTACTAAGTTCTTAACTCAGTGGTACCACGCTTGTATGCCATAGGTAGAGAGAAGATTTACGTTCTCCTTGTAACTAATCAGTTCTTAACTCAGTGGTACCACGCCTTTATGCCACAAATAGAGAGAAGGTTTAGGTTCAACTCGTTGCTACTCAGTTCCTAACTCAGTGGTAGCACATATTTATGCCATAGATATAGAGAAGGTTTCGTTCTAATCGTAGCTAGTCAGTTCCTAACTCAGTGGTAGCACCCATTTATGCCATAGATATAGAGAAGGTTTACCTTCTCCTCGTAGCTACTAAGTTCTTAACTCAGTGGTACCACGCCTGTATGCCATAGGTAGAGAGAAGATTTACGTTCTCCTTGTAGCTAATCAGTTGTTAACTAAGTTGTAGCACCACTTTGTGCCATAGAAAGAGAGAAGGTTTCGTTCTAATCGTAGCTAGTCAGTTCCTAACTCAGTGGTAGCACCCATTTATGCCATAGATATAGAGAAGGTTTACCTTCTCCTCGTAGCTACTAAGTTCTTAACTCAGTGGTACCACGCCTGTATGCCATAGGTAGAGAGAAGATTTACGTTCTCCTTGTAGCTAATCAGTTGTTAACTAAGTGGTAGCACCCCTTTGTGCCATAGAAAGAGAGAAGGTTTAGGTTCACCTCGTTGCTACTCAGTTCCTAACTCAGTGGTAGCACATATTTATGCCATAGATATAGAGAAGGTTTCGTTCTAATCGTAGCTAGTCAGTCCCTAATTCAGTGGTAGCACCCCTTTATGCCATAGATAGAGAGAAGGTTTACGTTCTCTTCGTAGCTAGTCAGTTCCTAACTCAGTGGTAGCACCTATTTATGCCATAGATAGAGAGAAGATTTACGTTCACCTCGTAGCTACTAAGTTCCTAACCCAGTGGGAGCACCCCTTTATGCCACAGATATAGAGAAGGTTTACGTTCTCCTCGTAGCTAATCAGTTCTTAACTCAGTGGTAGCACCCCTTTATGCCACAGACATTGAGAAGGTTTACTTTCACCTCGTTGCTACTCAGTTCCAAACTAAGTGGTAGCACCACTTTATGCCATAGATAGAGAGAAGGTTTACTTTCACCTCGTAGCTACTAAGTTCTTAACTCAGTGGTACCCCGCATTTATGCCTCAGATATAGAGAAGGTTTATGTTCTCCTCGTAGCTAATCAGTTCTTAACTCAGTGGTAACACCCCTTTATGCCACAGACAGAGAGAAGGTTTACGTTCACCTCGTTGCTACTCAGTTCCTAACTAAGTAGTAGCCCCATTTATGCCATAGATAGAGAGAAGGTTTACGTTCTCTTCGTAGCTATTCAGTTCCTAACTCAGTGGTAGCACCCATTTATGCCACAAATAGAGAGAAGGTTTACGTTCACCTCGTTGCTACTCAGTTCCTAACTCAGTGGTAACACCCCTTTATGCCACAGATATAGAGAAGGTTTACGTTCTCCTCGTAGCTAGACAGTTCCTAACACAGTAGTAGCACGCCTTTATGCTACAAATAGAGAGAAGGTTTACGTTCACCTCGTAGCTACTAAGTTCTTAACTAAGTGGTAGCACCCCTTTATGACACGGATAAAGAAAAGGTTTACGTATATCTCGTAGCTAGTCATTTCTCAACTCAGTAACTGAGTAAAACCACGGGGTTTTGTGCCTCTTTGTCCCCAAAGACCTATCAGACCTATCAGATCTAATAAAATGGGAACTATTCTCTTTTTTACCAGTCAAATACCACAGCCCTGATCCACTAATCTACTTGCACCCTAGAAGCGCTGGAGTCAATAAAACCATTCTTTATCCTATCTACTCACAATTCTTTCCCATCATGTGTAAGCCGTAATAGTCATCCTTGCTAGTAAACTTGAAACTTTCAAAAAAAACAAGTAACATAAATAAAAAATTCCTACTTCTCAACAAAAACAAATTGTATTTTAGTAAAGTTTTATTAAATATCTACAAATAATATAAATAAAGTAACATAGCCAATGCGTTAAAACAGCTGTTCTACCACAAAACCTATAACATAAAATCAGCTGTTATACTAAATCACTAATTTTAAGCCAAATGGGACGAAGTAGCTATATTGCATACCTTGCCTTCTTTGTATAACGTTGTTCTCCCACATAATAATAACTGAAATTATTTTTTTAAATCTAAACAATGCAGTAATAATTGAAATTTAATTTGGATTAACATCCCCTACAAGTTTTAAAAAAATGTATTTGTACTTGAGTGGATGAAAAGTAGGTATTTTGATAACTAATGAAATTTTGAAATATATATATGCCTATAAGGAGATTGTGATCTAATAGAAGGAAATAAATAATAAAAAGATGTAGGAAATACAAAGACGATGATGCAGTTTAGACTATTTCTTCATCATATTTTTATTTGAGGTTGATCATTTTATAGAACTGCTTAAAAAATAGAGGCACGTTGAAAACAGGGAACATAGTTTCAAGTAAAGAATTAGTGAATTTTGTTATGGTAAAAACAACGAATATTATATATATATATATATATATATATATATATATATATATATATATATATATATATATATGTATATATATATATATATATATATATATATATATATATATATATATATAAATATAATATATATATATAATAATAATATATAATATATAATATAATATATTATAATAATATTATAATATATAATTAATATATATATATTAAATTATATGTAACTTTTACTGAGTATGTAAAAAAATAGATTTAATCAATTTCTAAAATTCTACTTTCTGACGTCTGGCAATGAGTACAACCACTCCATAAGGTTAATATTCAAGGACACTTCTTCCGGACAGTTCTGATTGCACAATACACAGCTCAGCAGTAGGCCTAAATAATAGCCGCCTATTAACGGATGATCCTTCTTCGGCTGCCGTGCAATCAGCCGGACTATAATTGCAAAGCGAGGACCAGATGTCTGTTCAATTTACCGGCTTAATTCTCTGTTTCATTATAAACAAAATTGCATTAGGGAAACTACCGGTTGTGGACGACTCCGCTTTGCCTTCAATGAAGAGGTCCGGCAGTGGAGACGTGGACCCTCTGTTTGCAGTGCACTCCCGCACCAAGTAGGCGGGTTAGTATACAAGCATTAGGTTACAGCGAGATTTTTAAAAGCATTGTTGCAATGGACAAAAAATTACTAGTTCATGCAATTTCTTTTACGAGTATTTAATTACCTATCGTCAAAAATGTAGCTTAACTAGTTATTTACTGCCTACAATGCAGGCTGGAAAGAAAATAAGTAGTATACAGACACACACACACACACACACACACACACACACACACACACACATATATATATATATATATATATATATATATATATATATATATATATATATATATATATATATTGTTTATTGCATCTATGTCGCTTCATGCAAATATATATATATTTGTTCCTCAATGAAGAAACATGTATGACGTCAACAAATACCAACATTACGGACCGAACATCCACACCAGAAAAATTAATTCAGTGATTCGACAATGGTCATGTCACCGAAAGGTATCTCATCACGTAAGGTAAAATTATTGCACTTAGTGGTGGTAAAAATTATTTACAAGTAATAATAATAACGTCATAAAGTTAGTGCAACGGAAAAATAATGGACAACGTGATATATATATATATATATATATATATATATATATATATATATATATATATATTTAAACAACATAGGTTATTCAAATACAAGAATATTATTTATTAATATTCAAAGCTATTCGTTGGTAAACAGTACCAACATCATCAGGAATGAATAATACAATAATGCAAGATATCTTGCAGTATTCACTTTAGCAACCGATTAGATTACATCGAAATACTTATTTATTTATTTTTCCCAAACATATACTAACTGGATACTTTTTACCTGTATAAAACAGCTAAATAATTAAATAACTGCATACGAACTCACAAACCAAGATTCTGTACTTTATTGTCATACGCGTTTCAATGAGTTATGCCATCATTATCAGTGACAATACTACAAATTTATTGTTGCAGAAGTAAAGTTGTAGTAGTGTCACTGATGATTTTGACATAAGTCATTCATACTCGTGTAACCGTAAAGTATGTTCCATTGTTTTATGAGTTCGTATGCAGTTTTTTATTTAACTCCCAAGCCAGCTCAATTGTTAGCCTACTTACAAAGCTATATGGTATTAAAAAAATTTTTGTTTTGCTTTATTATATACAAGTATGATTTTTAAATTTTCAATTTTTGTTCTGATTTGCACATTTGTAATAACTTTTTGTTTAGAGTGTGTTTTTAAATAACATATTTAAAATGAAAATATTGGAGGTTCGCCATTTATTGCACACATTCACCTTCATTTTCATCAAGTTCGAATCATTCATTGTTAATATAGTTTTGTAGACAGGGTGAATAAAATAAATAAATATATATATATATATATATATATATATATATATATATATATATATATATATATATATGCAGGGGGTTTCATGAGGAATCTGCCATACTGCACAAGCTTATTTCTCTCACAAAATAATAGAAAAAGTTCACATAAACATGGGTCCGGAATTGCTTCGTTGTCGCGTTATATACATGGACAAAGATTTCACCTAACATTCCAATCCCCCAGTGAAATTAACTGGCACAGAAGTTTTAGAGCGTTATTTGTGTTTGTTAATTAGATACATTTAATGCACAATGAGCTGACAACTCGTATACAACCTCTCCCAGAACTCTATCTCTAATAGTTTAGAAGAAAAGTGAAGTAAAGCAAAAAAAAGAACTGCAACAACTCCGTTAAATTTTCCTATAAACAAAGAAAAATGATGAATAAAATTTGTAGAGAATTTTATTCTTAAAAAAATAATGTTAATAAAGTCAATAAATACCAAATAGTTTTCTTTTAAATTCAATTTTATTACGGGCACACAAAACTAAAAAATTATGAAAATCACGCATTGCTAACGAAGTAGCCAATAAAATTTACTTAATAAAAATGTATTGACACACGAACCCTATATTAACTACGAAATCTATATTAACAATGTAACTAAATCTTATTTTTTAAATGAATTATATTAAAATTAAAGATTATTCAAAGGTTTTACAAAAGATGACCATCTCTCCTATATATATATATATATATATATATATATATATATATATATATAGACTCTATATATATATATATATATATATATATATATATATATATATATATATATATATATATATATATATATATGCTGATACGTATTCCTTCACGGATGGAAAAATATGATGAATAGTTACTATCTGGAGTACATCCGTTCATTCTGCAGTCCATAAATTCGCAGTTCCGACGTTTCGCTCTTCTACTATTGTTGGGTTCACCTCGTCAATGCTGGATGAGATTCTAGCGAAACGTCGGAACTGCGAATTTATAGACTGCAGAATAAACGGATGTCCTCCAGATAGTAACTATTCATCATCATATATATATATATATATATATATATATATATATATATATATATATATATTTATATATATATATATATATATATATATATATATATATATATATATATATACGTTGATATTTACAAAAATGTTTATATCCATAACTGATTGTAGTTTAAAAGATTTTTTGAGGGGTGTAAAAGTTTGGATGAATCATCGGTTTGGGAATCATGGAGGCACATAAAAAACTTCCTTGGTCTAGAAACAAATTAAAAACTATTCGACTATTTTTAAATCTGAGTGTTCCACATTTTACTCAACCATATTTTCTAATCAATCGGTGAGAGTTTTGAAACCCGACCCGTTAATCTACCCTATAGCGCTAATCTAAGTGACTTTAGAGATTAGATTATCAATCTCACTCTCTCCTTATCAACTTCCTTATTTGAATGAAAGTTAATTACATTTAACTGCTGCTGTTTCTTTATCATCAGTCGCAAAGCCCACCTAAGCAACCCGAAGCTAGACCTAACACTGTTGCTGTCTGTAATAAAGTGGATTCCGCTCGCAATATTTAAATAGGCCTACTAGAAGCTAGTAAACTATTTAACACTTGGGGAAAATATACCATCCGTTAAAGATTAATAGAATCTGTTCATTGTAATCCCAAGTCTACCAGTTTGTCCAGACTCTGGTACTTGTAGCTATTGGTGTACGAAAAACATTCTGAAGCAAATATTAGCCCTAAGAGAGAACATAAGGTTTAACTATAGAATATTTATACACCAGGAACTGCACACTATTATTCTCACTGACGTCATCAAATATTTAAGAAGTGTCAAATGAATCAAAGTCCTGTGCGTTGTCAAATATTTTAGAGAAAATCAAAGAATTCAATAGGAAGTCAAACTAGGGACCTAATGGAAATATATTGTTGGCATGAATCATTCAATATTTCATTGTGTTTATTTCCAAAGGACAAACATCGATGATGGACTGTTATAAGCATTTTATGTTTAAACAGTTTCAGTTTACTGTTAAACTTTAGTTGTTTTTACGTCTTCACAATTTCAGTTTTTCTAAAATAAAATACCTAACCGCTCCTTTGTGTTATTGTTTATTAAAGGAAACGCTAATAAATATTACAGTAAAATTAAATTGTTTTGTGAGGCTAGAATTAAAAATTTTAAAATATTTTTAGAGTATTTCTTAATATTCCATTTATAATCTATAATGTATTAATTCATAATAAACAAATGACTGAACCATTTGTACAACTTGCTAAAAATTGGATTTAGGCTATAATAGTTTTTCTAATTATAAAAACTACGCCCAGTCTATTCATAAAAAACTCTGTAAGTAAACTTCCAATTTATATTTATAAAATTGCTCTTTCCTAAGATTTTCATATTTTATTAGACGTAGTCTAACATTGGTGAGCATTAACGCTTCTTAAAGGCCTTTTCAAAAATTAAAATCTGATGCATGTAAAAGGTTATCAGTTAAAAAATATCTGTACAATAATGCAATCAGCTGTGTACAGCATGTACGTTTAAATGTTGTTAAAATTTTTCTTATTCAATTAAAAAACTGTTTATTGGGTTTAAAAAGCAATTGAGGTATAAATATACACTATGCTGATATTTCATAACAAATAAATAGAGGTCCTATAAGATGAAAATTACAACCTTGGCCAGTAACAAGTAACCGGGTTAGGAATAGCGGCCACTTCATGTATGTACACAAGAGCTCAAGAAAGTTTCGAAATTTTAATTTCTGTCTTTAATTACGTAGTATTCCAGTTGTCTTCATCTGAATGATGACGAGGTCGAGTTTTCGTCATCTTCAATGTAACAGGGTCACCCGTTACTCAGTAGCAACAGTTGCTATCCGCTCATTAAAGTCTCTTAAAATAAAACGCTTATCCTCCATTAAAGTCTCTAAAAAATTACACTTTGTAACCGAACAAAAGCTTATAAAAGATTTAATAATTGTTATAAAATTACGCCATGTAAAAGCAATTACTTCGCCGAGTGATGGACAAAAAAGAGCGTACACAATATGTGGAACAGATTACAAAAATAATAACAACTTATTAACGGTTGGTGTAAGAGGCGCATAATGAAAGCTACTTCTTGGTGTCTGTAATGATACCCTACCGGCGGAGTCCGGTACAGGAGCCTTAGTAATTTCTTCATCGTATTAGTTATATGATTATCCTGGGTATAATTGTCTGTATCTTCCCGTGCAGATGTCGGCCCCGGGGTCTCGGTTAAATACAAGCTTCATTTTCATAATTAATCACAGGTTTTAACAACAAATATTGCAGTTTGGGAATTAAGTACGAAAAGTTCGGTCGGAGGCAGGTGGGATAATTCGTGTTGTCGAAAGTTGCTCGGAAAGGTTGTTAAATCTAATTTCTTTAAAGTCAACAACTAAAATGCACCTATTATGCTTGAAGGCAGGTTAAGACATGGTTATACAAGTTAGAGAGGTGTTGAAGTTAGTATGTGTTTATCTTTAGTAACTTACACGATGTAGGAGTGTTTTAGTAAATTGTTTTCTTATAAAATTGCTTTCATAATTTGTATTTTGACCTGTGTTGTCTGCAATTTCCTGTTATTAAGGATTTAAGAGGGTTGTGAGCTTGTGCCTTTATGTTCCTCACAATCAGAGTTTCAAAAATGCATTCACTGCAGAGTCTAAATATAATCGATTTAAAAAATTAATAGACTGATATTTTAATATTATTTCTCAAAGTAAGATAATTTCATCAAATTAAACATTTGAAACATTGAAACGGAAAAATTATGTAAGTTATTAAAAACACCTTTTTATTCCTCCTCATTTATACATAACATTATAATTAAAATATGTATGATTAATAACTATGCTACCTTATAAATAACAACAAAAAACTAGAAACTCCCGTAGAACTCAATCATACATTTATAGACAGTAGGCTATTTTATATAGCTAATTTTAAATACTTAATTAAGTGAATACTTAATTGCTTACTTGCTGACGCGTTTCAAAACATTCGTTCCTTTTAAGAAGCTAACCCTTTACTCATTGTTAATACAGTTGTTGCATTTCTTGTATTGT
Organism: Prosapia bicincta; assembly: GCA_036971475.1. Taxonomy (NCBI): domain Eukaryota; kingdom Metazoa; phylum Arthropoda; class Insecta; order Hemiptera; family Cercopidae; genus Prosapia; species Prosapia bicincta. The sequence continues at coordinate 44,538,340 of JBAIZL010000001.1, read as the reverse complement.
TTTATTGTTGATAGGGCAGTATATAGTTGCAGTTTTCCTTCTTATTATTTTAGTAGTTTATCAATATCAGAACGTATTTCAGGTAATGTACATAAAAAACTTGTTAATGTTATTTGTACTTGAGAAGTAAGTAGCCTATGTGTCATAGTAGTAAGGACTTCTAAAGAAAACTTTGTTGGTTCCTGTTTGCTTTAAATTATCTTCGTAAAAGGAATGAATGTTTCGAAACGTGTCAGCAAGTAAGCAATTAAGTATTCACTTAGTTTAGTATTTTAAAATTAGTTTTGTAAGTGAATTCAAGATGATTACATCAAGCAACTTCTACATTATATAGGTTTATACTTTTTATTATGTTAACTGTTTGTATTCTAGTGAATGTGCATATATATACATATATATTATGTAAGTTAATAAGGAAACTTACACTTGTATAAAGAAGTCATATTTTCTAATACACTAAGCAATCTCCATCAGTATCTCTGAAAAGATTAGTTTTAGATTTGTACGCTTCAAGACTTAGTTTTTTATAAATGTACTACATGCAAACTTATCAAAGCTCGGCAAATCGTAATTTTTTAAGTATAAGCCCTAAGTCTTTGTCTTCAATTTCAATACTATAGAGTAGGCCTAGGTATTTGAATCTAGAAACTAAAATTTTTCTTTGCTTCATTTTAATTTGGTTTTACCAAATTTCCTATTTTTTTTCAATCATTTAGATGTTTTGAACTTTGTCAGTAAATAATCTTCTAACTATTGTCATTAATTATAGATTTACTTAAACCTATTACGTAACTAGTAACTAATTTTTTTTCGTTTCTTAAATTGTTGGGGGGAATTTTATTTAAATTTAAGGTAAGATTTGTCTACCATTTTGTTTTTAGAAAATTTGTTAAAAAATTAAGTTAACTTTCTTTTTAAAGAAATCCTTTCAATGAAAGGCAAGGATTATCTACGAGAACTCTAAGTCACCGAACACCATCTTGTTTCACTAAGTCAGATTATGTGATTTTAAGATTACATTAATGAGTAGCCTCCATTTACTTGAAACACTTTTATATTATTTTAAAGTTTTCATATATATAAAATACAGTATTTCTAAATTAAAAACGGGTCCTACATAATTTAATAATATTTTTGTACCTTATTTTTCCGAGCTAAATGAGTGTTGGTCATCGCGTTAGGTCTTAACAATAACGTTGATTCCGATCTTGCAGAGCGGTGAATAAAGATAGTACTCTACCCTACTTAGGCCTTCCTGCCTAGGAAGCGTCCTGGAGGATTAAACGACCCTCGCACCTCCACGCGCGCACATACTCATCTGTCGCCAATAGTTTTACATGAGTCACTTACTAGACCGGGGTAAATAAAACTAATTTTTTTTTTAACTGATACAATTAGGTAATATTTACTGTTACTTTTTGGTCCTGACATTTATAGGCCTGCATTATTCCTTGACAATAAGAGGCCAAATATAATGTAATTATGTAGATAATCATTTAATGTTTAATGTAATTTAATAAATATCCGAAATCAATATTACTTAACTTTTTAAAATTTCTTGTATTAGCTCAAACACTCTCCTGATATATCTTGTACAAATTTTTAACCGTTAATAAAATAGGTTTTTATTCAACCAATCAAGTTCAAATACATTTTTTTTAAATGTATAGTGGATGACAATTGATGTTAATACAGTGTTTTCAATTATTTATTTAATAATTAAATTATAAAAAACCAGAACACAGTCCAGGTAGCGTGGCCAGTTCTTAGCCTGAATCGTTGAAGGGGACCAACGTTTGAAGAGTTGTTTAGATTGGATCTTGTTCAGATGTATTTCATCACCATGTGCTTTTTCGCCCGTTCTTTGCCAGTTTGCATGAGGTTTTAATGATATAGTTTTGACAAGGTTGAGAATGTAGCCCCTACAGTAAAATGTTCTGAGTGATGGAGGCTCTCCATCTAGGGATGAAGGCAAATTAAGATAAAAAGTCTAAGAGCATCAACCACTTGTTTCATATAGCCTAAAAGCTATCTTTAATTTCATAAAATCTATCTTTAACTTTATAAAAGCTATCTTTAATTTCATAAAAGCTATCTTTAATTTCAGAAAAGCTATCTTTGATTTCATAAAAGCTATCTTTAATTTCATAAAAACTATTTTTACGTTCATGAAAGCTATCTTTAATTTCCTAAAAGCTATCTTTAATTTCATAAAAGATATGTTTAATTTCATAAAAGCTATCTTTAATTTCAGAAAAGCTATCTTTAATTTCAGAAAAGCTATCTTTAATTTCATAAAAGATATGTTTAATTTCATAAAAGCTATCTTTAATTTCAGAAAAGCTATCTTTAATTTCAGAAAAGCTATCTTTAATTTCATAAAAAAGCTATCTTTGATTTCATAAAGGCTATCTTTAATTTCATAAAGCTAACTTTGATTTCATAAAAGCTATCTTTAATTTCATAAAGGCTATCATTATATTTGAATTTCATATGTTAGTTTTAAATTAATATAAAATTTGTGTCATGAATGGCAAATACAAATTTAATTTTTTAGATGAAAGAATAATAAAAAGAAACTTCATCATCCGTTTGGGAATGTAACCTCTAAGAAACCCGTCACTGCATCCCTGATTTATCTTGAGGCTCCGTTTGGTTGGAGTTATCTATGTGTTTTACCACACAAGAATAGTGGGAATGGTGACAAATAATTTATTTCAATCAACAATAGCTCCATATTGTTTAATATTAATATTCATTAGCTTTGCTTACATAAAGTTTATTTGTCTATGCGTAATAAAAAAAAATAGTTTTCTTTCTTCAAACTAATTTAAGAATTTTCATAGTAAATCGCAGACTATTAGAAAGAGATTAACCTCGTGATAAGCCCATATATAGCACGAGCCTTGACCTCAAGCTGATGCTTAGATCACGACTTCATCCTTGCTGATGCGATTAATTTTTTGTTTATCTTTTCATTTTTTCCAGTAATTCAAGTACGCTAAGGCAAAACGTTAATGGCAATAATGCCAGTTTCATTCTTAAGGAAAATAAACTTTATTGCCAAGATCGTAGTCCATAACTGGGAGAGTGGTTGACACTCTAAGAATAAACTATACTGAAACCCATACTGGATTAGCGTTTACGCAGGATTTGAACTTAAACAAAGAAAGTGAATGCAAAAATAGGATTTTTCATTTTACTCATGTGATGGACTTTCATACCGAGCGTGCTTCGTACATTCTTCTTATTACTTTAAAGTCATTTAACATTTTAGTTCTGTTTAAACATTTTGTAAGGGTTATGACCCCGTGACCCCACTATCGGATAAAACCCAGATCTTTATTTATGCATTACCAGGCCTAATAATTTCTTCTTGTTGGTTAATTTACCGCTTGAGACCCCCGCTTTATATGTCAGAGGAAGTCGACGGGATACATTAACACATTAAGACTGGCCAAAAAAAGGCTTTTAAATAATATACGCATAGACGGAAGTGGAAAATAGAGAAGATATTCCACTTTGTGACGTAATGAAATCGCCACCTCCCCCCCCCCCAACCAACCTTAAACTTATGTTTCCAGCAGCTGAGTGGCCGAAGTCATCCCGAACTCTGGGTTTGGTGTTCCTACATTACACTTCAAGGACGTTTCTGTGAGGCCTGGACGAGTCACCTCCCACCCATAGAACAAGGTTGGTTTTCCACAGAGAGCCCACGGTATTATCACTTAGTAACTCTAAAAATAATCCTCAATTCAATTTCATTACGGGAGATGTTATTTGAATAAAGCTTTATTGACAATATTAGTTTAGTTAAAACATCATTTCATCTAAAATATGATCTCAACTATAGCCGTCCTCAACTGTAATTTACTTATAGGATCATTTCTATAGCCTACTTAGAACATCTGATATTACCACTTTAATAAACATCATGTCCGTCAAAATTATATCAAAACTGTTGCGCCAATTATATCAAAACTGTTGCGCCAATTATATCAAAACTGTTTGAAAAATCTCTGCTAACACTTCAGTGTTTCATAGAAAATGAAAATACTATTTTAAATCATAGATTTGTTTTTCATAACCAAATACTCTACTTTACATTCACAACAGATAAGCTACATCAAATAAATTGAAATTACTTTGAATTTAATTAATGTATTAATTTGAATTTAAATAATCATTTAATAGAATAGACTCTAGAAGAAAATGAATTGTGCTGCTTTTTTGTCGTCGTTCAAGGTTTTCCGAAATTTTGGCATGAGATTATGAATGACAAATTCAGACTGTTATTTTCTGCATGCAATAGACTACACAAAATACTTAAGTTTTAAAAAGGTTCCTCACAATCAAACAAGAAGAGAATCAACAATTTTGAACATTAAAAAATTCAGGTGGGATCATTTTAAAACTATATTTGTTTGGACAAATCCTTCGCTAATTTGCCTCCAGTACACTTTTGAAATACCAAATTGAGCAAAATAATGTTGCTACTTTTTGCTGTCCTATTAGTGCGTTAAAATCTTTTGCTTACAAAATATATATTGAAGAAAACAGTGCCTTTATTCTCAATGGACTTGTATCAACTCTAGGGGTGTAGCCAGAGTAATAGAAATAACGGGGAAAGGTTTTCATACAATACTTCATTACAACGTTAGTGCTCGCTGGTGCATTCGCAGTAGCAATTGACGTAAGGACCTTGACGTACAATCTGATGAAGTCAGGAGTTATGAACTGAGACTTCATTATCACCTCAATGTCGAGGCCCTCCAGTTACTCATCAAAGAGGGTTTGAACTAAAGAATAAAAACATTTCCGCTCATACAGGCTACTTCTACTAAACTTCTGCTCATCCGTCTACTAAACAATGAAATAAATGTTTAAATAAATAAATTTAGAAAATGAAAACTAACGCCTAAAGATTAGAGCTTGTCTTGTGAGTGAAGGTCATTCATTGTTTAATGATAAAACTAATCACACGCTCACAATACATAAGCTACGTTTATTGTTTGGGGACGTTTATCTAGATTTATACGGATTCTGTCTAGAAGATCTCATGATGGATTCATAGTCAACTCACAGCCTAAGCTATAGGCCTAATACATATAGCCTTAAATATTAGAGTGAACCTTCGTTTGGTAAAGAAGAGACGTACTGTGAAGGAAATTTTCAAAGTTTTAGTTTTAAGTTTTTTTAAAATGTTATCATAGAATAGCTGCAGTTATTGACTGGTGTGGCGATCAAGTGTTCACTTTCAGGATGTAGCTACTGAATAGAACAGTTGTATGTTTTGGATCACGGTCAGCTGTTTAAAATTCGGTAAATTAATGAGGAAGGCCTAAGTAAATATCTATCGTTATTGTGAAAGTGGAAAACTGTTCAGTTAAGTATTAATGGTGAACTTATAAGCCACGCATAATTCCTATTGTGTGCGACGATGCCTGTTTTTTTGCAATCTTTGTCTTACAATCTGTTAATAGCCTACACAAAAAGAAAGTAGGCATATTCGTCGTACTATAGATTTATACAGCGTACAAAACTATGTATAATTATAGATTTGCTGTTTTTACATGATTTTGTGATTTGAATCAGTACATACTTTTAGTTTTATGTTAATGTGTTAGTATATTAATTTCATAGTAAAGAGGTGCCCAACCTGGGGTAAGAGTACCCAGTGCGACTACGCGACAATCCTCTTAGGGGTACACCGAAAATAATGGGTGATGGAGGATGTTGTGCAATAATAAAATGAACTAAGTAAGAAGGACTCGATTCACTGACCTACGCAACCTACATTTAATTGCATTTTAAACTACTAAGTACAATAAAGCCGCCTCAAGGGTTACAATAAAGAAATGAGTGCTCAACAGGTTTCCAGAACTAATGATGTATTTTCCATAATTATTTTCTATGATATTTATCTACTCATTAAGATTTTAACACCCTTTTGTGTTCAATGTTATTTATTTCCACATTTTAAAACTATTTTGATTCACAAATACTATAATTCCATTACCTCTGCCATTATCATTTTACTTTAAAATTTTAGCCATGCCAAAACATTCTGCTTTAAATAAAATAAATACATAAAATTTAATGCTTCGTCTTTTGTATTCGTAAAATGTTTACAAGTATGTCTATATATGAAGTAGTTTTCCTTCATTTAGACAGGTATATAAAGAGTGAAATTTAAAGTTATAGGCCTACTTCGTATTCCCTATTAAAAACTTAATGCATACTCAAACCAATAAAATATAAAATAAAAACAAATATAAAAAGTAAGTTGTAAGTGCAAATTGAAAACGTAAAAAATTTAGTATGGGGTATTAAAATACTATATACATATATATATATATATATATATATATATATATATATATATATATATGTATGTATGTATATATATATGTATATATATATATATATATATATATATATATATATATATATATATATATATATATATATATATATATATACATATAACAACATAGGTTATTCAAATACAAAGATATATATTAATTTATATCATTGTATTTGAATAACATATGTCGTTTTAGATTATTAAACAAAAAAACATATTTGATATATATATATATATATATATATATATATATATATATATATATATATATATATATATATATATATATATATATAGGCCTATATGCCTAACTCTCTTTCACGTGTGTGTGTGTGTGTGTGTGTGTGTGTGTGTGTGTGTGTGTGTGTGTGTGTGTGTGTGTGTGTGTGTGTGTGTGTGTGTGTGTGTGTGTGCGTGTGTGTGTGTGTGTGTGTGTATGTGTGTGTGTGTGTGTGTGTGTGTGTGTGTGTGTGTGTGTGTGTGTGTGTGTGTGTGTGTGTGTGTGTGTGTGTGTGTGTGTGTGTGTGTGTGTGTGTGTGTGTGTGTGTGTGTGTGTGTGTGTGTGTGTGTGTGTGTGTGTGTGTGTGTGTGTGTGTGTGTGTGTGTGTGTGTTAGAAGGGAACAAGAATGTAAGTAGAAAATACATGTGTTACGTAAGTTGTGCAGTGATAGTGGTGGTTACTCTTTAGGGGATATAATTTTAGTTAAAAATGCACAAGGGATACGGAAGGGAAAATGTTGGGAACTCATTTACCCTGGCCCCCATTTATCCCTGGATGTTGGGAGCCCCCTGGTCTAGTCTAACATTTTTGTTTGTGCGTTTTAATAACAATAGTTCTACTGCTGCGTATTAAATGCTGCGGTTTTAAATTAGCATCACAATATTAATAAAGCCTAAAATAAATTAAAATCAAACCAAAATTAAATTTTCTATAAGTCTAACAAATAAGTTATAATTAAATGTTAAACTTATAATAGTAACCCAAAAATAAACCATAAATAACCTAAAAATAAGTGTATAAGTAGGGGTGACGAAGTTCGTATAGTGCTGTGGTGTCTTACATTTTTATAAATAGCCCTATGGTTTGTGAGTTTATAATAATCATTGTATCATTAGCCTCGGGTGCAAAACAGGTTGTTGAAGATGATTCAGTGCCAATACTTGAAGTTTAAAGCCAAGTTTACCATTCAAACGATAGTTTGATACCAGCTCGTGAAGGAAATGCACAAAGTTTCCAAATACAATTATATTCTGTAGAGATTAAAATAACTTCTATAAATACAAATACAATAATTATATTTGTACAAATTAAAATTTGTAGATAAAGGAGAGAGAGAAGAGCGGTTGAGGTGCTGCGAGGGGCGCTATTTAGTTATATTTTGCTTGGAAAGAGTTCAAATAACTGACCACGAAGACTGAGTCATTGGACGTATTTATTGTGATTGTATTTTAGTTTTCTTATTAAATTCTTAGTTTCCCACCACCTCGTAATACAGTCCCTCTGTCCCTCTACAAAGAAGATTCCTGATTAGATTCTGTAAATGACACTACTGTTAATCAGCATTATGCTTTCCTTCCACATATCGCAATTTCCTAATTCTATCATACTGTCTATTTGAAATGCAGAAGTAGGCTTCTCTATCCTGTTGGGCTCAACTATTCTGTGGGACAAACATATATAGACACAGCACGAATAGGTATTGTTAGGCTCACTCTTTGATCTCGAGTCTGACTTCTAAAGAGCAAGGCACAAAGACACTTCTATGCTGTTGAAATTGATGCGATAAGCTGAATGCAACGTTTCTGTATATTTTGAAAGGTCATGTTATTTCCACCCAATTACAATTCATACACGCTTTTTATATATTTAGGACAACTATTCCAAAATTCTCATAACGATTTAATACAGTTTTCCTACGCCAGGTTATGCTTTAAAACATAAAGAGGTCCGATATGTCAAAGATGTAATCTCACGAAACGTCCTTTCTCCTTATAGGGAGGGGGAATTAGGTGTAACTATAGCCATTTGGCTGTAACTTTCAGGTTATACTATCCTCGGTATGTTTTTCTTCAATAGGACAGTCAGCCTAATAGGACTATACAAAGGGCCTAATTGTTGATATCCGAGCAAAGATAACTAAATACTTTATACGCTAGTTGTTTTGCTAACATGAGACATGGTCTCTGGCCCTTTCTTTCTTATAAGATGTAAACAGATTAATTGTGTAAAATAAACAATAATATGTATTTTTATTTTTAATAACAGATATCTCCCTGTCATTCATGCTACAGCAAGCTTACTAAAATTTGTTAAGTTAACTTACTTTACTAGATCATTAATTATCGTCACCAATTAAGTTTATTGTTGACTTAGCCCTTCCTTAGTCTTTTCCAAACTTCGCGTGTTTTCATCCTCTTTGTTGTTAGTTTCTATGGTTACGACTGATGTTGTCTGATCACGTGTAACAAAATGAGTTCCTCTACGTCGTTATGACCGTGGTCTCTAATCTGTAATTTTCCTCGTCCATTTTGATTATTTAATCTTGCCATGTTCCAATAGGTTCCATTTTAGTTTAACCCTACATTCGTGATACCTTCTTAGTACTTCTTTAGTTTCTGATTTGATCTCATGACGCCAATCTCAACAAAGATTTTCTATTCCCTTTTGCGCTAGTCTCAGTTTTGAAATCTGTGAACTTGAACAGAATTGGTTCTAATCACATGTTTAACGGGTTCTTTTTTAATTTATCCCCACAATATCCGTGATATTTTCTTAGTAGGATTACTTCTTAGTATCTGGTTCCATTCATGACGCTAATTTCAACCTAAACAATTCTGTTAGCCTTTGCCCTAATCTCAGTTTCAAATCTGTGAACTTGGACAGAACTTACTTTAGCTAGGCCTACATATTCCACCAGGTTCCTTTTTAATTTAATCCCCCCCCCCCCAATACCCGTGATAACGTCTTCTTAATATCTTCTTAGAGAGAGAGAGAGAGAGTATAATTTTAATTTTCCCACTTCTGTCCATTTTAGAATAATTTGTGTCTCAATTTCCCACTTTTGATAGTCCCTACTAACTCGAATTTCTTATATTTTTTCACTAGTTCAATCCTTTGATGCTGGATAGTTGAATGATTATTTGGAACGAGATATGTCATGTAGGCCCTACTTAGTTTCGGTTAAGTAATTTTTCCGAAAGGCCCACTTCAGAACATTTAACTTCAGAGAAGCCCATTTATCATATCAATGACTTTCTCTAGGTCAATCTGTTTGCGTTTGCAAAGCGAAGATGGTTATCTCCCCGACTATTGTTTGCTCAATGGGCCTAATCTACTTCAAGAAATTCAAACATTTATTCCAATATTGGCCCTGATTACACAATACGCCTTGCTTGCAATAACTTATTTACTAGTTCATTATTTCTGTCGTGATTTCTAACATACATAACCTAAAGGGTTATATATATATATATATATATATATATATATATATATATATATATATATATATATATATATATATATAGGCCTATACTTATATACATACTTCTGTATATATAAAACAATGACATCAATCATTATTTTTAGATTTATAAGCAATTTTCCCTTTGTAAATTATGTTGTCGCCAACAAAGATGCGTATAAAATGGACGTTTTAAGTACTTAGTCCTATGTTTTAGATGCTTCACATATTGATTTTTTGTCTTTTTAACTTATAGGCTACAGTATAAAATCACAGTTCAGACAATATTAAAAATACTATTTATTAGGAATATACTGTGATGGAATTTAATAATAAATACACAAAAAAATCTTAACCACAAACTGTTTTTATTTTACCCTCATGTACATTTCAGTTACCAAGTAACCATCCTCAGAGGGATAACAAACAAAGACAGTCTTTGTATGTCATCCCTCTGAGGATGGTTACTTAGTAACTGAAATGTACATAAGGGTAAAATAAAGAAGGTTTGTGTTTAAGAGGTTTTTGTGTATTTATTAATGTTAAAAATTGTTATCACTAATTGCTACTGTGCTGTATATACTGTATATAGGCCTATATATATATATATATATATATATATATATATATATATATATATATATATATATATATATATATAGTTTAAAATCCTGTAATCATTTTTGTTTCTATTGAAACCTGTGTTAAAACTTATAGAAGTTTCCTTAACATCCTGTTATTAAAAAATAAATGTTGTCTGCAACTAAAAACTTATAAATTTAAAAAGTTTTCTCACTCAATTCAACCAATTGAGACTAATTGTTTTGTTGAAACCAATTGTTTTCATTTTCCATAATTAAACCAAGAAAATATTTCAAATATGTCAATTTAATGGGTTTTGCACATAAATAATTTATCTAATTAGGCCTGTTACTGATAATTATGCCTAAACATTTTCATAATTAACAGTGCAGTGCCAATTTATACAAATTCTATTGTAAACTATTGTCAACATAGACTAAAAGTAACTTATTATGATAATAATTATCATATAAGTGAACATAATTTATAATTAAGAAATTTGGTATTATAAATTACTCCCTAGTGATTAATTTCAATTTAAAAAGCATTTTTTCATTAGCTTAACTTTTGACGATTGTTGCAAGGTTAATTTTTAAACGTAGGCCTACATGTTCAGATGTCTTCAACTAACAATATAACATACCAAACACTCAAAAATAATAATAATAAAAATAGGACCATTAATGAGAAATTTACTTTACTTCTTAATCTCAATAATGACATAAAAACCTATAGGTCTATGGTCTAAAGATCATCTAGGCCTATTTAACTTAACTTATGTAGGTAGGCCTATCTCTTGCTTATAAATAATTGCTTTGTATTTGTAAATATCTAATTAATACCCCACAGTAAAATTAGGATAAATTTGTATTAAACCATCAACTACCAATACTACATACCTCATTCAAATTAAATTGTTAAAGCAAATGTCATATCAAACATATCTACTTATCTTTGTGTAAACACAAAGTTTAGGATCATTTCTTAAGAGAACCGTTTCGGAAATTTAACCACTAACCCGATACTTAATCCTTAAGAAGGATTCGTTGATTTTTTAGGCAAAATGCAAACATAACCTTCAATCAAAAACAATAAATGCTATTGTAAGACGTAGGCCTATCTGAAATGGAATTTAGGTAAACTAATTAACATTATTCAAAACTTTTTCATTGCCAAAGTAAATATTTCTTAGAAATTTGAAAAGTTTATCTTATGTAGTAATTTTAAAAACACGATTAGCTGAAACGAATGTAGGTCTATTTTCCTTTTTTTTAGATGATAGCTATTCCAAGAGGCCTAACTTCATTACTGTACTTTGGATATAGGCCTATAGTTAGTCTAATATAAACTCAAGATGTTTTAAGCCAAGGCTTTAAATATAGGACTAAGTAAATTGTTAAATAACTTCATTTTTGTTAATTAGGCCCTATAGTGTTAACGCTGTTTATAAGACCTAAAGGAAGTATAGTTAAGCATAAAATAACCGTGTTGATCCCAAATTAGACTTTTAAATTGTAATGAAATTGGAACTATCTATTAAGTAGAATTTTTGAAATAGAATGTCAAAAAAAATTTAGTTATGCCTAGAAGTCAAATAGGTCTAGGCTACATAATTTTACAGAGTCAAGTCTATAGGCCTACTCTGTTTGACTCAGACCTTCCAATTATAATAGCCTATTAACTTTACAAGAAGATTATTTGGTCAGATGTATTTAAATACTTAAATTAATTATGGTTTAATATAAATGAAATACGAAAACAAAGGGATAATGAAGAAAACAATCAAATACTAATAGGCCTATAAGATACATCCAATTGTAAGCCTACTAGAAAATAGTGTTTCACAAAGCTGACAAATTTTACTCAAATTTTAATTACAATTAGTTTATTAAAAATTCTGTAACTTGGTACATAACGTCGACAAAAGTTATATGTAGCCCTGAAGGAAAACTCCTTTGTTTGCCTATGTTAAATGTTGAAGAAAAACGCCTATAAACATGCCCTAAGAGGTTCAGAAGCTAGATTGGCGTGTTGAAAACTAATAAGTTTAAGATAAATGAAAAGGAGGGGGAACTCATAAATAACGGCTGATTTAACTTACCCAGAGATACACACACATACACACACACAATGAAATACAGCTACACCGGACTACACATCAAAGCTTACTAACATGTTCAATCGATCTTGTACCCCCACTTCCCCCACTTTTACCTTGTAGCCGGCCCTTCAACCAATCACAGACCGTATCAAAGTATCTCTGGCGGCCAATGGCAAACTACATGCACAACAATGGCAATATAAGTTCATCTTTTTGATCATCACCTGCACTTCAGGCTAATAAGGCTGTAATGTGTTTTTGTTTGGCAATTTTGTCGCTAACTTTAAAACGTTTTTTTTTCAACCAACCATAATGTATTGCTTGGCCATAATAATGTTTCAACAAACATATTAACATAATTTTTAACTTTTTAAGAATAGACCTAGGCCTGCATCCTCAATTATATGCGTCTAATATTTGAACAGATTATCTTTTAGTTAATACTAAGACATAGACTCCATATTCAATTTCCATGCTTGATGTTTTTTTGCTGGTTCGCAGGTCAACTGTTTATGTTTTACTTAAAAGAATCTCTAGTCTAATAACAATAAAACCCATATTTTCTGTCAAATATTTGTTAAAATATGTAGATCAACGCTGATGAACAATGTAAATTACAATAAGAATTATAGTTAGTTTTACGTTCAAGCGTTGGTATCATTTCATATTGTTGAGACGACGACTGACTTTATTGAGTGCCACTTGAGAGACGTTTAGGTAATACTTATAATCAGTGAAAACACAGATACCTTAAAATTGACAAAGTTTCATCAAACGGAATCATATTTTATTTTAACAAAAGTCATCAAAAAAAGGAAACGGTGAAGGCTTGGGACTATAGCCTACTAAAAATATCACCAACTGTATCCTTCTTTTAGGCATTAAGAAAGAAAAAGGTCAAGATCTACTCTTGAATTCGCAAACGAAATCAAGTTGGTGGATTTTGTTAGCAAGATTGAGGTTAGGACCTGAATACTTGAAGTACCGAGACAAACATAGGCCTTAGGGTATTATTGCGAGTAAACTAGAGAGAAGATAAGACACATGAGTGGAAAAGAGGCTAGTTCGACACTTGCATTAGCGAAATTAATTAGATAATTTACTCTAGTAATAAAAAGTAGCCTAAAGGAACGATATAAATGTTTATCAGCAAACAAGAAAAGTTTCAAAATTGAGGCACGAAATAAAATTTAGCCTAGTTTATTATTTTAATAGTCTATAGAATTTATTATTTTAATATTTAATATTAACGATAGATTGAGAAAACGGGATCTGATAGAGGTTTGTAGCAAAGAGACTATATAAACATGTTAGAAAGTAAAAAGCATGTAGTGTGTACAGCAAACTAGGCCTTGGGGTCGTTATAGCATATTATTACCAGACAAAGGGGCGGCTAATATTGTTATAAACCTCTACCAAGTACACAGGAAACACCGAAATCGTAATGAAGAATTTTAATGCAAAAGAAAAATACGCAGAAACCTGGCTCTCAAAGAGTTGTTGATCAAATGGGCCTGTTGTTGAGCTAATTCAAAACCGCTCATAGATAAATGTCTATTTACCACGAATCCGAATGGAACGTTCGAGAAGTAGATCCCTACGGAAAATTGAGTAGTTTATAAGGATTTACTTGTACTGAGTACCTCGGGAAAAGCGATCGAAACTGCTGGATCTACTTGTTTCATTCCAGTGGTGACCCGGTGCGGTAAAGCTTTCTGGCTCTACTGGTAGGCTTACTACGGCATCGTAGCACCAAGCCATCGTGTTTGGAAATTATATTTATCCAAATCGGGAGTCAGGAGCTTGAGGTCGGATTTGTTTTGGCAGAAATTTGTTTTTAGAAATTTCAAACTCTCGCTCTGTTTTTGTGCTCCTATAGATATAAGTATACAGTCTATCTATTATTGTTAACAAATTAACAATTTGTTGAACTTAACCCTTCAAGGGCTCCGATCGGCATGTAGGCCTACTGTAAAATCCAAGAGTATATAGGCCTAATATAGCCTATTATTAGTGTTTAGACTATACATAATTATGATGTATTCTATAGGCCTATAGTCTATTATTAATATTTATTTTTGTAAATAGGTCCATAATTTTATTTCATGGAATGAACGTAGGAATAAATGAAAAATTATGACTAGCGTAGCCCTAGGTTAATGTCAATATTTCGCATGAAATTTTGTAATATAAAAAACTTGAATAGTTCCAATGTTACATCGAGTGTGATGAAACATCTTTCACGAAGTTTGGTTGGCAACTCTAGGAGTAACGTTTGGGCCTAGACCTACTTATGGAAAGTCGTTACTTTTCATTAGTTAGATCTTCGATATAATTCTACGATTAAATCAAATTATTGGCACTGATTATGCTCACCTATGAGTTGACTCTTAAAAAAGAGCTTCTACTATAATTGTAACTTAGCAACTGCAATGCTGCACATTAGAGAAGTTACTTACCTAAAACAAACAAAAAAACATTAGGTTTAATTTTAACCTGTAAAGTTTTCAACATCAATAAATATTTCTATACAATATAGCCTACCTAAGCTATTTTCCTTCTTTTTGTCCATGAACATTGCATAACACTTATAATTACACATTTAAAATTGTTTTTGTTTAATCTTATTATAAGTTAACACTAACCTCACTTTTTACTGAATTTGAAACAGCTGATTTCTTACAAAAGCCAATAGCTACAGCTATTAACCTATATTTCAAAATAATAAAGGCTTAAAATTAAATTTATGAAAGTTCTCTTATTAGTAGGCTAAGCTCTTCTTTAGCTATTATGAATTGGGTATAGTCTAATTTACCAAACAAGTTTCCAGTTTTAATAGGTTCGGCTCTGTGTTGAATGATTGAGTTGGGATAACCTCTCTTATAAATTTCAGGCTACTCCTACAAATTCACGACTTAGATAGTAGATTAAATTAATGAAAATGACAATTTTTTATTAGTTGTTTCACTAAACAGTTTCTTAATTACAATAAAAAATTAACAGAATTTTATAAAAAGCTATAGGCCTGTAAGTTATGCTTTAGGCCCTATAATTTAGGCCTTCCTGACATAGATCTAAATATATTAAGTTTTTATTTAATCACTTAAACAATAGTTTATGTCCATCCGAACTTTAAATTTTGTAAATTTGTTAAAACTTACTGAGACAGAACATTTTCAACCGCTATGTGGCGATCTTCATCAATGTCTTCTGCCAGAAGACAGGCAGAATACACTGATGAAGATCGCCACAGCGATCGAAAACGTTCTGTCTCAGTACGTTTTACCAAATTTACAAAATTTAAAATTCGGTTAGTCTTAAACTGTTGTTTAAGTGATTAAGATTCACCGAACGTAATGGAATACAAAATTCAAGAATTAAGTTTTTATAAATACTTTCAAACAATAAATAAATTAAAATAATGTGCTAAAAGGTATGCTACATTATTGTATTAAAAATAGACATGAACAAATCTAAATAATAAATAATTCAACAATACTGTTGAATATTGTTACAAAAGATCAATATGTTAAAGTTTAACAAAAGACGCGGGGTGTAAGCTAAGTCCTATAGCAGACTATAGCAGCTAAAACTATTACAAATTAACATAGTCATAATGTTTTATTGCAATTATTTACTTTGCGTATATTTAAGTTTTAACTTATTGAATTTCAAACATTTTCTTATGATTTTATTTTTAAAGCGGTCCGGTTTAATACAAATTTCTTAAAGTGTCCAACTGTTGAGGAATTATAGACCTATATACCCTAGCCTAACCTTTTGCAATAATATCTAGCCACTAATAACAACCTGAAAGTAGCATCATTTAGAAAAGCTTTTGTAAAACTATAAAACAAATAGCTTAACTTATTCTTCTAATACAAAACCTCTGTAGGCCTACTCTATTGGACTATTTAAGCAAATAAATAACTTGGTAAAGTAGTGTATACATTGATGTTCCAAAATTATTCTTAAGGCTCTACTTGTAATATAGGCCTAAGCCTAAACATTGGCCAGGTAAATGTGTATCTACGGATAATAATGATATAGGCCTATGTAATTTAGAATGGGGTCTAAAATAAGATTAAATAATGGCCTACAATAGTCCGTTTATAACACAACGTTAATTGACCCATTTTCCATTACAAACTTTTCATAAAAATACTCTCTTAAACTCACCTTTTCTATTGTCAAAACATATTGAAATATAACAAACGGCCAGGCCTACTATTTCTCAACTGTTCAACTTATAAAAAAAGGGGGAAAGGAAAATACTTTACAAAACACCTGCTGTTAAGTAAGTAAAATTTCTACTTGTTACTAGGCTAAAAAAATTAAAATGGTTTTCAAATGTTTGGAAAATGTCGGCTATTGTTTAAGACATGGCGCCACACGAGTCGAGCGCTATTCATACAGTTGATTATATGCACGATTATCGAGAACACAATGAAAAGGCATGAGCGTTTTATAATGAGATAGGCCTTCGTACAGGATGTTACAAATGTTTTCAATAGCTTCACTTACCTACTTATACAAAGAATAAGTTACATTTTCTGTTGAAAATTAATATTATTTGTGAAAAGCTTTATACTTTCACTACATAGGCCTGTAGGCCCACACATAGCTGTGTAGGACACCCAATAAGGATAGAGTAAGGAGGACAAAATAAGCAGCGAATTAAACTCATTTTCAAGAAGCGATAAATTTCATAGAATTAATCTGTTAGGGCTATTTGATCTTAAAGTAGAAGAAAATGGATAAAGCAGAACGTCAGCAAAAGACGATGCTTTTGAAAGTTTAAGATACACTTGGCCAAATGTTTGCACTGCTTAGAGCGACTTAAAATTACGTGCCACATGGGAAGGAAAATGAATTCTTAAAATCATGATTTGAAATAACATTTAACAGTGTGTTTTTCAAGCATTGTAGCCTACTTGCACAAAATAAATAAGTTAAAGCTATAAAAAAAAGTCTGATAATAAAATAACTTAATTGTATGGTTCGCTTGAAGAATAGGCTACTAAATGAAAAAGAAGTTGGCAACTGATAATGGTATTACAAATTACAAAAACCTATTATTTGTCTCTGGTACGTTCACCAACTAATTCGTGAATTCAAAAAGAGCCGAATTGTTTAGGGCCTATATTTGGTTCCAACAAAACATCCTATCATTGGCTTTAATTCAACTGTTTAACGGCCAGACAAACATTGGTGATGAAACGCAACTAATTATATCTAGAAACGAAGAGTAAATTAAAGATTAATTGACATAACTTTTCAAAAAAGTAGTAGTCCTAAGAAATCCCCTAAGGATCTATAAGAAAAAATCTTAACAAAGGCCTTACCAAATAGTTAACGTTTTATTTCTTACACAAGAACATCAAAACTTGGGTAGGCCTACAGGTTTTAGTCAATCCGGCATATACTAAATGTGACATAATGTATTCGATATTAATTCCTGCTTATAACCTATGTAAGAAGGGTAGATTAGGTAAATAATTCTTTCACTGACTGTCCTCTCCTAGCCGATATCCTCCCCATTCTTCGTCGATGTTTCAGCTTCCTTCTTCCATAGCCTGCTAGAAGAAAATTATATACATTGATGAAAAGTTTTGAGCATAGCCTATTGTTTTATACATGGGCCCCTATTTTTGTTTTTGAAATGTGGTACATTAATAAATAAATATTAAACAAGAAAAAAAGCAACTATTTATCAGGTATAGGCTATATATCCTCTTCATTGCTGAACTATCATCTCGGTTTAAATATCCGTCTGCTCATTAAGACTCCGGTCTGTAACTTTAGAAACCCATCCAGCTCTTGTAGCTCATCCAACACGACCTTCCCATATCAGTCGTGCCCTTTCAGTATATGCGACAGTGTCCTTTACTGTTAGCATTATTCTTTAAATCTTTTCGTCAGAATTTTTTTCCATAGGCCTACTCCAAATGCAACCTCTTAAAAACTCCTGAATATTTAAATGCCTTCTTGAGAAAATATTGTGATTTTTCTACAAACAAGTCTTGTTTGGCCTACTTACCTTAATTTAGTAGGCCTACCTCATTTTGGGGTTTTTAAATGTAGGCTACTTATAAAAACAAATGCCATTTGTTTATCCTTTTACTAAATATCTTCACAAAAATTGTTCCTGTATTTCCATTTAGATACAAGGTGAACTGCTACTAATATTAATTAATGTTAGGTAGCACATACCTTCGCCTTTGATAAACCAGTAGGCCCTACCTATCAACGGTCATTTTCTCTTTAGGCCTAAATATTTAACACATTTATCCATTTAGGTTTTAAAAAAATTGTTTCATATTCTCAGACGCCTACTTCTTTACATTAAATCGAAATAATTTAAGTTTTTAATTTTAAACATTAGCTCCACTTTACTATAAATGCTGACATGGATGGTTCTCCAAGCTTTTAGTTAGAGCCGAAGTTTTATTTAAAAGGAAAAGTAAGGCTTAACTAACTCTACAACACGTTTTCCAAAACTCCTTTTCTGTGCCCAAAATTGCATTTCGGTTTCGTTTCTTTCTCTTCCCCATGCTTCTAATAATGGTTTTAACGTTACTTTTTTTGGTTTTTGTTGTATATGTTTGTTCCATATCATTAATTTAAAAATTAATTTGCCAATGCGCGTTTTAGTTTGGGTTAATCTAGTTTTCATTTCATATGCAGTAGCTGTGATGACCATATCTACTCAGTTTAAGTAAATGTAAGATACTTTGTTATGGAGACTAGTAGTTATACATTGTTAATTGAAATAGTGTGTGAAATGTAGAGAAAGTCCGGGTAAAGTGATTTTTTGCTATAATTTCCTATCCAGTGTCACTAACGCTCTAAGGGCCTAATATGTGCAATAATTGAAGGAAACAACGCATCACCACAAGGCCCAGCGCCATAGTGTCGTTTTGAGCATGTAGGCTGTGAGTTGTTTGTATTTATTGCTTCTGAAAAAAAAAATTAAGATTATCTTCTTTGCAAGTTTTCTAAGACGTAAAGATGAAAAAACTTCTACTTTATAAGCTTACTTGACTGCTTATTTCTTTCTCTATTCATAACGTTTCTTGCAAAATACCCGGTTTGACTATTGTGGGTTATTTCAGTACTTTTTTAAAAAATAGTGCAAGCCGGGCAAAGTGAATAGCCATTCACTTTGCCCTATTCACTAGGGCAAAGTGGATGGCTATTCAATTTGCCCGGGTATATTTTATACATAGGCCTATATACTTCATTCATCATGCAACAGAACTAGCAAATAAATTATTTAAAATGGAAACTGAAACCAAATTTGGTTTTTCAGATGGTATACAAATATGAAAGGAAGACAAGCTAAGCTAGATGGTCCGAGGAAAGTTTGAAATTAGCCATAAAATCTATTGAAGATGGTTCCAATTCCATTTCAGGTATCGTCAAAATCTTACAATATTCCTTTTGGCACTTTTTGCAAGAAACGAGATTTAAAGAAGTCTTAAAAAGAAAAAAAACAATACCAGTTGCCATTAATAAGAAAAAACTCACAATTTTAAAAAAGAAACAAAAGATTACCATTGTTTAATTTGCCAGAGAAAATATGACGACCCCCTCTGGATGATTGGATACTGTGCAGGCATTCATTGTCTTGAAATGGACGCTTGAAGGTTGTTCAGACTATTGGGATCATATTTCTTTGACCTATGTCACGACAGTTAAAATTAGCGAAGAATATAATCTCTTTTGGGTCTACTTAATGCTAAAAATTTAAAGAGAGTAAGGTTTTTAAAATTTTTTGGCGTAATGTGTACACTAAAATTAGAGTTATTTTGTAAAATTAAATGTTATGGAGATATTTTGTGCTTGAGTGCATTTATCACATTTTTCCTTTTTCAAGTTAATGAGTACAAAATTCACTTTGCCTGAGTTACACTATCACCTTTGCCTAGGGTACCTAGGTAAAGCGAATAATCATCATTTATATATAAATGATTTATTTACATCCCTGCTTTTTTAGTTTAGTAAATAACTATTTTCCTATCAATATTTGATGTATGTTAAATGTTATATAACATATCAAAAAAATTTGTTTGACATCATTCAAGATTTGTCAGCGGTTTAAAAAAACGTTATCCATTTTGCCCGGGTCTACCCTAAAACATCTGTAGCCTATTAAATGTCTTTGCAACTTGTAGTCAAAAAGGACGTGCTAGAGTCAATAAAAGTAAACGGCTAGCCAGGAACGTGCTGGAGCCAATTAAAACAGTACAGTCTGGTCTTTGCGACACAAAAACTTATCATTAAGACTTAGCAGTTAAACTAGAGAAATGAAAGTAAGTAGTAAGTAGAGGTCCGTGTCTAACCCAGCAAGTCACGTATACAACGAGGCGTATACATTTCCTACCGTACTCGAGTGTGCATCGCTAAAACAATAACTAGGCCTACTTGGCCACCAAATAGCAAACAGTAAAGCTTTAGTCATCCTAATTATTCTTATGCTAATGTTCACTTGTTTCTCAAGACAAAAACTAGTGTGTTACATTTAAAACAAAATAGGAGGTTAGGAGAAGGCTATTCTTAATTTACGATGTAGGCTCTATTGGTCTAAACACAATAAACAAACAACTTTATATAAAAACAATCATAAACAAGATTTCTATTAAACAAATCTAATATGAATGTTATTTAAACAATATTACTGGCTTAAATAGTAGACCTAAACGATTTTATTTACTGACCAATATAAAAATGGTTTTATTCCTAGTTACATTTTTAATTATTTTAAATCCCATTTTATTCTTATTTTATTAGCCAATACACAGTCTATAGGCTGTATTCCTAATTATATAGAAATGTGAACTTAGCCCTTGTGTTACAGAGACGGCAAAGTGGACGTCGCTTTCAAGGGGATAGACTCATAAAGAGTTTTGATATGTTGTGCTTTTTGCATTGAATAACTTAAGCTATATAAAGAGACATGCTCTAAATAAATAATATGTGCATTAAACATTAATATCAGCAACATTTTGGAAAATAAGCTCATGTTCTTTTGTAAGTTACAGATCTGGAACGGCTATTTCGTTAATTCGCCGTTTCTCTAACTAAAATAACCTACACACAATGAAAGGTCTGGAATACCTACAATGACAAAAGAAGTCATGGGGTATTCCTTTATTTTATAAAACTCAACAGGGTAATCATGTGAGCGAGGCAATCGTTCCGGTCCCCAAGACCAAGAGGACGCCGCGGCAAGGGCAAAAATAAAACAAATAATTTTGAAAAATGTTAGATGTACGTAAAGTATTTTTCAAAGCTAGAACTTTGAAAATTCATAACTGAATTTTTAATAATACGTGGCACAGAAAACTACGCAACCCGCCATGCAACTTAGCTGGAATTTGTCCTGTTTATGCCGCATCGCTCATTGTATGTTTAACCGCATTGTGATTACATGTATTTGATAGTGTGGCGTCACGTCCCCGGCTGTGTATTTGTGTTTGAATCCTTACATATAGGTGTAATATTGGCCGAGTAATATTGATTGATTTTGGGTGGGGGACGCCCAAACGAAATCTTAGCCAGGGCACAAAAAAACACCTGGAAAGCCCTGAACTTCAGGTGACTTCTATGTCATTTTCTGCGTTACATAATTGTAATTTGTTGTTAACATTTCTGAAACAAGTTACTTTTAGTACCTTATTATGAAACTTTTAGCAGATCAAATATGACATTTGGGAGATTGGACCTTATAATTTAAATGGATCTATGAAATGACTGGAATATTAATCTTTTCTTGAATCTAATAATGGTGTTTCTGTAATTCTATATTTTTCCAAACATGTTGGACACTTAAGGCAAATTCTAATTGGTTTGGTTACACGTTAGCGAGGTTTTTGATACACAAAAATTTAAGTACGGAAAGATTTATTTGCAAATTAACTCAGGGTATATTCATATGTTTTGATAAAGGCAAATTATAAATAATGGGTTTGGTTACACGTTAGCGAGGTTTTTGACACACAAAAAGTTAAGTGCGGAAAGATTTATTTGCAAATTAACTCAGGGTATATTCATATGTTTTGATAAAGGCAAATTATAATTAATGGGTTTGGTTACACGTTAGCGAGGTTTTTGATACACAAAAATTTAAGTACGGAAAGATTTATTTGCAAATTAACTCAGGGTATATTCATATGTTTTGATAAAGGCAAATTATAATTAATGAGTTTGGTTACATGTTAGCGAGGTTTTTGACACACAAAAAGTTAAGTGCGGAGAGATTTATTTGCAAATTAACTCAGGGTATATTCATATGTTTTGATAAAACAAAATAAGTTACTACTTTATCTTTGTCAATAAAAATTGTTGCTGGTTACAATTAGTTCGAAAGAAAAAAATTCATCGACAAAAGAACAACAGTCATCTAGTATGAATTTTATGAGCCATTGTTGTTTTTGAGTAATTGTCACATCCATGAAAATATTTTTAAAGTTTAATATTTTTCACTAAAAGAAGTTCAAATTTACTTTCAGTTTTAAAATCGCAAATTGTAGCCAATTATATGCAATTTTAATATTTTTATTCATAGTCTACTTCTTATCTTAACTTTTCAATTTATACCACCTCATTCCTATATAATTTAATCATATAAAAGATTATTTACTGCGATACCCCCAGTTAATTTAAATGCGACCACCAACGACCACTCTTAAGCAAACAATTTAGACAAATTTCCTACGTACTAAGATAAGGTAAACGTTGACTGTAAGGCAAACAGAACCTAAGAGAGGGTAATTACAATCTACTTAACCTAATTAATAGGGCCTGTATCCTTCCCGATGCCGTGGTTTCGTTGCATGCCAAGAAAACATTCCCTCTTTAATTGTTTACGCGATAACATGTTTATAGTTTACATTTCAAATAACAAATTGACCGCGGCTACCATTTGTTCCAAGGACAAAATGCCAATGGACCTAAATAACGAGCTTCCGATAACATCTCGGCCACTGCCCACTTAAGCCAAGCTCTATTATTCAACTAAATATTAGTGTAATTCATTGTAATTGATAACGGATCAAGTTGGCTGAGGGAAAATGAAATATCTACAACATCGAACATAACCTACAATTTATATTGTTATAGCTGAAACCATATCTGGTAATTGTCATTGTTCACGCTAGATCTAGTCGCCATTATTAGTTCGTGTATGTTATTAAACGATGGAATTGTTGTTGCATGAAAGGCTAATTCAGTTTGCTACATTATGTCCCCAATTTAGTTTTACAAGCAATGAAAGATACTGTATGAATTTAAATTACCATAATTAGAGTGATTATGCGTATTACTAGGTTCTAAATTATTTAAAAAATACTTATAAATATTACCTAAGAGTTATAAAAATAGCCTGCTATTTTAATATCGATTAAAAATTCATTTGATATGGCCTTGCTAAGTACAAATATATTTTGAATTATATCTACACTAGATAGACATGATGGTTTTCTATCTAAATTTATAAAAATTTACGATGTTTGTAAATTTTGGAAAGTTGAAAGGTTGTGCCAATAAATTAATTACCTAGACAATAGTTAAACAATGGAATGTTAACATTTTTGAACTCTAGAAGTCAAGTACAATCAGTTACAAAGAACCTTTCTGGCCGTTAGAACAGATGTAGGTCAATTTAATTTTTCATTTATGTAATTATCATTAGCTTTAAATATAAGTAAAATACATCCTTTC
This sequence comes from Prosapia bicincta, assembly GCA_036971475.1. NCBI lineage: Eukaryota > Metazoa > Arthropoda > Insecta > Hemiptera > Cercopidae > Prosapia > Prosapia bicincta. The sequence goes on along the minus strand of JBAIZL010000001.1, from coordinate 44,514,101 downwards.
TTTTAAGGTTTTAAATGTTTGGTTTTTAATTATTTATGTAAAATTAGATACTAGTCTGAAATATTGGCTCTTTGGTGAGATGTCACCCACTCTAAGTCTGGAGCTCAAGGAAAGATATAGTTACATGGTGGGTGTTGTTTCCAGATTTTCAGTAATAATGTTACGAAAAGTTGAATATTTTTGTTTAAAATTGTCGTTTATTCATTATAAATAAATATTCCGTGTTGATAGATAAAATTAAAAAATGCCAATGGTACAATGACCCGGATATTGGTGCAGACTACTGGTGACTGATGCTATGACGGGAGGTGTAGGCCTAAGGGGTTATTTGTTCTAAAAAATGCGGTCATGTAAACGTTAAACAAATTTTAATAGAATACATTGTTTTCTTCCTTTCTAAAACTTTAATACCATATTATAAATGACTAACAGTTTTTAAAATCTATGCCTACAATCTATTCTTGGTAAAGCGACGTAGAAAAAAACAATCCTTGGCTAATAAAAATCATAAAAACTAAAAAAGCTTCAGAAATGTTTTTTTGTTATTTTTTGTCTGTTATCTTCTATAATTGGTCCATACCATACTATCTTGCAGTTAATTATCTAACAAACGAATCATATGAAAGGAATGATTTTACTCTGTCTGTCTATCTGTCTTCCCCTCTCTCTCCCTCTCAGCAGTTTAGGAAGATCATTAGGAAGGCCAGCTACAAATACAGTAATGTACCCCATAAATAAATAAATATATAGGCTCCACACTATATGGCCAGGCATAAATGTTTTCTTATGATGCTAATAGGCCTAATATCACCGGCGGAATCGTTTAAAAAACAGTTAATTTAATATTATATAGGGAGTTTGAAACTGTTAGAAATATGTCCAAAAGTTCTATTCAAAAGCTGAATTTGTAGATCTCTATACAGACTTGATACTTGGATACATCTTGCACTGCATTTAAATTAATCGGAAGAAAATGTTTTACTGAGGGATAGGCCTAAATGGAAGATGACCGTTGATAGGTACTGGTTTATCAAAGACGAAGGTCTGTAAACTGTAATATTAAAAACATTAGTAACAGTTCACCTTGTGTCTAAATGGAAACACTGGAACAATAAGCAAGTGTACAGTCTGGATCCAAGAAAAGTTGACCGTTAACAGATGTTGCGTTGCAGGTGTCAAGGAATGCGGGCTTTTATCGAAGGACAACACATTTAACGTACTTTCTGGCAAGAAACAACTAATTAAACGTGTAGAGTAGATAATTAATTTAAAGAGTTAATTAAAATAATTATGTAGGCTTCTAAAATTGCCGTAGGTTCAGAGTAGCACCCGGCGGGACAGTGAGAAGAAATAGGACCGAAACTAAAATCGCAAACATCCATGTACAAATCTATGAGCGAGGGAAATGTAACAACAGAAGATTGTGAGAATAGAGATGTTGAAATTAAGTGTCGGATAACGTAGAAAGGTGTGCAAAACCGGATTATATGCATATGTAAGTGCAAGTGTAATTTTATATAGAATGAGAAAGAACACTTTTAGACATATTTATGGTAATAAAATTTGTTTGTTGCAAGATATGATAAAACAGTGAAATCCATTTCAAACGTTTGTTATGAGACATTTACAAGATTGAAGAAAATTCAAAATGTCTTCATAATTTTAAAAGTAATACTTAATAAACAAATTGTATCAATTCGCTTTCACGGTCCTTAGTAAGACAGAGCATTTCCAAAGCTTTCTTCTATATTTACTGTCTTTCCTTACTCCAGTATTATATTTGTTATCCTTTCTACATGAAAGTATAACGGGCATTTCCTCCTTAAACTCCGATAAAGGGTGGGTCTTCTTCAGGTGTGCGACTGTACAAGTGATGGCTTGATCCTCCAATAGGACCTAATAGTCTATTCCACACCAGCCCGGAATAGATTGTGCTGTTTTAATATTTCGGGGGAGGGATATCCGCCTATCCTATCCCCTCAGACCACTACTGTCACCGGGCGATTTTTCGTCCATTTTCTGGTCATATTTGTTATTCCCAATTCTATTTTATCTTTTATATGAGATAATAGTCATAGCTAGTAAACACATTAAACAAACAAAAATTAAATCTAATTATTAAATAAACATCGATAGGTAGAATATAAAAGAGGTTGTCCTCATAAAAATAAAATAATCAACAAAAAATAACTTAAATTCAGTCTAGTATGATGACGTAGTGGTGTAGTGTGCCTACGTCCAGACGGAGTCGAGATAGGCAAGAAGCTGTAGAGACGTCTGCGAGTTGCAAGCTTGTTGAGAACGCTCTGATTGCATTATCATATTTATATCAGTTTTAAAGTAAGTAACAGTTAAATTGAGGCTTGAAAAAACTGTACACCTTAACAAGTAGACCATAGGCTATAGAAATTTATTAAAAGTTTGTATCCTTTGGGTTACCGTAGTTATATTACCTGTCAATTATATATCAGCCTGATATTATTTTGTATAATTTCATGTTTTCAAACACTATCCGATATCAAGATAGCATCAGTATAGTAATAGAATACGAATATAGCCTACATATAGGCCCATACACAAAAACGCTTTAGGTAGCCTATAGGCCTACTACCTATTATTAATTCAAAAATTGCCTTTCCTTTTTTTTGTTTTTGGTCGTCTTTCTCATAATCCCATTTCCTTAAACTTGTAGGCTACTTATTCAAAATAAAGTAGGCTACAAATCGTATAGATGCTAACTCATCCAAGAGTTATCATGACTTTCAAAAGTTTTAATTAGATAGGTGTCTTTTAAGTAGTAGCCTAAAAGGAGGCCAAATTCTTAAACAGTCGTTACTTTAATTTAGGTAATCAAATGGGCCTTTTAGACCTAAACATATTGGTGTGAAACTTGACACAGGTAAGTTGTAGAAGTTTAATATAGTTGAAAGTTTTTGTTACTAGAAGATTCCTTTTGAACTGAACTTCATTTTCACAATGACCTAACCTTTTCAATTAAACATTAGGCCGAAAACCAATTTTAAAAAACAACCAAGGTCTGTTTTTATCAGTGCAGACTGTACGTTAGGGTCACGTCCTAAATGCTCAGGTCCGCCAATGACATGTTCCGTACAAAACTGGAGATGTATAATCATTTGATGAGGCTCTCCCATGGCTATTATTTAGTTCCAATGTTTTTTTGTTGGGTGTCGTGTGTTGAAGGGTTGCTACAGACGTTAAACTAATTTGCTTTTGTCTCTCGTAATCTATTTGTAATGGAACGGGACAGACGACAGACGAACTTGCGTACGCAATCCATCTTTGCTTGTTTTTATGTCGCCTGTCGTTTTGTTTGATGTTATTAGTCTTGTAGGCCTAAGTTTATTCGGCGGTAAACATTAAGTAGACAGTTTTGTTCAACAAATGTCATTACCTACATCAACATCCGATTACACCGGTTTGAAAACTAATTGCGTAATTTATTGCAACCCTTTATTTAATAATATTAGATTACAAAGTAGTTATACATAGATTACTCTAAATCAACCTTGTCTAAAGTGCAACCCAAAAGCCTTTAAAATGCAAACCTTAAAGCCCAAACGCAAATTATGAAAATATTTAAACTTAACTTAGGCCTATACATTTTTATAAAAAAAATAATCATTATTGATCAATATTTTAAAAAAATAATCATCGATCAGTAATCATCTCTGAAAGAGTTTAAGAGTTGAAAGTTCAGGTTCTCTTAACTTGAGATTGAATCGAATTTCAAGTAGGCCTACAATACAGAGATCTTCTACTGCGAACTCTGATTCCCTTCTGTACCGGTAGGCGCCTTGTGTTTCGGTTTCAGTAGGCTTATTCAGTTTTGCTTTATAAAAGTTACATATCCTATCTATTTGAAATTTGATATATTTTGATACATTAGATATTTTGATATACTAAAAATTGCTATATTCGATTTCCTAATTCTTGTATCACATTCTTTAAAAAAAATAGGTATGAATAGGCTAGGCAATTCATATTCATTATGAATATTTCCTTACAAAATTAAAACATTTAATTTCTTTTTTGGATGTCATTAAAAAAACAAACAGAACCTAAAAATAGAAAAATTGAAGATGTAAGAAAAATTTTTAATAAAAACCGACGGAGAAATACTTTTTTTTTAGGAGAATTATAAAGCACTTTGCTTAATTTGTGGGGACTTTGTGCCAGATTTTAAAGACTACAATTTGAAACGACATTGTAGTCAAATGTATGCCGTAAAATTTGATCTAGGTCTATATCTCCGCATTTACCGTAAAGATAAAATCACAAAATTAAAAAAAGTTCTATCGTCTAAACAAAACGTTTTACTGCCAGACACAGTAAAAGGACCTTAACCGTTCTTATAGACATAAGTTATGTTACTCAAAATAATAACATTGTAAAATTGTAAAATATATAGGCAAATTTAATAGCGAAAAAACATAACTTTATACCAATAAAGCGTACGAAACATAGGTAGCCCTGAGATAAGTTTGATTTCCCTAAAATCAGTTTATCACACCAAACTATAGAACAACAATTGAGGAGTCGGGAAACTCAGTCGAAAAGTCCTTAAAAAGCAATTGTAATCATTGTAAATTTTATTCGTTAGCCAGGGACGAAAGCACTTTCGCTTCTGATAAGGCACAATTAATTAGTAATTTTTGTAAGAGGAATCGATGAAGATTATAATATCACGGAAGCAATGGTTGCTTTAGTATTAGCAAAAGACACACCCAAGTATGTATATTTATTATACAGAAGACGAAAAACTTTTCTTGATCTATGAACAAATTATCAGCTATTGTAGCCGATGAAGCCCCTGCCATGGGTGGTGAAAATGTGGGACTCGTTAAAATTGTTAGTAATGAAGCCGTCGCTGCCGCAATACGATCTTGATGGCAAATCATGTGTTGTACATCAGGCCAATTTATAAAAAAAATTTTTTTAATGGAAAGTCTATTAGGAGTTGTTATAAAAACCATAAACTTTATAAGGTCAAAAGGACTTAATCATGGATTTCTTCAAGAGTTTCTTTAGGCGATGGGTACTGGATTTGCAGATATTATTTATTACACAGAAGTAAGATGGCTCATTAAAACAAAATCGTTCAAAAGATTTTACGACTTAAGAACCGAAATGAAAATATTTATGGAAACAAAAGGGAAACCTGTGACTGAATTTGAAGACGAAGATTGGGTTTTAGATTTAGGTTTTTGTAGATTTAACAAAACCTTTACTTGATTAAAATTTGAGAGTTCAAGCACAAAATCAATGTAGGCCTATTCATAATATGTTCCAAATAACAACAGCGTTTGAAAGAAAGTTGAAATTTTGGCACAATCAAATAAAAGTAAATGATATCACACATTTCAGACTTTGGCTGCCCTTAGACCTGTGAGTTGTGCAAAATGTGCTTAGGTCTAATGTTCTGAAATATAAGCATATTGGAAATCGTACTCCATAAACATTGAATAGCCTACCTAATGTGTCAAAAGTTACTTTCGATACGATTTTCATGTTCTTAATTTTTTGTTAAAGCTTATTAAATTATTTTTATTAACTCTACTGAGGGTCGGATTATTACTAATGTTAACAATCAGAGAAATTACGATTATGTGAAGGATGTCCCTACATCCCTCTAAGCACCTTACCTGCACATACGTTGCACATAAGCAATTAATGTTGAAAAAATAGCAGTTTTTTCTGTTTAATTTCATAATAAGCAGGTAACAAAGAAACACTGAAGGACGAAATAAAACTAAACTTGTAAAGTTGTCTAAATTGTTCAGTGATTTCCTAAATCACATCTGACGACCCTTCTTTGATAAATACGGGATAATCATGGCCCACTTCCTCAGAGAATAGTTCCACCCTCATCCCTTACCTTTATTATTGTAAGAAATTGTCTTTTTCTGTCACAAATTACCGTGAGAAGAAACAAAAAGGGTGCCAACCGCAATACCGTACTCGTCGTTTATCCTTGAGGGTTCGTCAAAGTGGCAGGAAACTAAAAGTTTCAAAACGAGTTTCTAAAATTCCAAAGGATATTGCTTCTAAAAATATCTAGGATACAACACCAGCAATGTGAAGTTTCAAGTAACAATTTCGCTGCCTTTAATACTATTGGTTAACTTATACATGGCGAGAGATTCTTTTTAAGATAAACGCTTTCATTCAGATATTCATTTTATTATTAATAAATGTGAAAAGTTTAGGCTACAATCGAATGAATTCAAAAACATTAATTTTCATTCAAAAATATAGGTTGGTATTCATAAACCCACTGAGGTAAGGAAGTACTTGAAAGGACGATTACCCCAAAGGTTCTAAAATTTTAAAAGTTTAGTTTCTTCAATATAAAATATTTTTTAAAAATTTTGACTAAATGATTAAGACTTTGCGCTAAACTTCAGCGACACAAAAAATATTTTCTAACTTAGTAGTCATAGGCTAACCTACATGAAAGTAAAGTCAAACAAATAAACAGCGGCACATCGTATATAGGTTTTACTGAAAACGAGAAAATGTATTTAAAAATAATAATTTGCTATTAGACTAGTAATCTAAATTATTTAATACTTTTTATTTTAAATAAGTCAGTATATGTTTCTTTTACCTCTGTATGCAAAAATATATCTAAATACATGAAATTATTCCAACGTTAAATCAATGTATTGGTAAACTATTAATAACCTTATTTTCAATCTAAATGTAAAATTACAAACTGACACCCGATGTTTGTATAAGCCCTACGTATGTGTTCATGTAGGGCCTACCTTACCTTTAGCCTAACCAAACGTTTTAGCCCTGAGACTGAGTATAGAAAATATTTTTTCCCATAACAGATTTGTCCCAATATACAGACATAATATTACTAGCTCTCTTTCTCTCTCTTATAAAAAAACCTTCGTTAAAACTTGAAAGTTTCATAACTCGGAACAAATAATGCTTAGAGAAAATGTTGCAATATTCTTATGTGACTAACAGAAGAAAACTTTACATGTTTTAAAATAAACTATGTACCTGAAACTTCAAAAATTATCAACTGATGAAAACGAAATTTGTCAACATTGCCCCCATATTAATTATACAAGTCTAAAACTTGGGACATGTGAATATTTACTGTTTTTTTTTAGGTAGATCACCTTTATATAACCTAATATGGTTTAGTTTAAATATTTTCATGGGGTAAGCCTTCACAATTTATGTTTCTTTAAACAAATACCTTGCTTTAGAACAGCAATGAGATGGGATTACTTATTTTTTTTTAATGTAGGCCCTATGTAATTTAATAGTAATATCAAAGTATTGTTTTTGTGAAGCTTTGTTTAAAAAATCTATAATAAAATAACTTCAAAATGGAAACTTTTTAAGCACATTTAATAGTAATATCAAAGTATTGTTTTTGTGAAGCTTTGTTTAAAAAATCTATAATAAAATAACTTCAAAATGGAAATCTTTTAAGCACATTTAATAGTAATATCAAAGTATTGTTTTTATGAAGCTTTGTTTAAAAAATCTATAATAAAATAACTTCAAAATGGAAACCTTTTAAGCACATTTAGACTAATAGTAATATCTAAGTATTGTTTTTGTGAAGCTTTGTTTAAAAAATCTATAATAAAATAACTTCAAAATGGAAACCTTTTAAGCACAACTGCAACTAAACACTGCTATTTTAAATTAATATAAAAGAACTTTAAGCATGGCATATTTGATAGTAAACCTATATTTCACAGCATTCTTTCAGGAAAAATTTCAGTACAAAATATTGTAACTAAACTAAGACTTTAATAAAGATCTGGGGTTAAACAGCCAATATGAAAAAGGAAAAATGTATGTTATACCTATATGAAATAATTTAGTAAGTGATTCAAATTTGTATTCTAGTATCATCTAATCTCTATTTCAGAGCCCCTTGTCTGAGGTATCCCATGGAGATACTTGAAATACTTGTGTAATAAAATAATTACAAACATAACAATAACAACAATAAACAATAACTTGGAGCATATGTGGAGTTTAGAAAATTTTAAATAAATAAAACCCCTTAACCACAAAAACCTTTTTTTTAAATTCAAATCCTATTGCAAAGCAAATATATTTGGAGGAAATTATCACAAGAATATTATTTCTTCTTATTATTATTTCTTGTAATTTCCTCTGAAGATGACTGCTTTGAAATAGAAAAGTACTTCAGGATTTAAATAAAACTGTTTAGAGGTATTATTTATTTAAAATAATTAAAATCATATTACAAAGTACACACATCTAAGTACAATTTCTTTTAAAGTTTTATCTTGTAGCCTAAATTTAAAAGGATTGAGATTATAAACCTAAAATAAATAAAGGTTTATAAATAAATAGGTTTATTTGGCTATTCCTTAAATTGCGAATTTTCATTAATGAAAATTTAATTTATGACCCACGTCCCTTTGTTCATTTCCAAAGTTAAAATCTCCTACGCTGAATAACAAATATATATATATATATATATATTTAAAGCTTTTCGTAGATAAACAATACCAACATCATCAGGCATGAATAATACAATCTTTGATTCTATTATTCATTCCTGATTATGTTGGTACTGTTTATCAAAGAAAAGCTTTCAATATAAATTAATAAATAATTCTTGTATTTTAATAACCTTAGTTGTTTTTGATACAAGAAAACATATACAGTCGGCGCCGCTTATTGTGATCATATTTGTCAGAAGCATATTTGATAACAATAACCGAACGATAACAATAACCGAACGCTTAATCACGATGTAGTCTACAGCCGTACTGCATTGAACTCACTGTATTATTGCCACAACTGTTTGTTCTGAACGATATGTAAGCTTATCATTACATCAAGTAATTCTAATTCTGTAACACTATAATTAAACTGTACTTACCAAATTTTGATGCTATTCCGGACAGTTTTATGTACAGTAGTAGAATTTCTGTAATTTAGTTTTCTACTTGTTAAAATTAGTGGGCATATTTCATGTCAGTTTATTTTATTCCACTGTAGATTTTTTTTAAACACTGAATCTAGCATAATTGAAAAAAAAAATACAATATATAGAACTACGTAAAACACTTGATCACAACATTTTAACACATAAAACTTCATTATAAAACACTTCAATCTTATTTACACTTCAAATTTACATTTACTTTTTCTCGAAGAATTCCTCTATATGTGACTGTCTGTAGTCTTCTCGTAAAATATGGTTTATAAATTGTTCATATTCATAATGTTTGTTGAAATTTTCTGCTTTTTGTTGAATCTCTGCCTTAGAATCTCAAGAGCTTGGTGAACTTCCTGCTTAGATCTTTGCGGTACACATTTATCTTTTTGAAGCAACTACCTCACAAATATCGTCTTCAGTCATTTCTGCTGCTGTTTCAATACTATCGTCAACTTCCATCCACTCAGTATATTCTTTTAAGGATAAATCAAGAGGCTTCAAGTTCAGAGGGCTTCAGAGTCTTCCTCAGATGTAGCTTGCTCTTGATTTTCTCCAACAAAAAACCCACCTTTTCTAAAGCAACTTTTCACAGTTTTTTCAGAAACTTTATTCCAAGATTTTGCTATCAGATGAATAGCATCGATTAAAGAAGTTTTTTTAGCCAATTCATTTGAGGTAAGGGTTTGAAATTCATCCATATTTTCTATAATTCTAGCACGCATCTCTCGTCGATAAAAACTTTTGAGATTTTTAATTATGCCTTGGTCACATGGCTGAATAATTGATGTAGTATTGGCAGGAAGGTAAATCACTTTGATGTGTTTTAGCGTAGTGCTTATGTTATTATGTGCAGTGCAGTTGTCTAGTAGAAGGACAATGTTGCGTTTGAGGCTGGTATCCCATTTAGTCAGCCATTCATTAAAAATTTTTGATGTCATCCAAGCATTGGAGTTTGTCGTTAGCAATTTAATTTTTAAATAAGTAAGTATGTTCGGGTAAAGCACGATAATAAAATCCTGTTTCATCTGCATTGTATATGCAGCTAGGAGAATACTCGGCCAGAAATCTTTGGCCATTCGTATTGTAACCAGTCCTCAGCTCCAACAAAATCAGCATTACTTTTTTCACCGCACGTTTTCTTGTAAACAATGTTTTCCTTTTTCTTCCATCGATTGAACCATCCATCTGTGGCTTTAAAATCCTGTTTTCCTATTTTTTTGGCAAGATCCTCAGCTTTTAGACGCATTAGTGGGCCGTCAACTCGAGCATCTTTTACGGGAACATTTTTAAACCACAATTTCAAAGCTGATTCCACTTGCGGATCCTTCCCAGAACGATGTCTTTTGTTGTCAACATTTGCATTACACTTTGATAATGACAAGATTTTTTCTTTGTTGTTCAATATTTTACATAAGAGAGTTTGAGAAACGAAAAAGTTGAGAAGCAGCGTTTCTTTGGCTCATTTTTGGTAATTTACTGTACCTATCTAGAATATCAAGTTTTTGTTTAAGACTTAAATCGCGTCGTTTCTTTTGAGATCCGGACATCTTGCTATACTGTCCTTTGAAACTTCAAGTGACACTAAACTCTACAAAACAAACGAAAAAGATCTTTAAAAATTAAGTTATGTAAAATCACACTGAAATACTGTAATAAACGTTCATAAAAATTCACTGTGAAAAATACAGTAGGACTGTACTCAACAACTGGTAGGATAAGTAGTTAAAAAAGATTGAGAACCAATCCTCTACATAAAAAATAAATGTTTCGTATAGAAAATCTAGCAAATGCCTTCCTGACTAGCGTTAAACTCACTAATGAGTCCCCATTTAATACCAATAATTCCATTAATCGTAAAGTGTGCCTACTAGGACTCTTTCCGTTGCGCTACCAGGCTCTACTCTTCTACGACGCTACCGTGCTTGTGTCACCAAACCCTTGACCTCCGAGATCGTTCTACTCCATTGAAACGTCTGGAATATTTTCCGCGTGAGTCGTCGTCCTCTCGATTCAATTACCCGGCGATGTGCCTTGACTGTGATATCCGGCCTAGTCTATCATTACCTCAAGTTTGGTTTGCTATGTCACGAATTTACGACCTATACATTATCTTATAAAGGAGTGATGATTTCGGATTTCATTCACGAATGCTCTCTCTATACGCTGTTCTGTAAAGAAATTTCATATAGCCTACGAAGTACAATTCTACTCGAAGAATAAATAAAATTCTACTATTAAAATTTAATTTACGAATTTTCGCTTTTTATTTTTTTTTATAAACGCACGACTCGCTTATTATAACCAAATTACCATCTATAACCATTCAACGAATCGTGCTTTTGTGTTTTTCCAAGCTGGGATAAATACGCGTTAGGTAAGTTCAGTTTATTACTACGATAATCTATCTTAATTTCTCGTTGAAGGGAAGTGCTAATGCGTATAAGCTACTTACAATTATAGGTCATTAGTATATTAGAAATGCATTACCTCGTAAGTTCAAAAACTTTAAAATAATGTGTAAAAATAGCTTCACAAACTTAACAAAATGTAACCATCGTAAAGATAAGCTTTTAAGATGTTATCTGTCAACAACATATTTAAATTATTCTAACATTTTCTCATACTTTTACTATAGATTTAGAAAAAAAAGGAATCATAAATGGAAAAATTAATTCTGATAAACGTTTGGGACAAGTATGCAAGAGAGTACCTATGTGGAGTGTTTAATCTACAAAAAGATTTTAACGCACAGGAGTATAGTTTAGAAAGTCTTTCCTATTTTCTAAGGACGTTTTCGTGGCTAGAGGAAGTTAGAGTTTAATGCTGTGAGACAAATTTATTTCATCAATTGGGTGATTAACGTTTTTTAAATTCCTCTACACTGATTTACAGAATATAGTTTTTTTTGGCTTTTTAAAGCTATTTTAATATAATTAAAGTTGAAAACTAACATACTTTTTTTTATTAATTCAGTAGCCGTACACAGTTAGATATTTAACATTCCTATAACAAACGCCTAACGTAGAAGAGGGGACATGAAGAAAGAAATTACTTTGTAATGAGGCGTTTTGAGAGTTCCAGAAGGACTATAAAATGGGGTTAGCAGAGGAAGACTATCCAAAGAAGTGACTGGGTTCCGTATATGTAGAAAACCTTAGCAGAGAGGGATTGGGCAGAATTCGCAAAAATAGGAGCGCGGCAGAATTATCATATGGCTTGTTCGGGAGAAGCGAAGCAGAGTTGGAGATGAAGAGTTTTTCGACTGGAAGGATTCCAAGCGTTTTCGAAAAGTGTTAGTACAAAGTAGCCATCATACAAAGGTGGCCTATGTTGGGATAGGACGAGAGGTATAGAGAGCTTGGAACCAATAGCCCTCTAGTTTTTAAGCGCAAAATGAGAGCAGAAGGAAAGACAAGTGTTTATCGAGGATTCACCGATGACTTCTAGATCAAGATGACACTGTTGTAGTAAATCAACCTTATTCAAACAAGCAGCCCAGATCCTATATCCCACCCGCAGCCATCATAAAAATAATGACAGCCGCTGTGGGTAGGAATTATAAATCAATTATATTATAAATTCTTAACGGAATCTACTGAAAACTACGCTAAAACTGGGGGGGGGTTATACCAATTAGGAATCAACATTTTTCACGGTAAGCTTTGCATACGATCATGTGATTGGTCAAAATGACAGAGACGTCGATTATAAGCAGCGAAGAATCAACGAAGAATAGGCGTATTAAAAAATGTACTAAATTTAAGTTTATAAATACGGAATATCTCGCAACAGGATAGAAGAGACAAAAACGTGGAAACATCTGAGGTTACTTAAGTAAGAAAAATTGGAAAGTTTAA
>JBAIZL010000001.1:44443770-44498770 GCA_036971475.1 Prosapia bicincta | reverse complement strand
AAAATGGCGGCGAGTCAATTATTTTAAACTAATTACTGTTCGACCATTACCGGATAATAAGTGGTTCGAGAGCGACTGTGTTACGAACGCTGTGAAATCGATTTCCTGTCCGATTCCATATTTAATTTGGTGAGAGTAAAGTGGAATGATATTCTGTTCCAGAATCAAAAAGCGATTGTAAGAAAGTAACAGAATATTGACAAATATTACTCACTTTGCATTACATTAACTAACTAACATTTGAAACAATTAAAACTTCTCTGCTTAGATTTTTGTTTATTTTCATATAGTTTGATCGGTCATTTCAAATCACAGAAATCAACAAAGGTATGTAAAACTGTAAACGTGGATTAATAAGCATTAAAGTAAAACAATCTGAATTTAAAAAAGGTCTTGATATCTAAAGTTTAATATTTTAGTATTTTTCAAGAAGATTTAGAATTATAGTTAAGATTTAGTTAGACCGATATTTATGAATAATGATTTTTTAATAATAAATTCATTCTCCGTAATGTAAACTTTAGGTAGCTGACACAAGAGATGACTGATAACCGTCCTGCTTGATAGAAGAGATGACTGATAACCTACCATAGCTGACTGAAGAGAAGACTGATAATTGTCCTACCTGATAGCAGAGATAACTGATAACCAACCACAGCAAACAGAAAGATGACTGATAGCCATCCTACCTGATAGAAGAGATGACTGACAACCGTACTGCTTGATAGAAGAGATGACTGATAACCGACCATAGCAAACAGAAAAGATGACTGATAACCATCCTGCTTGATAGAAGAGATTACTGATAACCATCCTGCTTGATAGAAGAGATGACTGATAAACGACGATAGCAAACAGAATAGATGACTGATAACCATCCTACCTGATAGAAAAGATGACTGATAACCATCCTGCTTGATAGAAGAGATGACTGATAACCGACCATAGCAAACAGAATAGATGACTGATAACCATCCTGCTTGATAGAAGAAATGACTGATAACCGACCATAGCAAACAGAAAAGATGACTGATAACCATCCTGCTTGATAGAAGAGATTACTGATAACCATCCTGCTTGATAGAAGAGATGACTGATAAACGACGATAGCAAACAGAATAGATGACTGATAACCATCCTACCTGATAGAAAAGATGACTGATAACCATACTGCTTGATAGAAGAGATGACTGATAACCGTCCATAGCAAACAGAATAGATGACTGATAACCATCCTACCTGATAGAATGACTGATACCCATCCTACATGATAGAAGAGATGACTGATAACCATCCTGCTTCATAGAAGAGATGACTGATAACCGACCATAGCAAACAGAATAGATGACTGATAACCATCCTACCTGATAGAAGAGATGACTGATAACCATCCTACTTGATAGAAGAGATGACTGGTAACCATCCTGCTTGATAGAAGAGATGACTGATAACCATCCTGCTTGATAGAAGAGATGACTGATAACCATTCTGCTTGATAGAAGAGATGACTGATAACTGACCATAAGTGACAGAAGAGATAAGTGATAAACGTCCTACCTGTTAGAATAGATGACCGATAACTGGCCATAGGGGACAGAAGAGATGAATGAATAACTGTTCTACCTGATAGAAGAGTTGACTTATAACCGACCGTAGCTGACTAAATAAATGACTCATAACCGGTCATAGCAAACAGAAGAGGTGATTTATATCCATCCTACCTTATAGAAGAGATGGCTAATAACCGTCCTATTTGATAGAAGAGATGACTGATAACAGACCATAGGTGACAGAAGAGATGACCTATAACCAGCCATAGCTAACAGATGACATGGCTATCATTTGACTTATTATAGGTGACAGAAGAGATGACCTATAACCAGTCATAGTTAACTGGTGACACGGCTATCATGTAACATATCCTAGGTGACCTATAACCAGAAATAGCTAACAGATGACATGGCTATCATGTAACCTATCATAGCTAACAGAAGCGTATACTCATAACCGTCCACAACGTGTATCTGGAAGAAAGTGAAGCTAAATTGTTGGCTAAACTATTTAAATTAAAATTTGAAGGTAATCTAGTGAAGCTGACATGAGGAAATATGTTGGTTGAAGATGTATTTTTATGTACGTTTTAGATATTTAAATATACGAGTATAAATAAAGAGATGGCATCTACCAAGATGCGGTCGTTGAAAACCAACATTAGTCTCTATTTTTTAAAAAATCATCTACGTAGGATATTTCTACTGCTATTTATTAAACGTTCATATTTGGCAGGAAAGGTTTCAATGAAGATATTAAAAGAAGAATTGTCATGGACCAGAAACTACTGGTGTGGTGAGACCATGTAAACGAGCTGTAGGAGACAGATTTATTTCCAGAGTAGCGTGGTCGGGGAGAGAGATTCGGGGAGAAACGATCATTTAGGGCTGAGGTCGGGCCATGGAGAGGAGGAAGATGAAAGAATGGAACTGGAAAAAAAAGAAAACTGAAGCGATCCGTCGGGAAAGCTCAGGTGGGGATAACAGTAGATAACTCTGTACGTATAAATTGCCTTTTGTGCAGATATATTTGTAATCATAGAACGGTTTGGAAAGTAAACTCTTAAAAACCTTTCTCACAAGTATTTCCAAAAGTAAGAATCAAAATTCTACGAGGAATGACATGGAAGAATAAAAACGTTACGAAACAAAGTTACACTTTATTATTTTAGAAATACCAGTTATGGGCTACCGTTTGTTACTCGAAAGAGCTAACAGTAGACATGTTTATATGGAGGTTATGACATGTTTGGATGAGGATAGGCTGTAAGGGTTGCTGATGAGTTGGTATGTTGAGTGTGTAGACTTGATAAACGATTAATAAATGAAATGGGCACGATTGATATGGAAATGAATAAAAATAATAATGAGACAGACGTGAGACAGGTTCCATAAATTTTGCATTTTAAAGTTAAAAAATTTACAGATTAAAATAAATAATTTAACGAATGTAATTGAACTGGATTTTAAAAAGTGGAAGTCGCTCCTAATAGATGTTTTTACTTGAAAAACCAAAATGAAAATGCACTAATTATTATTATTTAGGCCTATAACGGATTTGTTGTAATAAAGTTTCATATAAATTAATTAATATTTTTATTAATTATAATTAGTATTAATAAACAATAAAACATTGTTTCTACAATCACACACACACACACACACACACACACACACACACACACACACACACACACACACACACACACACACACACACACACACACACACACACACACACACACACACACACACACACACACACACACACACACACACACACACACACACATACACACACACACACACACATACACACACACACACACACACACACACACACACACACACACACACACACACACAGAAAGAGAGAGCGAGTATATTTCCATGTTTTAAATGTAACCTATGCTATTAATTAAATTCTTCTCTTTGTTACATCTCACTAGATTCCCCTTTTATATCTTAATCTCATCATATTTGTTTTATTGGTTACTCTGTTAATCATTAAACCTTCTGCATTCTTCAATACCACATTTTTATATCTCTACTTGTCTTACAGCAATTTCTTTTCTTCAGTACCAAGTATCAAATATCAGCGTGTCCCATAGATTTATATCACGCCCTTAATTCTTTCCCTATACCCTAGTTCCCAACCACATATAATTCCTTAACAAATATTTTGAAGTCAACAAACCGCTTCGCCTGATTCATTACGATAATTTTATTTCCCTCCGTCGTTTCTTTCTTAATGTTCAGAAAGAGTGAGTTTCTTACTACATTTTGTTGATTATTATTATTTTATTTTATTAATTGTGTTTGTTATTGTTGTGTTTACTTCTCTGCATTTTTAATTATATTTAAAAGTTGCTAAAATCCAAGAGATTTCTATTTAAGTAGACTCTAAAGTCTATAAGTAGTAGACTCTAATACCTTAAATACTTCGAGTTAACGCATAAACGCGTGTGTCATCTGTAGATCTTATTTCTCATTATATATTATTTTTACATATTTTCTAGTATCTTCCTATGCTCTAAGTATTGGCTACTATGACATTATTTTACCATCAAGTGTTTTAATTAATCTCTGTTTTATATTTAAAGGTTAAAAATTACTTTTGTTCCTATCTTAAATTAAAATTATGTTACCATATCGTTATTAGTTTGCACCTAAAATGAATGATACAAATGTTAACAATATTTTAAAATTCTTAAAAGTAGCCTACAACTAAACATTGTAAACTTTTCCTTTATAAATTTTAAATAGCATTTGCTTACATGCTATGCATTTTAAAATGTCTATCATAGATTAAGTCAAACTACTAAACCATAACTTAAGGTTTCTAACCATAAACCAATAATATTATGACTGAACTCAAAATTAATAATAATATTCGTTTAAATACAGTTTTTTAATTATTGAAAACAAGTAATATAATAAAAAAAAATGTCATTTCCTATGAAATTAAAAGAGAAAATTTGTATTTTATTTTATTTTTAATTGATAGTTATAATTATGTATATACATATGTCAGAATAACAATATTAAGTGGCAAAATGGAAAGCGAATTTCCCTATTTTCCTTTCTATGTATCGTGTTGAACTATTATTTTTATTTGTTATTATTTATAAGCTATTCTTTTTTTCGTCGTTTTCATTGTGTTGTACTTTTGTTAGGTTTCCTTTCGCATTGTCCGTTTGTGAAGCAAGGTTCTATAACGTTAATCCAGTTTGTTTGTTTATTTTAATCTTAAAATTTTATTCCTAGAGTATTATTTATGATATTGTGTGGTAACCATGGCCAACAATTTACAATGGAGGAACTCATATAGATCTTTGAAAGGTATATTTTTAGTTATGAAAAGTTGGCTTAGTGCCAAAAAGCGCTAGACTTCAAACATGAAGATACTCAGTTCGAATCCGACCAAGACACTCCCCCGAAATGTTTTATAATTTAATTATTGAATAAATATTTGAAAAAACCATATTAAAATCAACTGTCATCCACTATAGATTTTCAAAAATGTAGCCTATTTGATCTTCATTAGATGAATAAATCGTGTTTTGTATATCAGGAGAGTGTGAGCTAATAAAATTAATTTTAAAAAAAATCAAAAATAATTGTTTTTAAAACAATTTTGAAACTTTTCACTAGGTATCAAATGTTTTGAAGCGCCCTAAAATCTAAATTTTTATGTGTTTTTAGGCGGTATGATAATAAGGCTATCTACATCAAAATTCATAATTATCTGAATATGATTATAAATTTTATTTTAAAAAAGTGAGCCAATTTTTGAATTTTTCGGAATAAAATTTCGAGACAGTGGGAGGTGAAATAGATTTAGCAACTTTTAAATATTACTGTACAAACGTAACTGTACATAAATTAAGCACACGACACAAAATAACTCAACTATTCAAATAAAGCCGACATTAGGTCGATATTTGGGCAAATCGTGCCATATTCGCGTGACTGTCTTCACTTTGTTATCTTTAATTGGAGGTCCCTTACAAACCACCCACCCTCCGTTTTTTCACTTCAAGTTTTTTACTTCTCCTAACCTATTATTACATATATGCTGTTACATCCGTTGCTATAAAAAAAGAAATACTTTTGGCAGCCATCTTTTTAATTGTCGGCCTCTTATTGGATAATGGCATCACAAATTCGACACACATGTCTAACAATGAGATTCATGCGGCCATTGTTGTCACATAGTGCACTTAGTTGAGCTCTCGATTTTAATAGAGTCATGTGACGCTTTTATTCGGCTTTTGTCAGTTCGTCTTCTTCTTCTGACATCTGGTTATTGTGTTCCAAAATTTTATTTTGAGATCGGAATGTGGTCTGGAAATTCACGAGCTTATTAGTTTAGTTTCCATGTTTAATCGTACATCAATTTCACGATTATTATTATTTTTTATTAATAAAAACATCCACAGTGTTACGAGAATACAATCAAATGACGTTATCAAACTAAAATAGAAAGGTATTTATAAAAATAGCCTAATTTAAATTTAGCTAAAGATCTTGTGGCTATAACACAAGATTTAAAGATATAACAAAAATATAACAGTGGCCATAATAAACCGGAACAAACAAATCAATTAGATTCACAATTGTAAAACAACTTATTTATACAACACATGTATACATACTATATATATATATATATATATATATATATATATATATATATATATATATATATATTTAGTTTTGAAACACTGTTTTGATGTATGTAACAGTTTCCTGTTATGTAACACTGTTTGCAACACTTTCACTATATGTACTTAAACAAGAATCTTACTGAGTGATGCTTGATGATGGAGATACTACCAATATTTTAAAGTTAACTCGCATAAATACCAAGTAAGAGTCTCGTTTAAGTACATATAGTGAAAGTGATAAGTGATATATATATATATATATATATATATATATATATATATATATATATATATATAATATCTGTGTGTGTGTGTGTGTGTGTGTGTGTTTGTGTGTGTGTGTGTGTGTGTGTGTGTGTGTGTGTGTGTGTATGTGTGTGTGTGTGTGTGTGTTTGTGTGTGAGTGTGTGTGTGTGTGTGTGTGTGAGTGTGTGTTTGTGTGTGTGTGTGTGTGTGTGTGTGTTTGTGTGTGAGTGTGTGTGTGTGTGTGTGTGTGTGTGTGTGTGTGTGTGTGTGTGTGTGTGTGTGTGTGTGAGTGTGTGTTTGTGTGTGTGTGTGTGTGTGTGTGTGTGTGTGTGTGTGTGTGTGTGTGTGTGTGTGTGTGTGTGTGTGTGTGTGTGTGGGTGTGTGTGTGTGTGTGTGTGTTATTTATTTCATACACAAGAAAGCACTCGCAAATGCTTACACTCGTTCTACACATAATCGCTCGCGCGCACACACACGTAACCTCATGCACATAAGCCGATATAAAAAGTTCAAAAATGCTTTTAGATTTCCGTTGACATAAATACCTTTAAGATATTCCTTTAACATATTACATAGATTCATTCTATAGAGTGGTCTTACAACTGCTGTCAATTACCAACTCTGCCTTCCGATAACTCCTTTTTACAACCTTATAGTGGTGCAAACCTTTTGTTTTATTCCAATACTTTAAAGTGCTCAGCCAATGTTATTTGCAGTAGTTTTTTTATTGTAGTTTATGTGCCTCAAAGCTATATAAGTTTCATAAAAACCTATTACTGTAATGATATTTGTTGCTAACATTATTTACGAGAAAAGTTTAAAGTTATATCGACTTTTAAATATTTAAGCCACATTATTCGACACTACTTTAACATTCACAGACTTACTTATCATCAGACGTAAGAAAATAATTGTAAATTAAGGAATTTACGCTATGGTAAAGTCTATGTATAAAAATAATTTGGTCCTATTATAAGAAAAGGCTTTTTTTATTTTTTAAGAACCATATATTCATGTCTATCTATTGAACTTTCATCCGATAGATTTGTTCCCTTTAATTCCAAATTTTCTTAAATACTTTATACTGTTTAACACGCATTATTATTACAATAAATGTTGCAGGCAGGCTACTCTCATTATTGTGATTTTCGCTTTCGATTTCTCTCTCTTTATGAAGATAGTTTAATCACGCTAAGTAAGCACCTGTTTTGTTTATTAGCACTTACGAGATTTTAAAACACATTTATTACCACTTTTAGAGATTTTAAAACAAACTTTTTAATGTGTGTAAATATTTAAAATGTCATCTTACCTGACATTAAAGGTACACGTGTAATTTGATATACGTATTTTTGAACAGGTGTTTACAATCAGCTAAATGTTTTTTTATTAGTGTAAAATCTGCGTCACAAGGACTAAGTATCATAACTTTATTTTTATTCGTAATATTTTCTTATCCATTCGTAATTATTATTCGTAATTTTGTTATCTACTGGAAACATTTGTATTCAGTCTAATTTTTATTAAGAATTATTTCTTTCAACCATTCTATAACGGGTACATTTCCCATTTACGCCTTTCCTAAGTTTAATAAATAAATCAAAATACTCTAACCACAATAATTTTTATTAATTTTAAACAAAGGGGCAAGACGGTTTAATGTCTTGTTTGTAAAGCACCTATCCTCAGTTGGAACCAAAATTTAACTCTTCCATTTTGTTTTGATTACTTCTGAGGGCGGTTGATTTGCAACCGAAATGTAGGCCTACAAAAGGTTATTAAAAATTATTGTGGTTAAAGGTGGATTTGTGTTATTTTTGCAATTTTTTCCACAATCCTCTTATATATACTTGTACAAATTTCCAATTTTTAATAAAATACGTTTTTATTCATCCAATAAAGTTCAAATACACTTATTTACCTGTATTTGATAACAATCGATGTTAATGCAGTTTTCTTCAAATATTTATTCATTAATTAAATTGTAAAAAGTTAATGTCCCGATCGAATTCGAACTGTATGACTGAATTTTCGAAATCCAGGACTTTGGCTCTGAGCCAACTTTCTCATAATTAGAAATCTGTTAATTAAAGATATATATGAAATTATAAAAGAAAGGCTACGTGCATTACAAGAGATGGATAGAATATAGAAAAGAAAATGAAAGGAAGCGAATAAATTTTAACAAGCAAAAATAATAGCCCAACACCAGATATTGTATGGAGGGAAATTGAAAATTCCACGGAAATTCCTTTTCTATTTTACAACACATTATTGTGATTCTGCCATGTATCCCGGTACACATATTTATATTAATTGTAATTATAAAACAAAAATTTACTAAAATAATTTTTTTGACCGCAGTAGGAATTGCTTTATTTTTTTTTATATTACGTGTTATATATTCAGCACAGTTCGTTCCAAAATAGTGAACTTTAGTTATATGACAGCGTTATTATATCAGCAATGTATTATCCCTTAACTGTTACACTCTACAGCTGTCCTTGTATGTCTCTATAGGCTATGAGGGAAGTCTATTATTAACCGAGAATAGGAGTGATGTAGGGGAACCAAATCGTAAAGTTTCGTGGAGGAAAAGCTCACTAAAGTAATTTGCAGGAAACATTTAACTGTATAGCGACCGAATAAAACTTGGTGAGAGAAATCAACTATTGCTAGTTATGGCCAATATTCTAGAAGAAGTCATTCTATTTTTAAATTTTCCTATTTGTATTTTTTTTAAATCTCAGTTTTATGTATTATATACTCAGCCCTGCCAACGACGTTAGACGTAGACTATACAATGTATTTCCAATAAATAATGTAGGCTATTCGAAGTTCACAAATCTAATTACAGTAAGCTGCGTCAATGGATCGTTGATGATTGATTATACAGATAATTAGTGAAGGATGATGTAAGACAAGAAGCCTTCTGGGATAATAACTCCGACATGACGCACGACTTTCATTCAAACATCGAAGGCCTCGAGAAAACCTATTAAAAGGCTTCGATCTACAACTGTCGTCGATTGGTTCCACTCCTGCCAAAACTGCCACGTCATTAAATTAATAAACCCAACAATGGTTGGGAGTTAATAGGTAATTATAGTTAGGGAACCGGTAGCGTTCCCCACTGCCACTGCTTCTTAAATTTCATTAACGTGTCTTTGTTAAACAACAATGTGATACAAAAGGCAGTTTCTTTGTGTGAGAATGTTTTACACAGTGCCACAGGTGAATATAACTTGTCATGTTTGAGTTCTGTGTTATAAATCTTGCTCGTAGTACGTTCAAGTAATCTTTATAGAGGCTTACTTCCAAACGTATCTACGAAACCATACGGGATTAGCATAGCTCAAATCTGGCTGTGTAACAAGTATGACAGCTATGCCTTTAAATCGTTATTAAGGATATATTATCTTGGTAATGTGTTAATAAATTCAATACCCGCTTAGCCCTTTCCTCTACGATTAATTAAGACCCACTTTTCCAGTCAGATCGTTTAAATCTGAACACAAAAATCTTTATTACTTTTGCTCAAAAAATGATAATTTCACTTCTGGAAAGCTGTAGGATTTTTAAATATTACATAACTAAAGAAGAGTTTCACTAAATAAAAATAAACCAAATATATTTATGTTAACCTAATTTTTAATATGTGTATATATTACAAGAATTAATATTTGTTATAACAAAGCTAAAATGTCAAGATTGTGTTTACGTTGATGACAGAATTAAGATTTTTTGAAACCTTTAGGCAACATGTAGTCTGGTTTTACAAAATCAAGTGTACATACACATTCTTTGAAAAAAAATTATTCAAGAAAAATAAATTGTTCGGTTCTAAAACAATTGACGAACATTAACCAAGATAGCTTTGCGCGATCGAATACGTTTAGTCCCAGAACGTTTTTGTCAGATTTACTTAAATTATGAGTTCCGCAAGGTATTAATGTTTTTAATAAAGACATTGAAGTTTCGTCAATTGTCATCGAGAATAATAGCAACGAGTTTGTTTTTATATTTTGCTAATCTATCATTTAGGCCTACTTATTTTATTTTGGTTCTTCAAAATTGTACTCTGAGAAAACATTTTCTCTGTAACTCTTCTAATCCATTAGCAGGTCTATACATTTTTAAAATATATTACATTTTGTTTGTTTTGTACACAAACTCTTGTACATTCGTTATGGTAAAGCTACTTGAAAATTATCAAGATTGACTATTAACTCAGGCCTTTAAAGCAAAAAAAGTAATTGAATAAATTCATAAAATATTCAATGCAGAGACACTGCAAATTTTATTATATAATAGTCCATAAACCCACAGCCTTCCATATAGCGAATTAGTTTCTACAAATTATCTTGTTGCCTACCGGAAGGAATTAGGCGGTGTTTTACTTTCAGTCGACAAGGCTTGTTTTCTAAGAAGGTGTTAGCTTTTTTTATTGTCGCACATAAAAACCTGTCGTTATATTGAGTAATTTCTTCTTAAATTACTATTTTTAAACACTACTTAGTTCCTGCTGTCCCCGTTGTTTCGCTAATGGTTACTAACATGTGTTCGGTGGTATTTGTGTAACTTTTGCTAGTTTTTAACAAATAATAACTCGGTTATGACTTTTAACATATATATACCTAATAATCATACTAAATACGTAGACGAAATATTGTAATTTCTTAATATGAACGAACCAAAAAATAAACATACAGTTATAGCAATATTTATACAATAGTGTTATGTAAAAATATAGGCTATAAAGCAT
Organism: Prosapia bicincta; assembly: GCA_036971475.1. NCBI lineage: Eukaryota > Metazoa > Arthropoda > Insecta > Hemiptera > Cercopidae > Prosapia > Prosapia bicincta. Next base: position 44,487,539 of record JBAIZL010000001.1, on the reverse strand, counting down.
TCTACCTGTTATTTTTTTTTTACATTTCCAAGGATTTCATGAGTTTTAAACCTATCCTTCAGGACAGAGATGGCAAACTTCTTAACCTTAAAGGGGTACTTCAATATTTTCAGTGAAGACGAGATCGTCTAATGTTTTGAACATTCGTCTTGGGCCGCATAAAATCAGGTGCGGGCCGGAAGCGACACCTGGGCCGCTAGTTGGACATACCTGCTTTAGGACATTAGAATACAGGCCTATCTATGGATTAGAATACATTAGAAATATCTAAAGAATTATGGAAAATAGAATAATTTTATAAGATTATGTTAAGCTCTTAACAACTTCTTAGTAATTTTATAAATAAAATTATTGGATTATAGTTTTATCGGCACTCTTATGGCTCCTATTATTATTATGATTATTATTTACTATTATTATCATGAAAACAATTACCATTCCTATTATTAATATAGGCCTAATTATCTTATATATATATATATATATACACACACACACACACACACATATATATATATATATATATATATATATATATATATATATATATATATATATATATAGACCTATATATATATATATATATGTATATATTTGTTTTCTTTTTTTCCAGGCGAAAAACCAATCATGGTTATTATCGCCTTATCTTCAATATAATTATATTTACTATAATAATAATTATTATTATTGTATATTATTATTATTATTATTATTATTATTATTATTATTATTATTATTATTATTATTATTATTACTATTACTATTATCAAAACTAATATCATTGCTATAATAATAATAAAAATTATTATTATTACTAATGTTATTATTATCAATCCGTCTTCTGATATCCGTGGCACAATCTATAATGCTGTACAGAAATTTCGTCAGACGCCCTCAAAACCGAGAGAAATAGAAGGCGAGTGGCCTTAGTGCAGAGAACAGGGACACTAAGAGTGGCGTGTTCTTATCTAACGGTCTCGGAATCGGCTGCTCTATTGGTGACGGGATGAATTCCTATTGATCTGCTGGCACTAGAAAAGAAGACCATTGCAGAGCGACGAAACAATATGGACGATAGGGATAACAAAAAGGAAGCGAGAAGAACGACGATGACCAAGTGGCAGGAAAGATGGTCTGCAGAACCCACCGCAAGAAGAACAGCCAGACTAATCAGCCAGTTGGACTATCAGACAGCATGGAAAGGTAAACTTCTACATTACACAGTTCTTGACAGGACACGGTTGCTTCCGGGTCTATTTATATAAGATGGGAAGGGTGAATAATCCAAATAGCTCCCATTGTGGTGAAGGGTCTCCCGATAACCCCGAATACACAACTTTGTGTGCAGAAGATGGCAATCGGAGAGAACAACGCTGGAAAGCAACGTCGGGCCAATAGACCAGGACAACATTGTGGGCAAGATGCTGTGGAGCGCATCCAACTGGATAGAGACAGCGATATATATCGAGAGTATACTGCGGAGTAAAATGAGACAAGAAGATGGTCGAGGTCAAGATCAGTGACCAGGCCAAACACATTCAGTTTTAGAAATAGAAACCACTGGGATTAATAAAGGGCCTTCTGACCAGGAAGAATACTAATACAGTGATACCCTGATCAGATCTACAAAGGGCCGGAAAGGAGGAAGGGTTTAGTGGGTATTCGCCAGGAGTCCTACACACCAGGCTGCCAGGGCAGACTTGATGGTGCGTAAATGCATTCCAACCTCCACGAAAAAAAAATTACTATCAATAGTAATATCATTGGTATAATTTTAATTATTAATATTTTTATTATAAGTATAATTATCATTATTCTCAATACGGATATCATTAAGCCTACTATTATAATTATTATGTTTTCTATCACTAGGCAAGACTAAAAGTAATCTAAAGAAATTAAATTCTTACGTAATTAATATATTGCTCTTAAAATAAAGAATGGCGTTACTCAATTTAAATTACAGTTTATTGTTGTAGACATTATGAGATTCAACAGAAATAATATTTGCTGTCATCATGTGTAAAGGTTCCAAATCAATAACGATGTGTTTCTAAAACCACCATCATTATCTCGCTTAATGATACGGACGTGTAAATATAGAGACTAGAGAAGAAGAAGGAAAGGAAACTGTTCCTCTAAACGTACACCAAGCTTCGTGGTTGACCGCATGTTGTTTGCTTCATGCTACGCTTGTTTCGACCTTTTTGTGCGCCATCTAACGATTATTAACGAATACATTTCTTGTGCAAACGACCACTTTACCAGTTACGTGGTTTTCTGGTGGATCCTCTGTCATTTAACTTGCAAGGTTATGTTCAGTGGTTAATAATGTGCAATTAAATAGGCCTAATGACGGTTGTTATTGTTGGGCCGAATGCTTATTTAACTTCATTAAGAGAAATGCTTATCGTGTTTAGAGATGAGTAAAAAAACTGAAAAAATCCACACATCTGATTTACTTAACTTGGGTTTCCCTCGCGTTTCAGGGCATTGCATAAACGATTTAATTATTTTACTTTTCCGTCAATATAGTTATGTTCGGTGGTTAATAATGTGCAATTAAATAAGCCTAATGACAGTTGTTATTCTTGAGCCGAATGCTTATTTAACTTCATTAAGAGAAATGCTTATCGTGTTTAGAGATGAGTAAAAAAACTAAAAAAATCCACACATCTGATTTGCTTTAGGTTTCTCTCGCATTTCTGGGCATTGCAAAACCTATTTAATAAATTTTACTTTTTCGAGAGTATAGTTGAGTTTTTCTTATTCTTATTGCTCTAATGGACAGTAAAACTGCTGCAAACTAGACAAGAAGGATGCTGCTAACAAAAGTGTGCTTTTTTGGTAATGATATATTTGTTACAATGTAGCCCTGATAAAGATTTTACGTCTATATATGGAAGAGAATTAAAACCTAAGACATGTCTTAAATTATTTTTAACATAGAATTATTTTGTTTCAAAATGTCAATTTTAAACTTTTTTTTGGTAATTATTGAGATTAGCCACTACCGCTCCAATCGTCGAAATGTTTTATTTCCTAATAGATTTGACTTTGCTGAACACGAATCTGAAGTTATGTTTAACGGCAAACACATATTAACCTAAGAAAACCGGGTCAGAGTTATAATTTACGTATTATATGAGGCTATATTCCACTAACAAAAGATTTAAAATAAATTGGTAATCTAATTTATTACTTGTTATTTTTCTTTAAATTACTGTATGTGCTTGTGTTTGTAAGTTGGCATTACCTGAGGCTATCGATACGGATGTAGACTCTAATTGTAAAGTACTTTTTCACTCAATATAGGCTACTCATTGCAGTTCCCTCATATCGAATTATCTGACAGAGCAATAACATAAGCTTACAGAATACATTTTATTATAGTAAAATACTTTTCCTTTCATCAATAGGCTAATTTGGAAGTATGGTATTCTAAAACGTAAAAACTGTTAGAATGAGAAATAGTTTGAAGGGAAATATTAAAATTATCATAAAGTAAATATTATGAGTTCAAATCTCAGTTTATGTTATCTTCAATAATATTAGTTCATAATATGAGGAATAAAATTTGACTTGAATGAGTTTGAAGTCAAAACCTTAAAACTATCCTACACCTTAAAATAACGCTAATAAATAAAATTAGCTCATCTTACATCTAATAAAATCAAAGGAAACATTTCACAATGTAGAACTTGAATTTAATAAGTTATTAGTTTTATAGGCTATTGCTTTGCTGTAAACAAATAAAAATTGTCATTTAATGAAACAAATAAAAGCATACATAATACTCAGAAATTAATCATTTATTTACTCATACGCTTTTCAATGACAAAGTCATCATCATCAGAGAGTGTTTCTACTACAAACTCTAACTTACAACTATTGAGTTTGTAGTAGAAACACTCACTGAGGATGATGACGTTGTCATTGAAACTCATATGAGTAAATAAATGATTAATTTGTGAGTCTTGTGTATGTATTTTATTTTTTTTAACATAACCTCACAAGCTAATCTCAAAGAATAGATGTATTGACATTTAATGTTGAGTTGAAATTAAATGGCTTTTATTGTTTTCATATTCTCCAATTAATTCGAAGAAATTGGCATTAAAGGAAGCAAGCCTTTGCACTTCTACCTTGTCCAATTCATTACGAGCTTGTTTGTGCCCTATTGCAAATAGTCTCGCCTTTTCGAAACACAAAACGCTTCATATTGATTTGTTTTTATAATAACTCCCCTCTAAATGTCCCAATTCTCGGGAAATAAATGAGCCTTTAAACGTGGTTTAGGCCGACTTAATTGTGAATTACTTTAATAAAGAAAAGGGTAATTATTTAACCTATGTTTGTACAAAACTGTTTTGCCCTCTTCACAGTTTTTCTTGTCTTGTAGAATAACATTATTCAATTAGTTTATAGTGGGATATTTTCCGAATTTTGTTTTGTTTCATTTTAAATCAAATGTAATTTAATACATGCTAATATCAGCAACAGTATTTTATTGAAATAGTTGAAAGTATTTATTGTTAATGTATATCTTAGAATATTATTTCACTGTTTAAATCTGTGTGCGTGCATATGTGCGTGAGGGAGGGAGAATGGGAGAGAAATCATTTTAAAAACAGAATAAGCAACATTCATAATATAAATCTACAATTTATACGTTCTTCATGCAGCTTTTAGGATTATAGTAACATTTTAATAGGATCTCATTTGGTTTTTAACCATAAAAAGTAATATTTATATATATAAAATATATATATATATATATATATATATATATATATATTATAAAAATATATTAAATATGGTGATATGTTTCTTGTAATATAGTTAATAAATTAAAAATATTTCAAAAACAAGAATACTTTTAATGAATATATTTATTCAAAGCTTTTCGCCGTTAAAATAGTACCAGCTACTTCAGGAAATAATAATTCCTATTATTTTCCTGAAGATGCTGGTACTATTTTATCGGCGAAAAGCTTTGAATAAATATATTCATTAAAAGTATTCTTGTTTTTGAAATATTTTAAATTTATTATTATTATATATATATATATATATATATATATATATATATATATATATATATATATATATATATATATATATATAATACGTTTTCTTGTTTAACAATTTAAAACAACATAGGTTATTCAAATACAAGAATATTTATTAATTTATATTCAAAGCTATTCGTTGGTAAACAGTACCAACATCATCAGGAATGAAAATTACAATCATTCCTGGTAATTTTCATTTCTGATGATGTTGGTACTGTTTACCAACGAAAAGCTTTGAATATAAATTAATAAATATTCTTGTATTTGAATAACCTATGTCGTTTTATATTTGTTAAAAAATTATCTTAGATTATATAGCTAAAGTTTAATACAATTTTTTAATAGTGGTTACTAGGCCGATGTCAATTATATTTTGTGGGTTAGATAACAAGCCGCTTCATGACCTCAAAATATCATGTAACATGCAGGTAAATTATGCCCTAATTACAAATAATTGAAGAATGCTTCATGAATCTGAATCGAATTGCTCTCAATTCTTCGTCCCTGTTCTTACTTGTAATTAAGAAATTTCCATTCGGCACATACCGTCTCGATTCCAAAACAGACCGAGCCCTTCCAGGCCACAACCATTACGCGGGTAATTCAATTCAATCTGTTTTGATTTCTTGAGAACGTAATTTATTTTCTGCCCTCAATCAAAAAGAGGCACAAGTAAATCATACACTGCGCGCCGAACCAATCACATTGTTAGAAAAAAAACCAGAGCAACCAATAAACGAACGGTAACAATCCGAGATTAAAACTAGATGAACAATGCAAACAAAGAAGACGACCGGAGACTGCTATTACTGCGTCATCGCTTTACGGTCCACTTGAGCCGTCTAATAGGGAACGTGTTTCTGGGGACGTTCATTTTAATATCACGTTTAACTTTATGGTTTTCTTTTGTTTTCACTTCCATTTCCTATATCCTCAACTGGTCTCAAATTGACAACCATCTTCAGTAACAATTGGTAACACTCGGTTGCTCTTCCTCACAGCTGAACCGAATGAGCGGATGACATTTTATAGAGACTTCTGCATCATATGGGAGAATGATATGATAAAGGGCATTGAACCAAATTAAAGGATGATTTCATAAAGGGCCCAGAACCAAATGAGGAGTTGGCATAATAGAGGACGTTGAGCTAAATGAGAGGATGACGTGATGGGAGGCGCTTAACAAATATGAGGATATCATGATAGAGGGCGCCGAGCAAAAATAAGGTATGACAAGATAGAAAACACTTAACCAAATGAGAAGATGTCATAATAGACCAAATCAAAGAATAATGTGATAAAGGGCGCTGGACCAAATGAGACGATGGCATGATAGAGGACGTTTAACCAATTCAGAATATGACATGATTGAGAATGCTGAACCAAATAAGAGAATAATATGATAAAGGGCGCTGGACAAAATGAGACGATGGCATGATAGAGGACGATGAACCAATTGAGAATATGACATGATAGAGAATGCTGAACCAAATGAGAGAATAATATGATAAAGGGCGCTGGACAAAATGAGACGATGGCATGATAGAGGACGATGAACCAATTGAGAATATGACATGATAGAGAATGCTGAACCAAATAAGAGAATAATATGATAAAGGGCGCTGGACAAAATGAGACGATGGCATGATAGAGGACGATGAACCAATTGAGAATATGACATGATAGAGAATGCTGAACCAAATGAGAAAATAATATCATAAAGGGCGCTGGACAAAATGAGACGATGGCATGATAGAGGACGTTGAACCAATTGAGAATATGACATGACAGAGAATGCTGAACCAAATGAGAGAATAATGTGATAAAAGGCGCTGGACCAAATGAGACGACAGCATGATAGAGGACGATGAACCAATTGAGAATATGACATGATAGAGAATGCTGAACCAAATGAGAGAATAATGTGATAAAGGGCGCTGGAACAAATGAGACGATGGCATGATAGAGGACGATGAACCAATTGAGAAAATGACATGATAGAGAATGCTGAACCAAATGAGGGAATAATATGATAAAGGGCCCATGACCAAACGAGAAGATGGTATGATAGTGGACGCTGAACCAAATAAGAGAATAATATGATAAAGGAAGCTGGACCAGATGAGATAAAGGTATGATAAAGGGCATTGGACCAAATGTAAAGATCCCATGATAGAAGACGCTGAACCAAATGACAGAATAATTTGAAAATAAAGAAAGATAACATTCTTTACGCGCATAAAAATATTTTACCAACGCCTAGTACCTGAAAACGCCAGGAAGTTTGTACTTAAATTGATTTTGGCGCTGATAAGAATAAAAAGCTATCGTTTAGCAAAATAATTTGAAACATCAAAGCAAATAAAATATAAGGAATCATCAAACCGAACTTACATTTTCTTCTAGGGCCTAACAATGTATTTAATTAAAACTGAAGAACGTTGAGTAAAGAAATGATAACTTTGTACTCATCCTAACACTGAAATTGTAAGTCATTATGTGACGATCTCTTTGCAATAAAAGTTGAGAATATTTTAGCTATAGAACTTTCAACTTTCCTGAAAGCTAACATCTAAAGGAAGAAATGTTCGTAAGAGAACTTATGAGAAACAATTGAACTTGAGGAAAGCATGCGGAGCGTTACCAAGTTCTAATAGACAGAACTTAATGACATTTATAAAGTGAATTAGGAAAATATTGACAAAGTAAGTCAATCTGTTACGCAGAGATTGAGGTCCAGTACAAATCCACGCTCTCCATTTGTCCACGACAAGAGTTGTCTACACAAGACTGCTTGTTAACACACAAGTGGCAACAATGACAAAGTCTGACGTCGGGAGTTAACTAAACCGGACAAGAAAGTGTGGCAGAGCTCGACTACTTTCCTAGCGTTAATGTGCGTGTTTACTAAAGTAGAAACTCTGCCGGATTCTTTCTAACGAAAATAATTATTTTTAACTATCGACAATCTAGACGTCATATTGCAAAAAAAGAAATTTTGCTTGGTGTACAAAAAAAAAATATAACATTAGGTCAAGACGCCTCAAAAATTAAAAATTTTGATAAAACAAAACTCTGTTTATCTATAACAGACAAAGGATATAAAGATAGAGCCACGATTTCTTTATAAAACCAGAACACTATGTTATAGTCCTTACATTACACTATAGCCACAATGTAACCTGTTAGGATACATTTGGTTATAAAATTAATTAAATAAATTTCGCTAACATAAGCTTTGTTGATAAGTGGGCTTTATTTTTGTGCACGTTGCTAGATTGCGAGGAGGCGGTGATTAACTTCATACAAGAAATTTTTATCTCGTGTAAGAGTGAAATATTTTTTTTTCTAACTAACTGACTGGATAAATTGTAGCTATTGTGTATAGACAAGCTATATTTTAAAAATAGTAGATATATTTTTATTAAGAAACCTTTATATTTAAGAATGTTTAGTAGTGAGGTTAAATATGCTTTTAAATTTTTTTTTAATATTGAAATGCTGGCATCAAGTTTTTTTGTATTTCTGAGGACTCGATGTCACCAGGAGCGATTGTTTTCAGTATCAATGACGTCTGGATGGCCGCCCCTTACGTTTTTCTGTTTACTTTCCGAGTATCGGATAGACCTTTATTTTTAGCAATAAGAACAGGTCTCTTCAGATGAGTAACTGTGCCCACACTAAGCCATAATTTGCTCCTGTTTCCAATACCGTGGCGCATTTCCCCCCCCCCTCCTCAGTTCTACCTAACACATTACCATTATTAGGAGATGTAACTGCAAAACCTCGTGAACCTGACAGAGTCAGGTACCAGAGAGTGGATCTACTTCTGGTACGGTACTTTTACACCTGATGCTACGCCAAGGCCTATTAAGAGGAAAATTTCTATGGGTCTACAATTAATAAAAATTAGAACGTTTTAACAAACACTAACAATCAGGTATAAAAAGGTCTCCAGTATTTAAAAGCCATTATAAATTAATGAATTTTCTTTTGTTTTTCTTCTTAACTTAATCTGCTCCGTAGTCTAAACTTTGATATAAATGGGCTTCTGAAGTTAAGGTTTAACCTCGTAGTTTATTTACTTCCTGCAATAGTTTCATCTGGCAACCAACTTTCCTCCTTTAACGACATTATTTGCTTTAAACCATTCTGGCAACCAAAACCATTACTGTTTTCTAGTTTAGAACTAAACAAGAAATCAGTTGTCTGGCTAGATGTTTTAATGTCAGATTATTTTTTAAGAACGAGTGTAATATAATAAAGATTTATGTTTTATTGTGTATTTCGGTTGAATTACATACTTTGTATGTAGGCCTATTATATAATTATGTTGTATTGACATTAACAAAAAGATAAGTTTATTTTCCATTTTATTGCTTTAGATATTAGACTATAATCTATGCTGTATTAATAAAATTACAATATGTCCTTAAAATAATTGTAGGCCTTCAGTTATATAACAAAATAGACCTGCGTTTAAACTAGGGTAACTCTTAACGTGTTAGTTATTTTAATATTGTATGCTTCGTCCTTGTTTCGACATTTATATGTTTTCTGTTTTATCAATGTTTTCTTATTTGTCATTGAATTCAGTAAGTATTTAATTTATATTTCTGTTAAAATGTTTTATTATATAATAAAATGCATTAACTACAGAGTAAGATGTTGCAAAAGAGGCAAATTGTACCCAGAACCAATCTGTGCATCAAAGTTATAAAAATAATTTTTAATATTAACAAAAATTTACGTATAGCCTTATCTCAAAGAAATTGTATTTTTAATCAGTATGTTTTTTTTCATTCTAGGTAGGAGTTTAAATTATTTCGAAATATTTACAAAATATTAATATTTTATAAGCTATTTCTCTTCCTTTATTGAACCATTTTGAAAATTGATTTTCCTGTGCTAATTAGATCTACAGGACCTATAAGAAAGTATTTTAACTGTTTATCATAGTCCTATACGGCAATTTCGAATCTGTTTAATCTGTGTGTACTGTAAGTGTTTTAACAATATAGCCTGCAAATCAAGAAGCCGTCGTTGTAGCACAATTAATGACTGAGCGCAGAGACGAAGGAGGAACAGACAGGTGGATGGTGTCGGTGATTTTCCGCAGCATTACTCTGGCCAGAGTTCCGTGATCGATAAAATTAGTCATGCTTTAAGTTCGGCTTCTTGTCTTTCGGTCAAAAACAGCAACTTGTGTCAGCAGTCCTTCGGTATCTGAGAGGCAGGTTACTTGAATTAGATTTCAGAAGAAATAACCTTCATATTTCTTTTAGTATATGAAGGGAGAGCTTACTTCTCAATTTTAGATGCTTTTAATAAAAGCGAGCTGATGACTGGTCCAAGCACAGTTGTGTCTTTTTTTTAAGGTTTTAAATTCATTTAAATTTCTTCTATTTACAGTCTTCTGATATATTTATATATGTATTAATATTTTTAGCTTTGCAACACTGTTTTCTTGTATTCACAAAAAATGAAATCTTATATCTTCAACCCATATCTTATAGACCCATAACTTGTAAATCTACAGCTGAAATAATTTAATTTTTTTTTATTGTATTCTCTACTCCATGAAACTTTTTCTAGCCTTAGAAACGTCTATTTTTGAAACAGAATTTGCTAATAAAACATAAAGATGCAGCTACCGTTTCTAGTGATTCTAGTAACTGATAATGCTTTATTGCGTAGAGATGTAAAATGCTTCTAGTCTTAAAAAACCGGTTACCCTTTCCTGGCTATCTACGCGACGTATCTACTCCTGAGCGTCCCATAAATCTACGCGAAACTCTTCTACATTAGCTACAACATATCGTCTTGGTTGACCAATCTATGGATAGTCTCAGAATAAACTTTCCTTCTTCTTCTTTAACGCAATATTATCAGCGGTTTAGTTTTAAAATTAAAGTTAATTCAAATTAAATAGTTCTTCAGTGTTGTTGCTTTGATTTTTTTTATTTGAGACCTACCACATTTTAATATCTTAAAAAACAAAAAAATATGTCAATTAATATTTAGTTCAACAAAGAAACCTTTCATCTTTAGGTACTTTTTATTAAGTAATTACAATTATATGAATAAAGTATTATAACCAATAAGTAAAAACAGCTGCTCTGCCACATAACCTATAAAAAGCCAGCTGTTTTATGAAATCATATGTTATTACTTATTTTAAGCTAAATGAAAATAAATAACAATATTGCCTTTTGTGAAACGTTTTCCTCCCATATAAATCTAAAATTAATTCGTTTTAAATTTAATTAATGAATAAATATTTGAAAAAACTGTATTAACATCATGTGTCATCCACTACAAGTTTCAAAAAAATTTATTTCAACTTGGGTGGATGAATAAAATAGTAGAATATTTTATTGACGTCTGAAAATTTAAGATATGGGTTGAAGATATAAGATTTCATTTTTTTGTTTACTCACTGTAACTTTTCAAGATATAGGGTACACAGCTGTAAGTTTTGCAAGTTGTGGGTTTGCAAGATTGGGTTTACAAGCAATTTATTGTAAGCTATGGGTTTTCAAGTTGTACGTTTACAAGCTGTAGATTTTCAAGTTGTGTTTGCAAATTGTGGGTTTAAAAACAATTTGAAAGCAAGCTTTTTCTTTCTAAAGTGTGGGTTTGGAAGCTGTGGGTTACAGGTGTTTGTTTGCAAGTTGTGGGTTTACAGGCTGAAGATTTTTAAGCTGGGGTTTGCAAGTTGTACGTTTACAAGCTTTTGGTTTCCAAACTCTAGGTTTACAAGCAACTTGTCATAAGATAAGGGTTTGCAAATTGTGAGTTTACCAGCGGGGTGGGTTATTCACAAGCTGTAGATTTACAATGTGTAGGTTTGCTAGCTCTGGGTTTGCATGTTATGTTCTGTTACCTATAGGTTAACATGTTGTGGGTTTCCAAGTTGTATGTTTTTAGATTTGGGTTTTAGCAAATTCTTATTAGCCGTGGGTTTGATAATTATAGGTTTACAAGATGTTGGTGTGAATGCTCTGAGCTTACAACCAATTTGTTGTAAGCTATGAGTTTGCAAGTATGGGGTTTATTAATTAGATGGGTTGGCAAGCTGTAGATTTACAGGTTATGAACTTCATAGCTATGTATTGTCCCTATTATTGGCGAACGATTTAATTAAACGGCAATTAAGCTTATAATTAGAAACAAGAAACACCTTTGAAAACCCATAAAATAATAACTACCTATAATTAATTTTTAAAACGTTTCTTCAAAGGTTAACATAGGATGGCAATCTATCCCTTTACACAGGTTGTAGATTACAAGTAAATACTGTATATCTGATTTACTAATTAAATTACTTATCTGATTTACTTATCAAATTTTCATACAATGAAATCCCATTGGTAAGCTATTAACCAATCGGGCCCAAGAGGGACAGGGAATAATGCCGTTTCACTTTCTTGAATGGAGATACTGCAAAAGTTGAAACCCAACTTTGTTTTTATTTGTTTAAGTTCTAACTAAAACGTGTTGCCTAATCTGTGTTTCCCTGTGGTTTTGCTTCAGAATTCCAAAAAACAATATAGGCTTCTAGCAATGCCATACAACGTCTAATATGTCCCAGACCGGATCACCTGTGTGGACTTAAGGAGGACTCTGGACGGTCTCGATTGCACCCCAAAAAATGCATTTTACAAGTAAGACCTTAATATTTAGAACAAATGTATTATAATTTATCCGTTGAACTAAGATCTGGACAAAAAATGTCAGAATCTATGTTCAAGTCATTTTAACTTTATATTTTTCGGATCTTTGAAAACGATACTTAAATACATCTGAATGCTCCAAATTTTATTTCACATATGGTTGTTTGACAACAAAACGATATTTGAAAATAAAGAGCGACCATAATTGTGTCATTTAACCACATCGAACTGAAAACAAACAATCGTTAATCTAATGATACATTTTCTTTGTAAATCTATGTTACAAATGAATTTATTTAACGTTTCTTAATTTTGGTTACTTTTTTATTCGGCTGTTTATATTTTGGAAACATACTTTCTTTATTTATGGAATTTTTTAAAATGTTGAATTTTGTTTAAACAAGAAAAAATATTTTAATATTTTCATGAGGGAGAGAAACAGGCTTGTTAGAATTTTACGCTTGAAATTACTATGGTTTGTAAAAACAAACAGAACATTTTTGCGTTTAATAAGTGTAATTCCATAAATATAATACATTCTAAACTTAAATCGGTACGGAAATCAATATGTTAGGGCCTATAATAATCCATAGTAATACTAATTTTCCGAATATGTTTATTTAATAGGTAGGCCTACTCTAATTTCCTATAGAAAAGGAATTGAAATTTTCTGTATTGTGGTCAAATGTATACACCTATAATAAACAAATAAATTATTACTTTACATTTTTAATTTTATAATATTTAGAAAGTGTTAGTTTTTATATATAGGCCTACTAAGTAGGCATATATAAGTAAACTAAACAAATATATGCTGCTTGCATCTACTTAACTGAACTGAGCGTAAAGTATATCCGAATATATAAGAAATTGTATCTTAAAATCATATAAAAAACTTCTGATGTATAGAAAACAGTTGATGTATGAAATCATATTCAGAAAGTATTCTCTACACAGACGTTTATGACTGTCATTAATTTATCTTATTAAGGCTCTATGATTTTAGTCCCCAACAACAAAGTTGCTTAATATTAGAAAACATAAATTTTAACAATATTAATCGATTTAAAATTGAAGAAAACAGACGCCAACGAAACATCTGCGTGGAGTGATTTCATGGTTTTATGGTAGTTTTATAGAACGATAGACGTTTTCTAGCGACCACTTAGCAATTTTTGATCGCCATGATTGAGCCTTGTTAGAGACAGTGTGTTGTGTTTACACTTGGTGATTACCTCTCGACTGATAGATGTTCTGTTTGTGTTGCTCTGACACCTGACATTACTGACTGGGGTTCGGTTCCCAATGATACACATTACGGGTACGTGACTGCTACGAATTGGCCCTAATGGCTGCAGACGTGAGGCGATACTGCTGCCACCTAGATTAATTTCTTGCATGCACTGCAGGCTTGCACGATTCGATATTGTTTTACCAAATAACATATGAAAAAAGTTTGAGTGAAGAGGTATAAACGATTTGGTTAAGTTATATAACCAACTTCTCGGCGTTGTTGTAAACGGTTGTTTTCAGGGCATATAAGTTGCTTTGAAACGTATGAAAACAATATCAGCAAAACTATTTATGAAAAATATAGGTTTACTGCGAAAAAATTAAAGAAATGAATTTCAAACTTACGTTGAAATAATTTCAAAATTAAAAAATCACTTGATGAAGATATCTTTAATAGAATTAAGTTAAGTCCATATCGGGTGGTTTCTCAATTGAAGTTTCTCTAATAGTTGTACTTCTTAGTGATACATGCTCTCGTTTAACCAAGTTTTTAAAGTACTGTCGTTTGTTTCTTAACAATTATCAGGTGCTTGATATCTCTATCAATGACACTAGATACCAATGACATTTAACAAGACGTTTTTAATCATGAAGGTCGTGTAGCTACATCGGAAATAAAAATTTCCGTCCGACATTACCCCAACGTCTCCTAAGCATGGAGGGAGAGTATGACTAGGGACTGAGACCATCGTGACTGGCCTGGATTGCGTGGTTTCCTGGAATCTCACGTGGATACAGAATGTTAGAGCACCCCCAATTAGTTCCTCAATGTAATTCTGAGATTTCCCTGTTGTCTGTGTTCCTCTACCTCCCTATTTCCTGATTCCAGACATTCTGCGCCCTTGTTCAACATAAATTTAAATGCTTGTACATGGCTAATATAAAAATACAGATATCTAGAACCAAATTGTCTGAAAAAAGAAACAGATCACTAACATGCAACACCATACACTGCAGATCATGAGCCCTGTAACAACATATCAGTTTACCTATTTATCCATAGCAACTAGTTCATTTTTTGCTGACACTATTTTCATAGTTAGTAAGCGTATAGTATTAAAAGCACTATTTTAGCTTTAATTTTGAAAAAACTTAACATTGTTGCCTCTACTGAAGCTATTTGCAACTTTTGTCCGTTCTTCCATCATTAGATAGATCTGATGATACGACTGACATAAGACGCGTGCGTACGTGATTGTGTGTGTGTGTGTGTGTGTGTGTGTGTGTGTACATACCAAATACTCTGTCAAAAAAACTCGTTTATAATTCCCCTTCGTTCGTTAACGCATTGTTGGCCTGTTTTAATTTATTCTGTCTCTGTTTAAAAACACTTACAGCTGTATGAGTTGTGAAATTGACTATCTCTTTACTTGGCTGTGTGTGGATTGATTATGTCTTTGATTTGATTTGAAAACTGAACATTAGAATTTAGTTTAACCATTCGTGTGGGTTCGTAAACCATGCACAGGTGTCTTCGTGCCGTGAGGATCCGCCACAATTGCCGACAGATGTGGTGTTTCTCTTCTGCTCGATCAGTAAGAGATTTTGTAGATAAGGCCCTAAAACGCAAGGTTGAGCATTAGGTCCACATGCGACAGTGTAGTTCTAACAAACCACTAGCAATTAGTCACCTTCAGTGTTCAGTTCTGAAAAACGTGTATCGTCGAGTAGTGGTGCATGGGTTAGTAGGCTGTGGACCACATTTATGTTCTACACTGGTATATCTGTGAGTGGGACTGAAGATTGACTTCTGCATTTACGCTAGACTACGGCTTTTCTTGCAACTTTACTTATGGCGAGATAAGGGTGGCTTTGGAGCAGGAGTTTGTTGTCAAGCATGACCCCTAGACAATTGCCCCTATACAAGTGTGCCCCCTACCTGACATTAGGCTCTCATACTATGGTAATCCCATTTAAAAATAATTGAGGAGCTAGGAAACCACCGGTGAGTGAAAAACAGAAACTATGCTGCAGAATAGGCGGCAGTCATTGCACTTGTTTTGTGGCGAACGTTATGTTTGGGGTTAGGAGTAAAAGAGCCGCAGGACATTGATGGGTTATGAGGAATGTCCCTCAGTGTACAGAAGATATCGTAACTGTTCCAGAACGGATCCTTGAGTCGGTCACCTGATACTATCAGTTACTAAGATACAAGCATCAGTTTACAGGAACATGAGGTTGTTTGTAGCCCTACAGGATGTTCTTGTACCATGCCCTGTAAAACGCTTTCCTCATCACCAGGAACACAGTAATACTGTATCGTAATTGAAGCTGTCATCAAGGAGATTAACAACGTCACCTATAGTATTTCCGATCAAACATGATACCCAAAGGATAGAACTCGACGCCCCTCCCCCTATCGACAGACACGCCAGTGACAAATTGCAACTCACCGACTAAACACTCTCCCACTTCACTTTACTTTTTAAATTTAAATTAATAATTAAAAATTGATACTTTTTTAATAATTTTACATAAAATCTACTGAAACTAAATCCATTAAAACTCCATAAATTGCTTCGTATTTTAGAGTAAATAACTGGGACATACTACAATAAATGAAATAATGAAATGTTATAATTATTTAATAATTTATAAAGCATTATGTTCAGATTTAGGCTAATTTTGTTAGAACTCTGTATTATTCGAAAAAATGTATAGCCTACTACCAGTTGAGGGACAGTTTGTCACCGACCGGACTGGCGAGAGGGGCGAGACGGGTCGAGTTCCAAGAAGCTTTTTAACCGTCTGGATATTATGTAGAAGCGGAAACGCTATAGATGAAGGATTGTGGAGTAACTGCTCTGGTCTGGTGATATTGCTAGGTTGCAGAGACATTCTACCGTTTATACGTTTACCAATGTGGAGTAGTGCGTGTTGTGAGTAGAGATTGTGGAGGAAACTAAGAGGCTCTTTACTAGAAGCAGCCGGTCTAAATCTACTCCACGTTATTCTACATAGTCCATACATTCTGTAAACATTTTCTCAATTTATTTAATAGGCATGGATAATACCAGGCGCACTGTTTTAAAAGCGGTAATAGATTTTAAATACTTCCTTCTGTTTGCCTTTCCTAGAAATAAAGTACATTCCTATTCCTAATGATGTACATAGGGCTAGTTACTTAGTATTACCCGAGGTGTTTAAAACCGTTATATAGCAGCACAATTTTGGCAAGTTTGCAATCGTTGGCAGATGCTTCTGTCTCCAGCAGGTGTATTTGCTACACATTGAACTCAAGTCGTAATTAAAAAGTGACATCTCGCCTTATATACAGTAACACGTATAATTATACATAATACACGCTTTTATACAGGTATAATATTTCTTATTGATTTATTAAATATGGACATTTTTATAGACCACGCAGTCAAATATTAAATACTTGTTTTTATTAAATAATCCATTTGTAATAACTGGTGTTTGTTCATGCTAATCATACGTTACAGTTATGTTAATGAATTATTTACGTAACTTAAATATATGATAAATTGCTTATGATTTATGTGTCTTGTTATTTTTTAATACAATCCTCTCATTTAATTAAGAGATAAATAATATATCTGATAAAAACAAAGATGATGAATATATATTATTTAGACCTGCTTCTTACTAAGAGCATACTAATACGGTAAATACAAATCTTTTCCCAACTAATATTTTTATTTAATGTCTGTTATTAACTATTATTTTTTATATAGGCTAATGACAGTTCACAGACAATTTTACCTTTTTAAAACACTCAACGTTTCGAATTTCTTTCTGAAATTCCTTTTCAAGAGCTCAGTTTTAATTAAACCATTACAAAACATAACCTACTATTTATAAAACACGTAACATTAGACTATATAAAACATAATTAAAATAAACAAATGATAAAATCTTAATAAATATCCATTTGCAAGTCAAATTATTTTTTATCACAAAAGTTTTATTTTGTGATAAGAAAAGATTTGACTTGTAAATGGATATTTATTAAGAGTTTTATAATTTGTTGATTTTTATTATGTTTTATATAATGTTATGTGTTTTATAAATAGTAGGTTATGTTTTGTAATGGTTTCATTAAAAATGAGCTCTTGAAAAATAATTTCGGAAAGAAATTAGAAACATTGAGTGTTTAAAAAAAACAAAATTGTCTGTGATCTGTCATTAGCCTATATAAAAAGAAAAAATACAAATCTTTTATTAGCAACAGGATACTCGTTCGCCCCTTACTGCGAACTAAGAATTCGTGGTTTAACTAGAGGCGTCTGTTTGAACAGGAAACTTAAAAGATTAACTAAATTCTTTCGATCTGTAATTTAAATAATAAGTAATGAATAATAATTAAATGGTTTAACGTTTATAAGAAGCCTTATATGTTTTCGTTTATGTATTTATTTGTTTAATATTTATTGTTTATTAAATAATTTAAAGGTTACTGAAATTTATATTATCAACCAAAAGAATTAATTTAGATTTCTTTTGCTTTTTTTATGTTCCTTTAAAAATTCTTTCTTACTTCCCAATCTCTCTTGCGTTCACAGTTCTTTCTCTTTTTGTCACTTCTGTTCTCTTTCTTATTTTTACATCATTGAAAATTATGTACAAAATTGTGTTTGTAGTCTATGATGTTTCCGAATTTACTTACTTTTCTTTGATGATTGGTTGTCTCTCAGGTTTTCTTCTGTTACAGTTATCCACTTTAAAGGTGTTTATGGTGTTTAAGGTTTAGATTTGGAATTCTGCTCTTGTGTATTTCTTATTATAAATCACCGATACGAAAACATGCAAAAGTTCTATAAAACACAACTCTGTTTAGTAGATCCTAGAGTTAACAAACGCTGAATTTACAGTAAACTTTAAGATGTTAATTACTCTATAATGATATTATTTTATTCTTCATTAAACAATAAATCAATACATAATTAACTATTACTTTACTGTTACAGTTTACTCCAGTTACAAATTTCAATTTGTATTTTAATATCTAACTTACGTCCACTTCAGAGAACACCACCATCAGAGGGAAGTTAATTTTATTGTCGGAAGGCAGTTTACCTCTGACGATGGCATGGCTATTTTAACATAAAAATGAATTTGTAACCATTCGTAAAGTAATTGTAATTAGGTCTTACGGGATTATAACAATTATGTCTTCGGGTCCAACAATGTAGACAACCGGCCACCAAACGTCTTTTCATATTTGTTGTAATTTTTTAACCATGTATTAATTTTTATGATTCTAATCATAAACATTCACCGTTCATGTTTATTCTAACTCTTAATATTTAAGTAAAGTAAAAAAAACAAACAAAAATATAGAGGAAGCAAGAAACATAACTCCATGAAAGAAACTCTTTGTTATTATTAAATTTATAGGTATATGCCAATTTCCTGTAGGTTAACAATTCCCATAACTTTTTTTTAAAAAAAATATCAACATTTCTTAAAGAGAGAATATTTTAGGTGAAAATTATAATTTTGAACCTTTCGGATGTTAACTCTATAGTACAGAAGTACCCATTTCGTAGTTTCAATTCGTATACAACTTTTAAAAGAACAACTTATGAACAATAACAATAATTTCTTAAATAAAACGTTGGCTTGGCTAAATTTATAACCTACTTGATGAAAGAAAACTTGTTATAGTCTCAAACAATTTCATTAAAAATTGAATGACACTGCGTTGTGGGATATGAATGACAACTGAATTTAGTCATTGCCTTCAAATACATTTGGACACATATGAAAATTCTAATTCATCCCAACTGTTGCTTGGCCTTCTTCCTGTGTTCGATTTTGACTTCGTGATCTACCTTGCTAAACACAATAGATAAGATTTAATAACCCTAACAGTAAATTAGTAGTACAATAATTTTAATTTTGGGGTTTTTTTATCCGATCTAGAGTGAATTTATATAATGTATTTATTTCATATATTCACACCCTTGTTTTAGCGGTTGCCATTAGGTCTATACAAGCTCTTGAGGATATCAAACATATTGATGAAAAGTTCTTTGTTTTATAAATAGTCTATTCTTGTTAATAAAATGCGTATATATATATATTCTATGTATGTATATAAGCATTTCATTAACACAAGTACGCAATTACAATAGCTAGAAGCATTTCATCAACAAACATTTTTAGTCATATTTCACTCGTCAACAACTGACAGACGAGTTGATGAGTACAGCAGCTATAGAAAATGTCAATAAAATTTTATTGACGAACAGCTTCTTAATTATTATTTTTTTCTTTAGTTTGGTTTTGAAAGGTTCCTTTGATTTTCGAGCTCTGAATTCTTCATTTTTTATGTGCAGTCTTTTTGAAAGTTCTATACTGTGAAAGTGTGCGTGTGTGTGTGTGTGTGTGTGTGTGTGTGTGTGTGTGTGTGTGTGTGTGTGTGTGTGTGTGTGTATGTGTGTGGGGGGTTGTGTGGGGGTTGTGTGTGTGTGTGTGTGTGTGTGTGTGTGTATGTGTGTGTATGTGTGTGTGTATGTGTGTATGTGTGTGTATGTGTGTGTGGGGGGGGGGGGGTGTTTGTGTGTGTGTGTGTGTGTGTGTATGTGTGTGTGTGTGTGTGTGTGTGTGTGTGTGTGTGTGTGTGTGTGTGTGTGTGTGTGTGTGTGTGTGTGTGTGTGTGTGTGTGTGTGTGTGTGTGTGTGTGTGTGTGTGTGTGTGTGTGTGTGTGTGTGTGTGTGTGTGTGTGTGTGTGTGTGTGTGTGTGTGTGTGTGTGTGTGTGTGTGTGTGTAAGAGAGAGAGGGGGGGAAAGGGAGTGAATTTCTATCATTCAGAATTTTTTAAAATAACTTTTTCGTAATTGTTGTGTTAGTTTTGTAATACAATAATATGTAAACAATAGAACTTGACTTTAAGGTACAAAGTTGTAAATGCCTTTAGAAAACGTTAGTCACGTAAAGAGTACGTAATCCAGTCCCTGCTTTATCGGAAAAGTAACGAGTACTGCAACAAAAATATAAGTTAATTGTGAAAAATTACTACTTCAAAATAAACTCATTTCTTTTTGGCGCCATGATGTCGCTTTGCCTCGGTCGGTTATTTTATTTCTATCAAAGGTTTGCCCTTAATGGCGGATTTTCTATTAAACCTAAATAAAAAAATAAGAAACTAATACAACACAATCGGACTGAAAATTATACTTTCCTTTGCAAGCAAAAATGGATTTGCAAGTTTATTTCCGGTTACATTTGTCAGGATCGGGATTGAAATCAAGGAAAAGGAAATTGGTTAACGCTAATTTGAATGTAGAACTAAACGTGTTAATCACGGAAGATAAGCCGCGTACAAAGATATCTGTCTCGCGTGTACGGGTGTTAATTGAAAACACGCGAGATCCTAGATAAGTCGGGACCAATATTTGCACACGCCTGGATCGCGTGTACGGAGCAAGAATTTATATTCACACTTAGTTAGGGCGGACCTGGAGGGTTGAAACAACTAATTGCCCGAACGTACTCTGTGGAAAAGCTAAGCAAATTGTGAAAAAAACCACGAGGCGTCTCTGATGCAGTCAAAACATTTTGGATAGGAGTGAAAAGGATATACTTTCCATATACAAAGTTTACTACGCCCTATAGCGGTCTCTAAAAATACGTTCAGTTTAGACAGACGATTTCAAGATTTAGATCCAAAATTGTCAAAATAGAAATAAAATAATTTATGGATTCATTACTTTCCTACAAGCTTTGTGTATTTTTCTACTTAAAAAAATCTTAATTAAGGTATTTATATAGAAAAATACATTTTGATAAAATTAATATTCTTGCAATATTCTCCAGTAGTAGGCCTAGTGTTTGTATTAGCTTTAATTTAGGAAAAGTTTTAAAATAGCGATTCCTATAAAATATAGAAAATTCATTTCTATCCAATGCTAACGGAGATTTAAACTTCTGAATTTTGATTGTGCACTTCAATGGTACACGGTAGAGTGGAGCTTTGAAACCAAATAGGCCAAAAGTTAGAGGTTTATCTATGTTGTATTGGTATTTTTTACCAATTAAAAATATCTTATATTTTAAAACTCTTTGTATGTTTCAAAGCCTACTACTTTGTGTTTATTATGTTTAGATTAGGATTGTTACTTTTTCAAATTGGAATCAAGGCCTAATAACCTAAAAATTTATTAAAGTCGGTAAATTGACTGGAAATCCTTGACTCGGCTGGACGTCTAGGCCTTAGTTGCAATAAGAAGTACACAAGGGTCAGATAAGTGGTTCTCAATATTCATTATTCGTTAATTTTGTTTAGTTCCTTCTATTAGTTCAAACTTTCCTAATATATATCTTGTGTAAAATTTCAATTGTTAATAAAATGCTTTTTATTAATCCATTTAAGTTCAAATAATTACTTTTTCACTTGTGGATGATACTTGATGTTAATGCACGTTTTCAAATATTAATTCGTTATTAAATTTAATTAATTAATTTTAGTTTTATAGGCCTAAATGTGAAAACTGTTTACAAAAGGGGCAAGTTATGCAATATAGATGTTTCGTCCCATTTGGTTTAAAATAAGCAATAACATATGATTTCATAAACAGCTGATTTTATGTTATAGGTTATGAGGTAGAACAGCTGTTTTAACGCATAGCTTATGTTACTTTATTTATATTAGTTGTAATTATTTAATAAAAAATAACTAAAATAAAATATTTCTTTGTTGACCTAAGTAAGAATTGACTTTAACAAATATTGTTTATATTACTCGTTTACATTTTGGTATAGAATTAGGGTAAGTGCTCACTGTCATCGGGTTTAGGGTAGCCTTTAAGGGTCATACACCTGAAGTAGGTCAAGTGTAAAAAGGGATCGTAAGGAAATGTGTACTCTCTTCACGTTTATGTGTGAGGTAGTACGTTGCGTGTGATGTGTGTGTGTGTCCCGTAATTAGTTGTGCGTAGGTGATGTTTGTCGGGTATCGCAAGAGTCGCCAAACAACTCTAAGTAAGTGCGGCCAGCAGGAACACCCTCTAGCGGGTTCAGAAAGTCAACGTATAGCCATACGTCAGACATTTTAGAGTATTTACAGGAATAGAAATGCGTCTAGAGAACTAAGTATCTTTGTGAATCACTACCTACTGCGAGGTATTCACAATAATAAACGTTGTGTTACAGCAGAAAAAAGAATTCATTACACTAAAAGGAGTAGAAAACTGAAAGTAAAATTCTTTGTTTAAAGAAGTATTTTGCGACAGATGTTTAAATGAGAATGTAAAACGTTTCCCCAAAATGTACACTAAACATTTAGTATTACCAAGTTTGCCTCTTGTTCTTACATGGTATAGTTGACGCAGCTTACATTAAGGCAGGAGTCTTCACTAGCATTCCTTAGGGAGCCAAATAGTTAGCATCACGTTTTCCTCAGGGCGCAAATACAAGTGGCATTAAATAACTTTATGACATTATGATTATTATATAAGATTGTTACATCACAAAAATAAATCGACTGTTTTACATAGCAAAAGTAGGAAAATGTGTTTGACTTAACTCCAGGAATAACTGAATTTGTGAATTTCTTGAAGCCGATGGACGAAATCTCTCACAGCTCTCTAATATGCCGTCTATGTTAGCAGGTTGGGGAGAAACCGAAATTCTCAAAATGTTTTCAACGTTCTCACTCGTTATCCTACATCTGTATTTGTGTTTTATAAACTTCAGCTTACGGAATGTAGATTCGCTGACATTTGTAGATAAAAAAAAAACACATAGTATTTTTTTAGCACAATCGTTTAAGTTAGGAAATTTGTTTTTTCAATTGCTTTCCAAAACTCATAGTGAACTTTAGCCTAATTTTTTCTTCAAAAATACCACTGCCACAAACTGCTGTTTTAATTCCCAACACTCTAAGCGCCGCAAAAAATAGTTCTCAGGCCTACGAAGTTAGTATGCCTGCAGTAAGGTAATCCTAGGAGAGATTGCGTGGGAGGAGAGTAAAGCAGTGGCGTGATTTTGAACTTAGGTAAAAGATGGGTATAACAATGCTTTACTAGGTTTGCGTGCTTCCATTTGGATTCAGGCGCAGGGGCCGACGAGCTACGCGAATAAAATAATTTACACTTACAATAAATAAGGTTGCTATAGCGCCTAATAGTACAATTTATTACACCCTAAGTTGCCTTACAAAAATATGTTTTAGTAGTTATAAATGATATTTCTAATCACTGATGAGATTACTTCTTGACTGAAACTCTAAAGATGTAAGAACTGTATTTCTTACGAGTGCATCTTAGTTTTAGTTAATAATCGACTAGTCATACGTAATCGATTGTACAAACGTACACCTGGCAAAGTAGGAGGTTCAAAGAAATTCAGGAAAAATAATAAAACTTCTTACTATCGTCCCCAAAATAAAAAATTGAAAATAGATAATTAACCTCACCTTCAACTACTCTAAACTTTATAAAATAAAGGTTTTTTTAAAAATAAAACAGAGCAGTATGTTATATTTTTCAATACAGCTACAAAATATCCGGTCTGGATAGATTTTATTTAAAAAATAATGCCTAATGACAAAGGTAGACCATGCGTTAAGTGAAATACTGCTTCCTTGTTCCGTACGGCGATGAAATAATGTAGCCTATAACAATATGGAAGCCTTTTTATTTGCCAACAAGTTATGTTCGGTTTGAAAAATAAATTTTGTTTTTTAATTAGAAATTTGATCCTAACCGGCCACTTTGCTGCTGTAATAAGATATATGTCCCCTAACATAGAGGACGGTCTTAAAAGCCCCTAATTTTAAAGCCTAAAGTGTATTTCTAATTAAAGTTATTTTTAATTTTCTGGGCGTCAGCACCAAATTTTATTTCCTTGTTCCTGAAGCTTTATCATATCACCAGATATAGCCTAATTTTTGTTTGCATTATTGATTACGTCGGGATAGCAGAAAACTATCTAATTTATTTTATTAAATAGGCTGCTGCAATTATCAACCCTTGAAATCTTGTTGCTGTTCATGACGAGCTGCTTGTTAATTACTTATTACACTTTTGCTATTACTTATTACACTTTGTCTGGTCGCAAGTAATAGCAAAAGTGTAATAAGAAATTATTAACCCAACAGCAGAAATAAATTAATTTTCTTGTTTGTTTAACCTTGAAGATTCTATTACCATGAAAAATTCATAAATACCGGCATCAGCTGAAATAAATGATTTGCTCTGTCACGTATTAATCTCGTGTCTTTTTACTTACTAAACAAAAAGAGCTGACGACACAAACATGGCGTCGTTTTAATTATAGATGTTATTATGTGACTTTTCTGTGATCTATTTATACTCTTGCGATAAATGTGTAAATTTCTGATAGCTAAGTTTAAAATAATATCAAGTTAAAAAAGTCATTAAATAATATTTTTGTCAAAGTTTTATCATAATTAGCTGCATGTAAAATTTGTTTCGTAACGAATTTAAAATAAATATATAAATAAATTTTTAAAAAATAATAAGTAAAAGATCTTTACCATAAATAAACCTTTTAAAGAAATCTTTATATGGAGCCTGTATTTCTGCAGAATAAATTACTACAAAAAATAATAGTTGCATTCTTTTTATAATAATTTCCTCTGAAGATGGTTGCTTTTCAATTGAAATATACAGAAGGATTTCAATAAAAAAAGTTCATTTATGGTTAAGACATTCTACTTATTTATAATAAAAATTACTCCTCAGTTCCTCCAAGTTGTTATTAAATTAGGCTGTTTAAATATTTAAAAATTAACTTTGTTTTTAGTCATTAGTTTATATTTATGATTTTATTGTTTCAATATCTACGAATTTTACGTTTAAATCTAGCCCATAAACTCAACTTTTATCAAGTTGAAAGTTTTTTTTTAAACAACAAATTAAATTTCAAATTGAAAATGAGTAAAAATTTATAAGTATCATACACTTTATTTATTTACTCGTAAAATATAATACAGAGAGTATCACAATCTACGAATAATAGACCTAAGAAACTCCTTATCACATAATTTAAGCAGATATAAGATATTTCTAACCATATAGAAAATTGCATTTAAAACAATTTAAATGTAGTTTGTACGTGAAAACGTAAATAGCTGACAGTTAATTTTCTCCTTGATTTACTTTCAAACCTTTTCGGGTCGATCTGTTAATGCCGCTTTAATTCCGTTATGCTTCCAAGAATCGAACCAGGACACCGATATGTAAATTTTGCTTGGACAACTTGACTTGGACATTCTCAAGATACTCGTACACAATTCTCTTTTGTTCAAGAACTTATATCGATAAGTTCAGCTTTTATCTGTCATTTAACCTTTATTTTGATTGCAAGATCTAAAAATAACTGACTTATTACTAGACTACATTTAATACAACTTTAAAACTGTCGTTATTCGTAAAATCCCACAAGTAGCAGAAAATAGTTTTCATAAAAAATCGAAAACCTTTACTTTCCATCAAAAAGAATCCTGCATAAAATTATCCAATGATTCACTGCAAGCATTTTCTTTAGTTTTTCTCTTTATTTTATATTTTGGCACTTTGAAGCTACGACGGTCGCCTAGCATAGCAACGATATCGCCTAGCTGCAGGCTACTGTCTTGTTAGCAACTATTGATGTATACTCGAGCGCTTTGCATCATAAAGCTTTGGATTCTTTAATCAGTTTGATGTCTTCATTAGACTCTCCGATTCTCTAATTGCGACCAGGATTTACGATGCAGACCCCCCCCCCCCAGGGAAATAGTATCGTCTAGTTGGTAACGCTTCAGTTGTAACGTTCGATCCGGTCGAATGAAAATAATTACCTGCTTGAATTATAAGTTTGGGTCAACACGCCAACATCAATTTTTTATTAGGGTGTTTAATGGAAGGACTCTCCCAATTTGTAACACATTTATTTCGCTTAAACTATTTTTATTATAGTTACAAAATATAGTGTTCTAAATTTCTAATGAAATTTTATTTTATATGTAGAATAACTTAAATAGTCTTCAATCTGAAAAATTGTTTAATTATTTCGCGACAAGATTACAAATTTCTAAAACATCTTGTCCACATGTTTATCTTTGTAAGAAAGTCAGAGATTTTGTTTTGAAACTGATGTTGGGCTATTTTCAAATTATAGTAAGTAGTCTATGTAGGATATGCGGCAATTTTGAATATTTTGCAGCACACACTTTTAAAACTATATTTTACGTCAAAATTACTATTTTCAAGAAGTGTAAATTATTTCCCCAAGTAAATTCGTTCAACAGTTTTCATCATCAATGGAATTTATACCTCCGAGATTAATACGTGACAGAGCAAATCATTTATTTCAGCTGATGCCGGTATTTATGAATTTTTCATGGTAATAGAATCTTCAAGGTTAAACAAACAAGAAAATTAATTTATTTCTGCTGTTGGGTTAATAATTTCTTATTACACTTTTGCTATTACTTGCGACCAGACAAAGTGTAATAAGTAATAGCAAAAGTGTAATAAGTAATTAACAAGCAGCTCGTCATGAACAGCAACAAGATTTCAAGGGTTGATAATTGCAGCAGCCTATTTAATAAAATAAATTAGATAGTTTTCTGCTATCCCGACGTAATCAATAATGCAAACAAAAATTAGGCTATATCTGGTGATATGATAAAGCTTCAGGAACAAGGAAATAAAATTTGGTGCTGACGCCCAGAAAATTAAAAATAACTTTAATTAGAAATACACTTTAGGCTTTAAAATTAGGGGCTTTTAAGACCGTCCTCTATGTTAGGGGACATATATCTTATTACAGCAGCAAAGTGGCCGGTTAGGATCAAATTTCTAATTAAAAAACAAAATTTATTTTTCAAACCGAACATAACTTGTTGGCAAATAAAAAGGCTTCCATATTGTTATAGGCTACATTATTTCATCGCCGTACGGAACAAGGAAGCAGTATTTCACTTAACGCATGGTCTACCTTTGTCATTAGGCATTATTTTTTAAATAAAATCTATCCAGACCGGATATTTTGTAGCTGTATTGAAAAATATAACATACTGCTCTGTTTTATTTTTAAAAAAACCTTTATTTTATAAAGTTTAGAGTAGTTGAAGGTGAGGTTAATTATCTATTTTCAATTTTTTATTTTGGGGACGATAGTAAGAAGTTTTATTATTTTTCCTGAATTTCTTTGAACCTCCTACTTTGCCAGGTGTACGTTTGTACAATCGATTACGTATGACTAGTCGATTATTAACTAAAACTAAGATGCACTCGTAAGAAATACAGTTCTTACATCTTTAGAGTTTCAGTCAAGAAGTAATCTCATCAGTGATTAGAAATATCATTTATAACTACTAAAACATATTTTTGTAAGGCAACTTAGGGTGTAATAAATTGTACTATTAGGCGCTATAGCAACCTTATTTATTGTAGGTGTAAATTATTTTATTCGCGTAGCTCGTCGGCCCCGGCGCCTGAATCCAAATGGAAGCACGCAAACCTAGTAAAGCATTGTTATACCCATCTTTTACCTAAGTTCAAAATCACGCCACTGCTTTACTCTCCTCCCACGCAATCTATCCTAGGATTACCTTACTGCAGGCATACTAACTTCGTAGGCCTGAGAACTATTTTTTGCGGCGCTTAGAGTGTTGGGAATTAAAACAGCAGTTTGTGGCAGTGGTATTTTTGAAGAAAAAATTAGGCTAAAGTTCACTATGAGTTTTGGAAAGCAATTGAAAAAACAAATTTCCTAACTTAACCGATTGTGCTAAAAAAATACTATGTGTTTTTTTTTTATCTACAAATGTCAGCGAATCTACATTCCGTAAGCTGAAGTTTATAAAACACAAATACAGATGTAGGATAACGAGTGAGAACGTTGAAAACATTTTGAGAATTTCGGTTTCTCCCCAACCTGCTAACATAGACGGCATATTAGAGAGCTGTGAGAGATTTCGTCCATCGGCTTCAAGAAATTCACAAATTCAGTTATTCCTGGAGTTAAGTCAAACACATTTTCCTACTTTTGCTATGTAAAACAGTCGATTTATTTTTGTGATGTAACAATCTTATATAATAATCATAATGTCATAAAGTTATTTAATGCCACTTGTATTTGCGCCCTGAGGAAAACGTGATGCTAACTATTTGGCTCCCTAAGGAATGCTAGTGAAGACTCCTGCCTTAATGTAAGCTGCGTCAACTATACCATGTAAGAACAAGAGGCAAACTTGGTAATACTAAATGTTTAGTGTACATTTTGGGGAAACGTTTTACATTCTCATTTAAACATCTGTCGCAAAATACTTCTTTAAACAAAGAATTTTACTTTCAGTTTTCTACTCCTTTTAGTGTAATGAATTCTTTTTTCTGCTGTAACACAACGTTTATTATTGTGAATACCTTGCAGTAGGTAGTGATTCACAAAGATACTTAGTTCTCTAGACGCATTTCTATTCCTGTAAATACTCTAAAATGTCTGACGTATGGCTATACGTTGACTTTCTGAACCCGCTAGAGGGTGTTCGTGCTGGCCGCACTTACTTAGAGTTGTTTGGCGACTCTTGCGATACCCGACAAACATCACCTACGCACAACTAATTACGGGACACACACACACATCACACGCAACGTACTACCTCACACATAAACGTGAAGAGAGTACACATTTCCTTACGATCCCTTTTTACACTTGACCTACTTCAGGTGTATGACCCTTAAAGGCTACCCTAAACCCGATGACAGTGAGCACTTACCCTAATTCTATACCAAAATGTAAACGAGTAATATAAACAATATTTGTTAAAGTCAATTCTTACTTAGGTCAACAAAGAAATATTTTATTTTAGTTATTTTTTATTAAATAATTACAACTAATATAAATAAAGTAACATAAGCTATGCGTTAAAACAGCTGTTCTACCTCATAACCTATAACATAAAATCAGCTGTTTATGAAATCATATGTTATTGCTTATTTTAAACCAAATGGGACGAAACATCTATATTGCATAACTTGCCCCTTTTGTAAACAGTTTTCACATTTAGGCCTATAAAACTAAAATTAATTAATTAAATTTAATAACGAATTAATATTTGAAAACGTGCATTAACATCAAGTATCATCCACAAGTGAAAAAGTAATTATTTGAACTTAAATGGATTAATAAAAAGCATTTTATTAACAATTGAAATTTTACACAAGATATATATTAGGAAAGTTTGAACTAATAGAAGGAACTAAACAAAATTAACGAATAATGAATATTGAGAACCACTTATCTGACCCTTGTGTACTTCTTATTGCAACTAAGGCCTAGACGTCCAGCCGAGTCAAGGATTTCCAGTCAATTTACCGACTTTAATAAATTTTTAGGTTATTAGGCCTTGATTCCAATTTGAAAAAGTAACAATCCTAATCTAAACATAATAAACACAAAGTAGTAGGCTTTGAAACATACAAAGAGTTTTAAAATATAAGATATTTTTAATTGGTAAAAAATACCAATACAACATAGATAAACCTCTAACTTTTGGCCTATTTGGTTTCAAAGCTCCACTCTACCGTGTACCATTGAAGTGCACAATCAAAATTCAGAAGTTTAAATCTCCGTTAGCATTGGATAGAAATGAATTTTCTATATTTTATAGGAATCGCTATTTTAAAACTTTTCCTAAATTAAAGCTAATACAAACACTAGGCCTACTACTGGAGAATATTGCAAGAATATTAATTTTATCAAAATGTATTTTTCTATATAAATACCTTAATTAAGATTTTTTTAAGTAGAAAAATACACAAAGCTTGTAGGAAAGTAATGAATCCATAAATTATTCTATTTCTATTTTGACAATTTTGGATCTGATTTAATAAAAGAAGTGGGTGTACAAAATTTGAACATTTATCAATACCTTTGTCTCTGTTAAAGAATTTACATATTAACAGTAGTAATGTTCCAAAGTGTTTTCGAGCTTATGATCAAAACGCCCCCCAGCTAAAGTTGAATTACAGCATTTGGAATAGCTAGAATTTCAATTTTAATTCCAACGTTACAACTTATCTCAAATAATAGGCATCGTATCATTACAATGTTTAACCTTAATCTGAAATAGTTTCAGGTATCACTCAAAAGAATTCTTTCAACAAGTACTTGTTGCGAGAAACGTTTTTTGTTAATTTGCCCCTTCACATTGATTGGTCGTATTTAATCATATAACACATATTTGCCCACACTCTCACGTTCTAGTCGTGGCGAGCGGCTTATATGAAAGTAAGACTTGTGTAAAATATTTCTTCGACATCAACATTAAATTATTTCTGAGAGATAAAATTGCAGCTGACCTAATAAATCTTCAAGCTAAATCCTGTACCTCCAATTATTCAACCAATGAAATTGTATAATTTAGGTTTCGTAAAGCCAATTATAAAATTACTGATTTTATTTCTTTAATTTATATGAAAGTGTTATATGGTGATTTTGTGAGGTATGACATATTTCTTAAAGTGTTTCAAATTTAGGTTAAATAACATATAGTTGTGTAGACCCTCTAGATAAGACTAATCTACATTAGTAACAATATTTCATCTTTAATTATTACATCGGCCGTGAAGTAAAATTAAGGAAAGTATATTGTTACATAACTTTTCGTATTATTTTGCTTTAATTTTAGAACTAATTATATTAAACCTTAAACAATTACGGGTGTTTGTGAGACACGTGGCTGAAGGTAAATATCGTATTGCAATATCATAAGGTCAAGTTCATAATCGTCATTAGGACGTCAAAGTAATTTGTTGAGAGTCTTTAATTAGGAAATTCGCCTTATTTTATCGCCTTATTCTATTTATTGAGTATACCAATATCCTACGGAAAGATTAAGAAACTCATTAAATACATTCTAAAATTTTCCAATCTATCATTGTTATAAAAATTTTAATTTCTTATTTTTATTAAATTAACCCTAAAAACTAGCTTAATTAATAAATATATTTTATTTCTATGACAGTAAATTAGGCAAATATACTTACCATTGACATATTAGTAAGCTTAATATTGTTTTTGACATTTAGATATTAACATAGAAGCCTATTAATGTACAGTGCAGCTTATCTATGTACAAGCATACATGGCGTATGATTAGCCTAGTAGCAGCAATTGCATCAAGTTATTGGGCAACACATGATTCAACAAATAATTTAGACGTTTCTGAATACATATGAAATTACATTTGAAAACTATTTAAACATAATTCATAATAATGTCTAATTAAAGGCGATTACAGTTGTTAGCATTAACTTTCATGTTTGACTTTTGGAAGTCTTCGGAGTGATTCGGTATTTTACGAAAACCTGACGTCTTGTGTGACGTCATATTTCTACAGGTTTAGTCCTGTCGGAAAAAAAGCACTTGGCACACATAACAAACCAAATAATTCAAAAAGGTACTGAAATGTAATTCCTATTTCCTTTAAACAATAAACTGCATTGTAACTTTTTACAAATTTTAACCAATGGAAATTCTTCTCTTTATTTATACAAACAGATAGGTTAGCTTAATAATTCTTTTATTTTTATATTTTTTTAGAAAAACAACTAGACTATTACATTTAACACATTGTCCAATTTGGGGTTTTCCAGTAGTAACAATTTTTAGGCTACTATTTTATATAGTTTACATCACTTATCGGTTTCCCTAAGAAATTAGAGATAGTTAACTAGTGAATAATAATTACGTAAAAAATATTGGAATTGTAAAAGACTATGTACTTTCGTAGAAGCACCCCGAAATGAGTGTGGATATATATTTTATTTTATCATTAAATATGACCCATCATTGTGACGGGGAAGAAAAATTAACAAAATACGTTTCTCGTAAAAAATGACTTCTTGTTGAAAGAGCTGATTCCTGTAACCACTTCAGATAAAGGCTAAACATTGGAATGATATTTTGGCCTATTATTTGAGATAGATCTGCAAGGTTGGAGTTAAATTTGAAATTCTAGCTACTCCAAATGCTGTAATTTAACTTTAGCTTGGGCTGTTATTTTTTATCATAAACTCGAAAAACTTTTGAAATATTATTACTGTAAATACATGTCCTACATACTTTAACAGAGACAAAGTTCTTAAAAATTTTAAAATTTTGTCCACCCACTTCTTTTAATATATCAAATCCATCATTGTCAAAATAGAGATAAATTGATCTATGGGCAGTTTAGTCCATTAACTTCCTACAAACTTTGTGTTTTTTTCTACTTTAAAAATAATACATTGTAATCGGAAGAAATGTACGGAAGACTAGAAGGCTGTGGAGATTGTGAATATTCTACCTTCCTAAAGTCATTCCGTCGCCGAGACAGAGCGGTCACCAATTAAGAGGAAAGTTCGGAGAGAGTTGGTGTCCTAGGGCAGAAAACTGGAGTGAATGGTCAGAACGGTTTGCGTGGTTTGGAATCACTGTGAATTGATCATATAATAAAAAATATGTAATCTATAAAAATATTATAGGCCTACCAGTGACGAAACATATGGATGGGACCAGAAACGAGGGAGGTAACAGAAAAAATATCCAATTAAGGTTTAACTTAGTTAAAAGGTAACTGATTAAAAGTTAGTTTAAAAAGTTGGCATTTTTCAATTTTGGTACACATATTACAAATGTGTCTTTTGTATATCATATGCTGTAACTATATACGAATATATATACATATACATATATATATATATATATATATATATATATATATATATTTATATATATATATATATATATATATATAGAGAGAGAGAGAGAGAGAGAGAGAGGTGGGGTAAGACCGTGCAGCTAAGAAAAAATATGTTTAACCAGCTTTATTTAATGCAAAATGTAAACACAAGTAGTATAATAAACCTTCTATCCTTTATTATGAAATTGAAATTGTATGTATTTTTATACCTTAATAGTTTTTTAAACTATTACTTTTTTCTTTATATATATATATATATATATATATATATATATATATATATATATATATATATATATTTATTTATTTATCTAAATCGATAGATTGTCTATATGTGTGTGTGTCCATATTTGTTTATTTATTTATATTATAATTTTTATGTTTAGAATTTTGTTTTGTTAGGTTGCGCAATATCACTCTTTATAATAATTATATAACCTTAATAAAAAATACAAATCTATAGGCTACTAAAAACCAAAGATTTAGTTAATGATCCCTACTCCCAATGTATTTCACTAAGAAAACAATGCGTTGTTAGTAACATTCCTAAATATGTAGAGATAATTTTAAAAAATATTGATGGTGTAGTACAATTACTGCACTCTTTGGAAGAAATATTTCTCACATTTACAGCAATCGTCAAACCATTAGGCCTAACCGTACAGGTATTTATAGATCATTGTATAGACAGAGCCTATTACTTAATATGTCTGGATGTAGATTTACCCTCACACCAAACCTCTCTTGAAGTTATTATATCCAAAAACTAACTTATAAGAGTTTGAAATTAAAATAATTTTCTTTTAAAGAACTGATAAATTTAAAGTAATCTTAGCTGATTAAAAAATAAATATAATAGGGATCTACTATATGCCTACATCTGAAGAGTTCTTTACTTTGTAATACCAGACAACACGTTCCATTCGATTGACCACTAACTCAGACACAGCGTAAATATTTTCTGTCATAGCTTTAGGTTTCCGCATATTAATAGCGATAATTTTCCTCCTCTTCTATCTGTTAATATATTCAATATAACCCCAAGGACTAATAATCTGTGTTTAACCTTATATTTATAAGTCCCTACATATTTATGAGAAGCGCATTCCCTCAAGCTGGAGGTTGATTAAAACTGTAAAGACTAGTTTAAACATGCCTTCGATTAACTGGAAAGGATAATTAATTAAGCAATTAAAATCAATCAATAAAACTAAAGATTCGGTCGCGCAACAAACGTACTGACAAGCAATTAGAAATGGCGGCAAGCGGCGTTCCTTTACAAGCCTCATCGTGTATGTTTATTAGTGGAAACTAAGGAGTGAGCTATAAATTGTAATCAGCCGAGAGCGGGGCGAACAAAGAACAAACTATTGTTGCATGCTGGCTTCTGATTGGCCAACGCCGGGCACGCAACACGCTCCGTATTGTAAATCATATCTATTTTACAACCCAAAATAACCGGACTAATAGTCCAATTAGAGTGGACCTTCACAATCTTGTAATCAACTTTATATTATCTGCAGTTGGACTGCACCGAAATCAAGTCATCCTGAATATCCGGCGACTATAGGATAGTGTGATCATATCGGCACTTCCTACAGTGAAACAATAGTCATAGATACTAGTTTTAGGTTACACACATTTTATTATTAGTTTTAATTACTATACATTTGCTCTTCTGTAGCCACATATGAAACAAAATTACTAATATTGTTAAAATTTTAATCAGTTAGACATAAAGTGAAGCCAGGTTCCTTTAAACAAATTTTAGTAGGCCTACCCCAATTTTAATACGTAGAAGTTCGAACCAGTTTATTGGACAAAATAATTTTAATTATTATATAATATATCAAAAAAGATGAAGCTTAAACAGATTTTATATGAATTCTATCGAACACTATTTTCGTTCTTGATTGGGTTTAGTTGCAATTTAGAATCAAAACTAACTGGTTCTATAACTTCTTAATAATTACATAGACCGAGGTTAAAATACTGGTTGCTACGTTCTTCGGCAATATTTAGCAGGCCTATTTTATTAAGTTTATCCATTATTATTACTCAAACTCTTTCAAGATTAGTCTAGGAATAGTTTTGAATCAATTGTTTAGTTAATTTTAAATGCAATAGTTGTGAAGTAAGCTAGGCCTATAAAAAAAATTGCAGGCTTTAGGCTACAAATATTAATAAAATAATTGTAAAGTTGTTTTTTTAACATACAACTAAAACATTAAAAATGGAAAATTGCAAGGAAATTCGCTTTCTATTTTGCCACTTAATATTGTTTTCTGTCTTTGTAATTATAAAATAGAAAGAAACTAAAATAAAATTTTTCTTTGTTGATCTCAGTAGTAATTGACATGAAACAACATGTTTTATATTAGGGATTACTTGTTATTATATTTAATGGCATTTATAATACAAAATTAAACACTAAAACATTATAAGTGTAGTATAAATAATTTCGTAATTTCTATAATGGTATATTCGCTTTCATAAGTTTATAATCAGACAATATTTTTAATATTGTTTAATATTTAGAAATATATATTTTTTCTTTGATCTAATTTTTCTAGTTCGTGAACTGCAAAGCATTTAGTTTGTTCTGCTCTTTAACAAATCTTGAATTCATAAACAAAATTGTAGTAAGGCTACTGTGCTGTCTATTGATTCTTTGTATTTAAAATTTCGAATTTATGTTAATAATACTCAGTACCAAAATTCACTTTTCACATATTAGCACATTTCACAGACTATGACAAGTTTATTCGGCTACATATAACTCCCTGAAACAGTTTTCAACAGCGTATTGTCCCGCCTACGGCCAATTACACAGTATAACGGTGAGTTAATTACTCCGTGGGGACAATAAATTAGAGCGACTCAACAGTGGCGCAAAAGTAACCGGCCGTTAAGTTTAACGACTCACTAATTACGCTGTCACAATTATCATGCACAATAAAAACATAAAACACGGGCACGGCAATAAAGTTTAGGAAAGCAATTTGTTTGTTAATGAACGGGCAGCGATGTGTATTTATTTAGTTAGTTGGGTGAACTGTAATCAGGAAATTGCTGATGTGTGCTAGGGCAAACCCTTAACGCTGTGCGGGGGGTTGCAGTAGTAGATAGGGCCTAAACTTGACAAAAACAGATTTTATTATTTAAAAATAAAAAATAAAACTGGAAATATTTTACCTACAAATTAATATTCATGCTAATATTTTAAAATATTTAATAGTCTAATAATAAAAACATTTTCTAATATGAACATAAATTTAAATTTAAAATAAAACATTTGAAATAAAACATTCAAATTTAAATGTTAAATTGAGGCTTACAGCCTGAGCTCTTAGTTCAAACTTTTATATTAATGTACAAAACATGAAAACCCGATATTTCAAAGGTAAAATAAAACTGTGACTCAAAATTAATTCTATTCAATTATTTTGATAACCATAAAGAAAACAGACGGTTAATAAATCATTTAGTAGTTTATGGCTAATTATTTCTTACCTTGAAACTCTACAAGCACTTCACAAGTCTTGGTTTAAAATTCTTTTTCTATATATCATAATTAGGTTATATAGTATAAAGAACGCGAGCTGATATTTAATAATCTCATATAATAAAATAATATTAAACCATAATGGTAATAATAGATTTTATGAGTCATTACAATCAAATTCTGGGAAGTGGTTTTTGTAAACCAGTTTGAAACAAGTTATAGGTTACAATTCCTCCTATTAGTTCACATTCCCCTTATATATATATATATATATATATATATATGAAGTTAATATATTACTATTGTAAGTAATTTTATCCACCATTAAGTGCAATGATTTTACCTTAATGGTGGATAAAATTACTTACAATAGTAATATATTATCTTCATAAAGTCAGTGCAACGGAAAAACAATGGATAACGTAATATATATATATATATATATATATATATATATATAACATAAAATCAGTTGTTTTATGAAATCATGTTATCACTTAAAGACAAATGAGATGAAACAACTATATTGCATACCTTGCGCCCCTTTTTGAATTTTTTGACCTCTTGTTCAGATTTTTAATCGTTAGTAAAATACTTTCTTTTCATCCACTCAAGTTCAAATACATCTTTTAAAACTTGTAGTGGATGACAATTGATGTTTTTCAAAAAGGGGCATGGTATGCAATATAGTTGTTTCATCTCATTTGGCTTAAAATAAGTGATAACATGATTTCATAAAACAACTGATTTTATGTTATAGGTGAGGTAGAACAGCTGTTTCAACGCGTAGCTTATGTTTTTTTAATTTATAATAATTGTAATTATTTAATAAAAATTAACTAAAATAAAAGTTTCCTTTGTTGCCCTAAGCAGGCATTGACTTTAAATTTTTTTTGTTTATATTACTTGTTTTTACCATTATTTTCCTTTCAATAATTATTCTAGGTTTGAACTCTAGATATATCTGACCTGAAAAACGCTAAAACCTAAAGGGTTTAGTGTAGACAAATAATATTTAAAAAAGTAGATAGAAAACCAAATTTAGCTTATACAAAATTGATAAACGCAAAACACTTATCAGTATTAAAAATATTTAATATGAAATTGTGAAACAGATGAACAACAAATTACACAAGGAACGTTGGTGGTAATAGCTTTCCCATTAAAGCTCTTGTAATTATGTAAGCTTTCAGCAGGCATACCGGTATGTGAGGAGTATTAAACAAGGCGGCATAGTGGGCATTGTAAGCAACTCTGTCCCTAGTCTTTATATTCAACTCTAGAGAAATGTTGCATTAAAATAGCAGCCTGGTAATCTGAGGACTCGCCTTTTAATGTAAGTCTTCTGTAAAAGGATACTAAACAGCATAATATTTCCGTCCCTAAATCGTGGTTTTATTTCAAAACGTATTTTATATAAACCTTTTTAAATGTAAACAAGGAGAATTATAAACGAAGCTATTTATTAACAAGTTGAAATTGAAAAACTTCCCCGTCACCTTTATACTTTACATGTAACTTCCGGATTATTATATTATGTTTTGCATAGGCCTGTATAATAGTAAGTCAGAAAGTCAAATTCAAAAACACATTTTGTCAAACAATAGGAATTGTTAATTGAACGATTTAATATAGTGGACATTAGTTACTATTACTCACGATTG
Organism: Prosapia bicincta; assembly: GCA_036971475.1. Taxonomy (NCBI): domain Eukaryota; kingdom Metazoa; phylum Arthropoda; class Insecta; order Hemiptera; family Cercopidae; genus Prosapia; species Prosapia bicincta. The sequence continues at coordinate 44,448,654 of JBAIZL010000001.1, read as the reverse complement.
AAATGTTAACGGGTGCCGATGTTTAAGCCGATACTGTGCACCAGAACGGATGGAATAATATCCTTGCCCTGAACATGTGAAACAGGTGCTGCCTACTACTACTGGATATATCAAAGTCGACCTTACTATTAAAATGCGACTTTGGGGAGCAACAAATCGAAGGAACTGTGGGGGATACTCGGGAGATTTGTGGGGCAAAGAAGTACTCTCCTTAAGTAGATCACAACTCAGAGTTACTGTAAAGCTGGTCACAGGCCATGGGAATCTGAGGGGGTTCCAATACAGAATTGGAATATCTAGTTCCCTTCTGTGCAAGAGGTGCGACGAAGACCAAGAGGATAGCCCAATCCACGTGCTCTGTGAGTGCTCTGCATTAGGAGCTGCAAGAAGAAAGTGGTCTGGTTGGCAGGTTTGCACACCAGACGATATCAGGTGAGTAATTGGATTCTGGAAAGAGGTAACCCTGTAGTAGAGATGGGAAGAGAGTACAAAGGTGCTCTACACCGATAAGGTCCCTCCAAGTTTCTAATAATAAATAATACAATTACGACGGTATATACTGCAGCTGTCAAACACGGGAACCTGACTGCGCTGCAGTTTTCCTTGTTGACTCTCAATCCGAAATCCTGAATCTCTCTAGAAACTCGCAGACTATAAAAAAAAAAACTATATAATTCAGAAGAAGACTAAACTCTCTCATAAATTGCGGATCAGTTCTTAATTTGCAGTGGATCCCGAGCCACGTAAATAACACTGACAATGAAAAAGCTGACCAACAAGTCGAGTAGGGCACAACTCTACCCCAGCCAGAGCATCTGAGTTTACTCCAGCCCTCCAAGTCCTTCCTTAAAATGACCACACAAAAACTGTTGGGGAGAAAACTGTGGGAAAGTCTTGTCTCGGAGGGACCAATTGACCATAACCTGCCCCGAGCTGTTAGCGTTACAGCATTCACAATGAAGACCTGCCATGACTACCTTGCTGCGCTCCCCGACCTAGGAGTGTCTGCTGTGAAATCATGAAAGCCCAGGATTACGACGATCTTCAAGGAAGTCCGTATCTTCTGGTCAGCGCTTCGCTAAACAGCACAACCGCCAAGGGTAGGCATTGGCTGTTACGTAATTTTTATGCTAGTTCTGAAAAGCGTAAAAACAATTTTACTAAGCTTTTTTTCGTACTAGTGTAATATTCTTTCTTTTCTGATATTTTTCAATGGTCTTATTCATATTGGAGGCCTAATTTGAAGAACTGCTTGATAGAGAACTAAGCGAATACTTATAATTATTGAATGATCGATATTTAATTTTCGATTCTAAAACGTCATTTTGTATGTAGCCTCTAGACCAGGCATTTTCACTACTCGGCCCGTGGACCGCATGCAGCACTGAAAACGATTTTTTCGGCCCTTGGACTGTTAACATTTTGATAATTCAGCTTCTTCCCAACATAAATACAACATTAGAGAGTTGTGAAAGATTTCGTCCACGGCTTCAAAGCTAACAAAATCAGTTATTCCTGGAGTTAAGTAAAATACATTTCCTGCTTTTTTATATGAAAAACAGTTTATTTATTTTAGTAATGTAAAAAACTTATGTTATATTCAACCTCTTTGTAAGTTATTTAATGCATTTTGTACTTGCGGCCCTGAGGAAAACTTAGTGCAAACTATTTGGCTCTCTAAGAATTAGGCCTACTAGTAGAGATCCCTGCTCTAGACAAAACGAATAGGCTACATTATAGCCTACATAGATTAAATCATGGTAAGATAAAGTTTTTATTTGTTCAGTAACAGACCATTCCAGAAAATTTGTTATAATGTAAACATTTTAATATATTGCCCAGAGTCTGAAGTTAATTATTGCTACTAATCGTTGTTGGTTCACAGATCTAGAATGTAAGAGAACAGATGATAAACAATAATCACAGTGAATAATTGTGTCTACCTGTGTTTCTTATTAGTGCATAGTCTAATTAAATTTACAATGAATATTTCCATACAAAAATAAACAGTAACTAATACTCTTTGCGTATTTCAGTTGGAATAATAACTCAAAAATTACACAAATTAATTCTTGGTGGAAAATAAAAGTAGCCTAATAAAATATGAATTTCTTGCTAGGATAAAGAAGTACTAAACTTTATTTACTAAACTTCCGTTTCATCACGCACCGATTTGCATTTTAAATTAAATAACTATCTATAAAGTACAGCAATAAAAACAACCTTCAATTTTTTTCCTTTCTAATTTAAAATTACACTGATAAAAAACCTTAGCTTCTTGAAGACCAATAAACTTGATGATTTAGTTCATGAATTTGTTCTGCTTACGCTACAATTAATCGGAACAAATGGCATTAGAAAAGTTGTAGAGGACATCCGGTGTGTAATGAGACTGAGTCACGTGGTTTCCGGCGCACGTGACGTCACTGTCAACTAGTTCCCGTTCCGGATGACAGAGCGCATCGCTGTTCTTCCAATTATTTGAAGACTCAACAATCCATATTCAGAGACAGGTGAAGAACTAAGTTCGATGAAGTATGAAATTCGGTGGAAACAAAGAAAATTTATTTCTATTAAATAACGAATTCTTTTGCCTTGTAGACTGTGAGTGTTTATTGACCCGTGAGATCTGTTTAAAAATTAGTGGGAAAGAATTCACTATCAATTTGAGATGCAGATTTGAACAAATTACATACAGACTAAAGCTGCGTTACACTCAAGGCCAAATTATGTACTTACCAAAACCTATGGATTACTAATATTTCAGTAAAATATTTCGTTATTCTTAGCTTTCTAATAAAATTAACTTTCAAATTTCTTTTTCAGTAATTATTGGTGAGCCTATAACCTATAAATTTGTTATTTTCTTATTCAATTGTTCACCATAACTTATTGGAAATAATTTTGTTGTTCATGTAAGTTTTTTTAATAAATTTTCTCAAAGTACATATACTCTACTTGTTCTCGCATTGTCTATCCTAGGTATTAATTGTTATTATTATTTTGATTCCATCTTCAACTTGAGCTACTACTTTACACTTAAACGCTTGGACAAATATTAATAAGTGACACTTGCCTATAATAGTACTAATTATCGGGAGATGTACCCCATTGCCCCCTCAGATCATAACTCTTGAGTTATTTGTCAAAGTATTACTTGTTATTTTTGAAAACTTAGTAGAAGCTGTTTTCATTTTTACCTTTTCTAGTGCATTCTATATTTTATATTTGAAATGATTTCTTTTATCTTCTTAAACTTTTTTGGGGTTTTGTTCCTTTATGTTGTATAAGGTTATTTTTCATTGGCTTAGTAGATTTCTTCTTCCTTCAAATAAATGACTGTTTGGTTTCTATGTTCTATTTAATGTAATTCTGTTTTTTTTTCTTGTAGAGACTTTTTGTACCTCTTCTGTAGACGTCTCTTTCATAACTTACTAATTTATTAAATGTTTTTACTTTTTAGTCCTCAGTGCTGTTTATTAGTTTTCTCAGATGACCTTATATTTCTATTTCTCGTTCTCACTAGACATTATGCAGGTATTTACGTTCTCACAAGACATTATGCAGGTATTTACGTTCTCACTAGACATTATGCAGGTATTTACGTTCTCACTAGACATTATGCAGGTATTTACGTTCTCACTAGACATTATGCAGGTATTTACGTTCTCACTAGACATTGTGCAGGTATTTACGTTCTCAACTTTTGAACACTGAATTAGTAAACTGAATTGAGTACTGAATTAGTAAACACGTTTAAAATTGTTACTAAATAAATGGCTGAAAGAATTTTAAATCTAGAATAACTATAACATAAAGATATTTTTCAAAAAGGATGATAAGAACTCCCTGAATATCAATAACCCCTCATCACTGTTATCATAAGTAATTACTGTACAAATATTTTAATAATAAACTAGAGTTAAATAACAAGTAAGATCAAAAATATTTCAGGAAGTTCAGTATTTCTAGCCAGATTTTTACTAACGGAAGCTGATCGAAAATACTACAGTGCAGTGTGTGTGTGTGTGTGTGTGTGTGTGTGTGTGTGTGTGTGTGTGTGTGTGTGTGTGTGTGTGTGTGTGTGTGTGTGTGTGTGTGTGTGTGTGTGTGTGTGTGTGTGTGTGTGTGTGTGTGTGTGTGTGTGTGTGTGTGTGTGTGTGTGTGTGTGTGTGTGTGTGTGTGTGTGTGTGTGTGTGTGTGTGTGTGTGTGTGTGTGTGTGTGTGTGTGTGTGTGTGTGTGTGTGTGTGTGTGTGTGTGTGTGTGTGTGTGTGTGTGTGTGTGTGTGTGTGTGTGTGTGTGTGTGTGTGTGTGTGTGTGTGTGTGTGTGTGTGTGTGTGTGTGTGTGTGTGTGTGTGTGTGTGTGTGTGTGTGTGTGTGTGTGTGTGTGTGTGTGTGTGTGTGTGTGTGTGTGTGTGTGTGTGTGTGTGTGTGTGTGTGTGTGTGTGTGTGTGTGTGTGTGTGTGTGTGTGTGTGTGTGTGTGTGTGTGTGTGTGTGTGTGTGTGTGTGTGTGTGTGTGTGTGTGTGTGTGTGTGTGTGTGTGTGTGTGTGTGTGTGTGTGTGTGTGTGTGTGTGTGTGTGTGTGTGTGTGTGTGTGTGTGTGTGTGTGTGTGTGTGTGTGTGTGTGTGTGTGTGTGTGTGTGTGTGTGTGTGTGTGTGTGTGTGTGTGTGTGTGTGTGTGTGTGTGTGTGTGTGTGTGTGTGTGTGTGTGTGTGTGTGTGTGTGTGTGTGTGTGTGTGTGTGTGTGTGTGTGTGTGTGTGTGTGTGTGTGTGTGTGTGTGTGTGTGTGTGTGTGTGTGTGTGTGTGTGTGTGTGTGTGTGTGTGTGTGTGTGTGTGTGTGTGTGTGTGTGTGTGTGTGTGTGTGTGTGTGTGTGTGTGTGT
>JBAIZL010000001.1:44373770-44441270 GCA_036971475.1 Prosapia bicincta | reverse complement strand
GTAAATTCTGTAACTGGTGGTATCATCAATATAGGCCTATTTCTTCACTAAACATGTCAAGGGGTATTAATTGTGAAATAATCTAAAGCATGAAAATGTCAACTAATGTAAAAGCTATACAATTAAACGTATTGTTTATCTGATTTTTGCTTCATTAAGCATTTTCATATTATATTATACAGTGTGTGTGTGTGTGTGTGTGTCACTTAATAATTTTGCGAATCGACTTTCGAAAAGTCTGTTGTTTACATTTCCAAGCAGTGTACTCGTTTTCACACATTGTGTTAAATGAAATTAAAATTAGACGAAGGCAGAAATAGACAGAGGTACATAGATAAACAGAGGAATAAAAAAACAGCGTTTGATATTAGGATAAAAAGTGGGATTTTATAAATGTATCCTATTATGTTTTAATTAATTTTATGCTCACTTCTCTATAAATCGGTTTACAAATATAAAGACATGTAATTTTAAATATAATAAAGTTCATTAAAAGATTGATAAATTATTATTCAAACAAAAAAAATTTCATTTATATAGAAAATATAATTCTTGCTATGATTTTCATATATTTTTTCCTTATGAAGAAATTTTTATCTATATTTATAACATAATATTGAACATGAAATATTTAATGTGTAGTCTATAGACTATTATCTGTTTGAAAACCTTAAATACCTCTAAATGATCTCTACGTAAAAACTACGAATTTAAAACGAGCAAATTATTTTATTTTTCAAGTATATTATAACATAGAAAAAATTATCTTGTAATCTTGATTTATATAAACCAAATAATAATAATAGTTTTGTAGCTTGAAACAATACACTAGAATAATCTATTCGCCTAGTAAAAGAAATAAAGAACTTTAAATTAAAAGTAATTGATTGTAAAATTCATTACAAAAACATATTACATAACCAATCATTTCTTTTTCTCTAAATTTACTTATTATAATTGTTTCATCTACATAATTTATATATATATGTATATATTGTAGTCCTTGGTTGAATTTCTATTTCTTGTTATATATATACATAATTAAATGACACTTTCATAAACAAGAATTTTTATTTTAGTTTTCTTTCTTACATTGAAGCTTTTCGCTGATTGGCAGTATCAGCATTATTAAAAATTTGAAAGTACCTTTATAGTTCTATGACTACATCTGGACTGCTAGTACTATAAGGAACTTTTAAAATTTTGATAATGCTGATGCTGCCAATCAGCGAAAAGGTTTCAGTATATGAAGAAAACTAAAATACAAATTCTTGTTTATGAAAGTGTCATTTCATTGTGTGTATTTATATATATATATAATACGTCTTCTTGTTTAAAAATTTAAAACAACATAGGTTATTCAAATACAAGAATATTTATTAATTTATATCCAAAGCTTTTCGTTGGTAAACAGTACCAACATCATCAGGAATGAAAATTTCAATAATCTTTATTATAATTATTACAATTATTGCAATTTTCATTCCTGATGATGTTGGTACTGTTTAACAACGAAAAGCTTTGGAAATAAATTAATAAATATTCTTGTATTTGAATAACCTATGTTGTTTATATATATATATATATATATATATATATATATATATATATATATATATAGGCCTATATAATACGTTTTCTTGTTTAATAATTTAAAACAACATAGGTTATTCAAATACAAGAATATTTATATAAAATAATAAATATTCTTGTATTTGAATAACCTATGTTGTTTTAAAATATATATATATATATATATATATATATATATATATATATATATATATATATATATATATATATAAGAGATAGAAAGAGGCCAATACATTATAAAATACAATAATAAATATATTATAATTATTGTAGTCTATGTTATAAATACATGTAGCCTATATAGATTGTTTTACCTCTTCACTTTGCAAGCCTATTTTACAAGCTTAGCTAGTTCACGTGAATGTATTGCGCGCGCACATAAATTTAGCAAATTAACATTACCTGCCATACAGGTACACAGCTAATTAACTAGCGACGCCGGCTGCCTCATGATTCTAATATATGTTAATGTGTGTTATCATTGCATTGGAAATAATTGCCAAAATTTTTACTGACTAATTACCAAACTTTACGTACAATGACCTAACAACCGGGTAATTGTTAACCTTATCATGTGTTTTCAAGTACAAAGTTTGGGCAAATGTTATCTAATTTGGAAATAGATAAATTGAAGGGGGCCAATTATTCAGTTGTTTTTAATAATGGCTTAGTTACAAATAACAAACCGGGATAAGTGTCTGTAGACAGTGATAGCCAAATTTGATGGATGATTTCCGGCAGAGGTTTGAACTTTTAGTGAACAACTGTCCTTTTTTGTATTATTGTTTTATTTTCATTTGGTTAGTCATAAAATCTGTACAATCATAAATAATACTATTAAACCAATCCAGCTAAAATTCACTTTAATTTTCCAATCCAATGTTTCAATTTTGGATAAAATATGTTTTAAAACCAAACATTAAAATGGAGTTTTGTAGATATAAAATGTGTTATGACTTAGATACTTTCATTATTTTACGTTCATGAATAAATACAAATTCTAAAAACATTGGCAATAAACTATCCTTACTAACCTATACCAAACTTAGGTTATGTTTAATTAGGTCGAATTTTAACTTTAAATACTTCTGGCTCTTCTTAGTTTGAGATTTTCTAAAATTTAAATTACAAAAAGATCAACGATATTTTAAAACTTTATGTGGATAGTTAAAATACATTTAGATGTTTATTGAAACGTTGACATGTCAACAAAAATAGATACGCTAGAAAACTATAAGGACTACTTGTAACAACAAAATCAATTATTAATTGATTATTAATTAATTGATTATTAATTAAAGGTACCATAAATTGGAACTCATTTTGATAACTATGAAATATGTCAAGAACTTTTATTACAATATGAATATTCAGATTTAGGAGGTGAATTTTATAAAAGACAGCTCCATTGCTCAAGTTTTATGGAACATAGAACAAGATTAAAAATTATTAGGGCCTATGAAGAACAGAAACATAAAGAAAGCTCCACGATCTTACGGAAATTATAAGGACCCGTCCTTGGAAACACTATAACAAAAACAAAGTTGTTAAATTGATAAATGTAAGAACGCAAAAGTGAATAATAAAGAAAAATAAAATGTTCCAGATAAGACCAAAGAGTACTTAAAATTTATAACCTAAAGAGCCAAAAAAAACTTGATTTGCAACAACATTAAGAACGAAATAACAAACTCAAAGCGATTTTGAAACATTTTCAATCTTGCATGAATAGTGTATTATAAATGTTATTTTAAATATAGACCTTTTAAGTTTTATATTCATGTGTTACGTAAATAATAGGCTATGTTATTCATGCTATGTTATTGTGCCTGTATATTTATGTTAATAATGTGTCATGCATGTAAATTCACGTTAATACTTTGCTACAACCATATATCTACGTTACAGTGATCTATATCTAAGTTATCAATTATTATTCTTGTTATCACCTCCGTAACATTCTCGATTTACGTAAAAACACTGATTTAATACTGTTAAAGAAAATATTCTGCATAGACTATTAACCTAAATAGGCCTTTGCAAATATTAAACCTAGATTTTAATATTCGTAAAGTAAAACAATTCATTTTTGTTATTATTGTGGCAAAATTAGAACTCTATATATATGTTTAAGTAATTATTGAATAAGGTTTAGATTTAAAATAATTTTTAATTTTTGAAAGTTTATTTCATAATTTATGTAAGAATTATTAATGGGAAAATAATATTTTTTTAACACATGTTTATAGTTTATTCCTTAAGATAGTTTTAAAGGTATGATTTGAAGTTAATGAAAGATACTTTTTTTTATTTATAGCGTTATTAATATAACCTACTATTAACGAATTTTAATTTAATTTCCAACATTACATTAAATAATTTCCAACATTACAGATCATCTAGGTTGTAATTTATTGTATTCTACGAGATTGTAATATTGTAATAAGACCCTCTGATGATGACATGGTCGTCGAAATGTACATAACGGTTTAATCTTAGGTAACTTGTATTTACCACTTTTACGTTAGTTTATGATTATCAGAACTTTAATTTATTTTGTAAATTTGTAAAAACTTACTGAGACAATACATTTTCGATCGCTTCGTAGCGATCTTCATCAGTATCTAAATTTTTCGCGCGTAGTTGTTAGGCTAAGCGGTAACTGTTTTAAAGGCAGGTTTTCGATAGTGTCAGAGTATGTGTGCTTTGTATTGGGTTTGTTCGTTTAATATGGTTGTATTTTGTGTCTTCATGTGTTTGTAAGTTTACAAAATATTTATTTTGAGAGGTTCGGATAGTCATAAACTAATGTAAAAGTGATTAATTAAATTTCACCGAACGTGTAATGGACTACAAAATTTAGAGTTTAACTTGTATTAATAGTTATTTTTGTGGTATTAGGGTTTTTTGCAATATTTTATTGTAATATATTGTATCATTATGCTCTTGATGTTTTAAAATTTACAACAAATTTTCTTTGTATAGGGTACATGTGGGTTCTCAAATATATTTACATATATTTGTTTGCAAATATAAGTAAATTATTTTAAAAATCATTAACCGATATGAATTCCTATTAAAAACGTAGATAAATTTGTTATAAAGCTGAAATAAATATGGAAGGTTTTGTATCATATCCATTACGTTATTTCATTTCGCGCAAGTTTGTTCCTATTTTTTATTGCCAGCTATTCGACCCTACAGAGTGATTGTCTCGCCAGTAGATGGCGTTTGGCGACTGGCAGACGGGACGGGACATATGTCCGATATTTTAAAAGCATTCCTCACTTGTGTCTCAATGATATGATACCTCTAATTGTCAAACTACTCGAGGTGGTTGCCCTGATTATAGAACGAACGTGCTTCAATTGGGTTCTTATTGTAAACAACCTTTTGAAACACAGAACTAAATGGGAGATTGTATTAGATAGGTCTGGATTAATGTACTTAGGTTTATTTTTAATTGATAAATAATCAGAATTTTAATGAATAGAAAATAAATTTACTTCGACATTTCCTTCGAAATAACTGTTGCTTGTAGTCTACTTATGGGGATTCCAAAGGCTAAAGCACGCCCCTATAACAAAACTTTTAATTTGGGTTTGCTAATATGCCGTATAATCTTTTGTTACAGTAATGTGTTTTAATACTGAGCATGGCCAAAAGGAAACTGAAAATAGAAGCATTGACAGAAATGTTAAATAAAAACTCGGTTGTTAGGTTTGTCTAACTGTCTACTGAAACGTTCTTCTATTTAACTTATTAAAAATGTAGAAGTCGAGTTGTCTTGTAGTTCTAATAGCTTTGAAAATAGTACAAAGGAGGAAATCAACCCTGAATGAGGACGACAATTTAGTCGTCGAAACGTAGTCAAATTTTTAATAAATCAAGGTTTCTTGACTCACGTATCATCCGAGTTTTTATTTAACAAAATATTTAGTGAGTGCACACCTCATCTTTTATAGAAATATTAAATTAAATTAATATTTCTGAGTAAAAATTCTAAAGTAGTTACTCTGATATTATCTTGTGCTCCTTTTCAGAGCCTTGATTCTTTATTACTACATAGAAGACATCACATTCATTTTATTAATATAATTTATTTCAATAGTAAATAAGTTATTTAAAGATAAACTTGTTGTTTCCAATATGGAGTAATATCTTCACAATATGTATTAAATTGTAAACAGTTAATTTTTAAAACGTTTTAGGTTATGTTGCAATAAAATTCCAAAACGATTTTAATCCAGGTTTTAACCATTTTATGATAGGATGTCTCTGCACTTAACGAATTGGCATATTATGTTGTAATCATTAGAATTGTAATTTAATCCGAAATCAGATCACGATTCAAATACTGTAATCTTGATTATTTTTGAAAAATATCGCACGCTTGTGAGCTATAGAAACGCTTAGGCCCTACTTAAAAGACGTTAATTAACATAATCATGCACAAACATTACACAAATGTACACCATAAAAACTCGAAAACAAAACCATAAAAAAAGAATGTCATTATTGGTGACTGAAATTAATATCTGTTCATAAAGATTAATGAAGTCACCTATTGGTCACCTTGCCCTGTAAGAGTATTGGGGACCTACCGGAGGAGAAAATCAATTCTATTTTTAATGAAAGTAAAAGATTTATCTAAAAACTAAGACATGAATTTGAAAAAATCTTGAAAATAAATTTACTTCAAAAAACCTAAACTTATATCAACTATTACACTCTAGTTTCACAATATTCATATCAGTATGCAATCATCTTCACAGAGTGGAAGTAGTTGTGAGGATATAGTTTACAAAATATTGGAACAAGCGACATTAAATTGATTTCGTTGTCGATGCTGTTTGGCTAATCTTTTAACTTCAACCTTTGCAGTATCACAACTTAACCGAACTATTTCGAAATTTTAATTAACCTAAAAGCCCTAATATCTTAATAAGACAAAACGTTACCGACTGCACTCGACAGTCTTCAGTGTATCACCGGTTTTAAATCTATATGTTCCACAATATAGCCAAAGAATAAATGTGATTTGTACTGAGATTGTTTATTTGATATGTTTTGTATGTGTAAGATCTGTACCACAATACAAAAACATTCAATCAAAGAACAGCACAAGTTACTCTTTAACTGCATTATTAAACACATGCCTTTAAAGCTAAGCCTTGTTGAACAATGCACACCAGCGCCCAATCTAGACACTGATGATGTTTTGACAGTCTGAAATTTATTTTAATCATAAGTTCCTTGAGTTCGTGATACTAAACAGTGTGAAATTAAATTGAAAGTTTAGAAAATATTTGTCATTATGAAAATGAGTTTAAATAGGATTAAAAGAACCGAAATGCCAAGCTCTTTAGAACTGGTTTCTACACTTTTACTGCAATATGAAGAATACTGTTTCAAACCATTGCTTTGAATTAAATGTTAAGTACTCATTTCAGTTATGTTTGGGTTTTAAGCCTAGACGTTTTAAACTGTTATAATTAGTCATTAATATAGTCGTCTTCTTGTACATATTGTTAAAAAAAATTAAATAAACGAAAAGGGGTTGTCGTAAGTAAAATGTACCTTAAATTTATACTATTATTGATGAGGGCAGATCACGCGATTTATAAGCCGAGTTCAGAAATCAAAGTTCCCTGATGTTTGTTAAAGATCGTAGTAGTTCCTTGGCATAGAACAACCTCTATCAATGTCACGGGTTTAACTTCCACAAGAGAGTTTACGGATGTTCTGGTGTTGTCTTCCGTCCTTCGTTTGCTGCTCACCAAGGTATGTTAATTGTCCCATTTCCATTCATGCTAACATTTCTCTTCCTATGTGGTAGATTATTTGTGACCGATGTTCTTGTAAACGAGATTTTGTTAGACTTTAGAATCGTTCAAGCTTGGCGTAAAGTAGGCTTATCTGTGACAGTTTGATTTCAGATAGACGTTTGGTGTTCTTTTATTGCCCATCGTTCTTATTTGGAAGAAAATATTGATTAAACAACAATGAGCAGAAATGCTATTGGCAAGCGAAAGTCAACATTTTTATAAATAATGTACTTAATAGACGTTTTAAATAGAATCTATTTAATGTAGTTAATAGAAAACCTCTACACAGATGTAGACATATTTACTAATAAACATCGCATTCAATTTAAATTGATTCCTAAAAGGTTTGGAATACATCTAACAAAGTTTTCATTTAAAAAATTGAATAAAATTATAAGTTTAAGCCTAATTCATTGCCATTATAAATAATTAATAATATCTGGATTTATATTGAAATATAAATTATTTTCTTTATCACCTGACATTATGTTTTCGCTTATTTTAAGCTAAATCTGACTAGCTGAAATCTCTAACACGAACTGAAAAACCGACCGTGGCGTGTAGTCTGTTTGTATGTTTAAAGCATTTGACAGGTTCAGTGAACTACTGCAAGATAACACATTAAGTTGTTTTACTAATATATTTAAAATCGTTTAAAAATGTTAACGAAATACTTTGTTAAATTTTCAAAAAGTTTATTTTCCATTCTAGTAGTTATAGATTTTCTGGTTCGGTTTATGGAAGAGGTGTAGCTTCGTGCGTGAATCGTTATAGAATTTTAACCGTTGCGTGACTTTAGAGCTAAAAAAATTACAAACTTGCGTATTAAGTAAGAAATATACAGTCATTATTTTTAATCATTCAGCGTACAACGTGTAATTGTGATACTCTTTAAGAATTTAATTTAAATGTGAAGCTAAACCACTAATTAAGTAACTTTTTATATCAAACAAACCATAGTTCTGGAATTTAATTTAATTAATGAAAGTTTTTATTAAAATAAGATTTATACTTTGTCCCTATCCTTGTTTTAACACTCTGTTATAATGTTAAAGGCAAACAAGTGTATTTATTAATACTTTAGCGACTTGATTGATTTTATTTTTAAAAATTTTATTGACTTTTGTAATTTATTAATAAAATTATTAAGTTTTGTCGGTCATGTTATTTAAGTGTATGTGTAACTTGAGCTACTACTTGACTGGAATATTTCCTTAAAAAAATACTCAATAAAACATTTGGTAGGAAAATAAAACGAGATGTGCAGAAATAAAATAGACAATTAAATAGTCCATATCAAATCCAGCGCAATAATAATCATATATTTTATTAACAATTTTCCTCGTGTTTTGTAATTAGTAGAATTTTATATTTTGAGCAAATGTTATATTTAACTCAAAACAGAACAACCCACCGGGTATATAACTTATTAAATTTCATAAATTCAACTTTCAGGGTTGATAGGCCTATAGTCGAACGCAATGTGTTCAATGGTTTACAAAAGGTTTAAACCTTAATTATTATTGTTTATAGTAATGCTATAACTTCACTTAGGGACAGATTTATAAATTTCAAACTGGAGCTATAATTATTTTAAAATTGTTCAATTGAAAACACTAACTTCTAAAACCCAATGCTCTTTATATCGTGAAATACTGTATGTAAATTATAAACAAAGGGCCTAATTAATAACATCGCATAGGTTTCTAGTTATTTATCATCGAAGCAATAACGCTGTCTGATAACTCTTAGTTATTTACTGTTATAGAATTCCACTATAATTTTCTGTGAACATGATTGCTACAAATCAATAAATCTTCAATAATAAAATGGATAATAAGCTCCACATCTGTTAAAAACAAACATCCTTCACGAACAACCTAATCGCCGAAATTATCCGCCAATTGTTCTCATTTCCAAAGTTTACAAAAAGCGTTTACCAACTTCTCAAGCAATTGTTTAGGTTTCCGACTTAATCGTAGCGTTTTCCACTTATTATTCAACATGTGAAACGACATCTGTTAATTTTTTACAGAAACAGGAAAGCGTTCGTGCGCATAACACACAAAGGCAGGCCTATTTTGTGATGATATTATAGGTTTTGCGATGCTCGAACTGCAATTACCAGCAATTGTTTGAACAGGTCGTTGAGGGTTGTACTATTGATACGTACAGGCGGTTTTGTTCAATGGTGGGTCTTTTTCTTTTAATAATACAATCTGATTTACATTTGTAGCTTTTAGCCGAGCATTGTAATACTATACAATCACTCACGAAACGTCGTAAGTCAGCCATTTGAATAAATACACGGAATAAAAATGTAGGCCTACAGCAATTTTATTTTTGAACTAAATAAATAAAATCCACTAACCATAATACAAAAATCTTTATTTTACTACAATTACTTTATGTACATTTCGACTACATGGTAATCATCTTCAAAATTACTGTAGTACTTAGAGTACTTTTGAAGATGATTACTATGCAATCGAAATGTACATAAAGTAATTAATTGTGGCGAAATAAAGATTTTTGTATTGTGGTTAGTGGATTTTATTTATTTAGTTAAAAATTTGTCCACAGTGCTCAATACATGTATTAAACAATTTTGTTATTCTAAACAAAACTAATATCGTTATTCATTCGACCTATTTCGATCTATTTCCAGTTTTTCGAATAATTCAGAGGTAAAATTTGACATACAGTTGGTTTCGATCAAAAGTCTGACATCATCAATTTTCATATCGCCAAGACTGTGATCAAAATTTGTCTTGAAAATTTTCAGCAAAAACTAAAAATTATATAGATTACTAAAGAACTCGAAATAGGCCTATTTCCCTGTGTAATTATAGATAACAGTAAATTTTATTAAAATTCAAATCAATATTTTTAACAGCTACTTCTATCGTGCAATATAAGTTTGAGAGAATTGAAATAAGATTTCTATGGATTTTAGATTGGCGGTGAAATATGTAGCGGAAATGTAACTTTCAGTTCTCGGTTATAAAGTAAAACGATATTAAAACAATACCCTAACCTTCTCCTAGCCTATCGGTTTTTAGGACTTCTATTCTTTTAAAATCTACTTTCGACAAGTTAGCCTATATATATAACAGATAAAAAATAACGAGCATTAATTCACAATTTATAATTAATTTTCTCAATGAAATTTTATTTTTTGGTGATTAAACTTTACAAAATCTACACTGCAATATAGCCTACATTTGAGTGCCTTTCCTGTCTTTTCTAACATTAAAACATTGCTCTTCGTTGACGCGTTTCTGATTAGTTCTATCATCATAAATATAAACTGAACTCTTATATTAACAAAGTCCAAACTGTATTCAAATAATGTTTCTTATTAAATTTCCATCAGCTATAGCAGTATACTAACTTACGGGGAGTATTTTCAAGTTCAGTTTGAATGCAGTTATTATTGGAGTTTTTATAATGTCAGAGTACAATTTAAATTTATGTTTATGGAATTAATCCAAAACGCGTTAACGAAGAGCAATGATTTAATGTTACGAAAGGGAGAAGGGACTGAGATGTACCAATGGAAGGATTTGATGAATAATTAATATCCGTAATAAATCCGTTTATTTTGTAGTGCATATAACCGCATTTTAGAAAAGTGACTTTTTGGACTACAAAATAAACGGATGAACTTCAGAACTTCAGGTATTAACTATTCATCACCATCATTTGTACATACAAAAATCAATATATATATATATATATATATATATATATATATATATATATATATATATATATATATATAAATGAAAATATTAAAAGAAATCACTCAAAATCTTACATACAGGCTAGTTTCGACGATGTGGCCTTCATCAGAGATTGGCTGCTACTGATTTGTGTGTGTGTGTCTTTTGATGTCAATTTAAATCTGTCTAATTTCGACAGATATTAGATAAATTAGCTTCGGTATGAAATAAAACTATGTTTAGACAAATAACCTCCACGCAATACTTGTTTAAAACATATGGTATTCAAGCAAGGCAATGTAACCAGAACTACGCTTTGGATGTTGTCCTTTACTATCCTAAATTTGCCCTTAGGTACTCATTTTCACAGGCTGCGTCAACCTGGTAGCTTTAAAAAACTACTCGTAAAATCATTACCACTAACTGATATCGAACCCAGAATAATAATAATCACCCACTAGACTACTCAACCCACTACAATATAAATATGTGACCTTTAATATGCTTTGACTAAAACAAAATCTTTTTTACAATATATTATCTCTCAATTATTTTGGCTGTATTCTCTGTAAATATTTGAACTGTTGATTCCTTAACAACATTGTATTTAAATTACTAAATGTATTAGCCAAAAACAATAGGCTATAAAATTGAAGAAAATAAAATTTGATATTTTTTAAAATGTAATTGCAACGTTTCTTATTAAATTTCTAATAATTATAACTGTATATTAACTTGCGGGTATTTTTATTGGAGTTCAGTTCTGATATTAGGATATTATAACTTGACAGAACAGTATAGTCTATAAAGGATTGCATTGATTATTCATCCAGCATGTAAACTAAATTAATTTTTATTTGACTATACTGCAAATAGTAAGATTTATACTCCAACAATTTAGTAAAAATAATTTTTTTTTCTTAAAATCGGGATTATATTCAATAAAATAAATTTTTCAATTCGATGATCATAGCAAAAATTAGTCCTCCACAAAGGGAGAATTTTAACACAGCGTAACTGCCGCTGCTTTTTATAACACTCCCAGTGATAACAAGGTACGACAAAAATTCGTCAATAAAGCTTTCTTGTCCCAGTAGCTTCTTCAAGTCACACCGTAAACGGTCGTTACGTAATTTGGCAAAGTGACTGGCGTAAAGTGTTTAGTCACAGTTCCAGTTCTGCTTAGTGAGTCACACCATCTTGTTAAATGTTCGCTCCGCTCGATCGATTCAAATAATTTCAGAATCTCAGATAACCTAGAGCTGGGGATGACGCAAGGAATACATATTATAATATGTGTTTTGTACTTATAAAAGCCAAGAGGAGGCGCTGATGCTTCTAAGAATCAGTCAGAGCACGCTAAATACACCAGACGTTGATTGCGTTCTTTTGTAAAGTTGAACGCTCATAGCTTGGGTAGCCGGCGAGAACTGGAGGCCGAGTAAACAAGTGGCCGATGAAGCTAGCTTCTGTCGACGAGTTGATCGAGACACACGTGAACCAACGATCAAAAATGGATAGTAGAAGGAAAGAAGTGCACTCCATCTGAAGTAGTCATCTGTTATAATAGTGCACACTTTTAAATGACTTATTATTAGATATGTAATATTTTAATCACTACATATTCGTAGTACGAATATAAAATAAAACTCTAGTGCGCATTCGTTATGTTTGTTCGCAATTGCAAGTGTATTCATAAAATCCTTATATAAATTCCCTTTTTTCGGCCTTTTGAAAATAAAAAGGAAAATTTAATATTTCAGACTTGCCAAACTTAGTTCAGAGGTGAAACGTTTACCCAGAATTTTTAATCTAGTTTATATAAAAAATATCACTAGTTAGCGAGTAGCATAGAGTTAAAAGCTGTTTTTGTTGGAACTGCTTATTGTCTTGGAAATACTGTATAAGAATACTTGCTGGACAAGAAAACAATACTTATTCAAGGAATTCCTTTGGAAGGGGTATGACATTCCAGAGGGGCAGGCAGCTAATTCAAGCTCTCGTGACAACCTTTTGAAAATTGAACATTATTTTACGTCATTAGATACAAGTTATAATCTTAAAAGTACAAACAAAATAAGGGACAAAATAGCCCTAAAAGGATTAATCTTCTTTTATTTACATCCATTCCAAATATAGAGAGTATTGAATGAACATTAAATTTTATTACATAAATAGTGTAGCATTTGTTTAGAATATCAGGATTAAGGCTTTTAAAAAACTTTAAATTTTCTTTTTCTACAGTTCTATAAAGTATAGCCTGCACATAGATATTAACATATCTGTCTATTGTCAACTCGTAAATGAAAACTATATTGAAGTTATAACATTTAAACTGGAGTTTCAAATTAATGTGAAATTTATGATAAAAGTGACCCATTAAAAGTTATTTTTGTAGCCTTTTAAAAGTCATTTTTTTGGGTTAACTCTCAAGACATCCCTTGCTGTGCCCCTGAAATATAGGCTACATTACAAAGTTACTTCAACAATGAGGACGTTCTTTGCCCTTTGATTGCAGAGGAGCTTCGAACAAATCACTGAAGGAAAAAAACGAAAAATCAGACGATTGTAGTAAATATTAATACAGTATTTGCGTTTTAAAACTTTAAGATGGCTTCGTTAAAACATTTCTGAGATAATTTATTGTTTAGAAGCAAAACGGGGGAAATTAGTTACTCCGTGTGTAATTACGCTGCTGCCGATATTGTTAAATTAACGTTTAATGTATGTTAATGTATGCAAATCCACTAATGTAATTATAAGCACTTTATACTTATCGTTTAGTAATGGCCGTCACAAATACTATGATTAGAAATGTTAGATGGATACTCCATTCCCATTAACTCATATAGACGCGCTCTAATTGTAACGTTTCAAATGGATCTAGATTAAATGCTTTTATAATAATTATCTTTTTTTAAAATGGAAATCTAAAATTTCCCTACTCGTAATTTATTAAAAGAGACTAGTAATTGTAAAACTTCACTACTTCACAAAATTTTTAACTGATATAAATGCCCTACTAGTTAAATCTTTAAATTTGTAATTACGTTGATCAAGTTTTAAAAAACTGTTACGAAATTTCAAGTGTTTTAATTTTACGAAATAAGTGTTAGAAACACTCTTTAAAGAGGCCCGTATCTAACAAGTCACCTTAGCAGATAGACACAACTCTAAAATAGATATAAACTATACTTTTATACTGAAATAAACAACCAATTATAAACTATTGCTATTGTTTCTTATCAATAAGAAGTGCCAAAATCCATGCCTATCGAATCGTGTGTAAAACTTTGTTACATTCTCAACTCAACGTAATACCCTATATAGATTAAAATATGTGTACGAGGAGTAATTCAAAGGAAAACCTTTGCTGGAAAAAGTTCTAGATTTTTGTGAAATTATTATTTTTATTATTTTGTGGTATGTTGGCGCCCAAGATAAGATTTCATCAAGCCCCCCTCCTCTTACTCAGTACTCAGTTTAACCTACCTACCTAATTTCAACAAAAAACAAATAATAAAAAACCTAATTGTTGACACAGAATCTAACATCCACAAAATTACCCACCAAAATACTGAACACATAAGAAACAATATTAATAATAAAATTAACCTAATAAAAACGGGAAAAAACAAAAAAACGGAACAATATATAAATAAAAAAGAAATTATAAAACTCAGAGAAAAACTAGAAAACAACGACCACTTAATATTAAAATCCGATAAAACAAATACACCAGTAATAATAGAAAATACCAAATACATCGATTCAATGACTAACTACATAAAAGAAAATAAATACGAACAAATCCCAGACCCAACTAGCAAATACCTTATTACAATAAAAAAACTTAATAGTCACTCACCGAAATACCCTAAACTATAACAATAAATTAAAATACCACACAAGACTATACCCATTCAAACCATGCGCACCAATATTATCAGGCATACCTAAAATCCACAAACCCGACACACCATTTAGGCCACTAATAAATTTCACAACAGCACCATCTTACATAATCGCAAAAATACTAGACAAAATAATAAGATCTAAAATACATATCAACAACACATGCAATATAAAAAATGGATACGAATTAATTAATAAAATCAAAAACCATAAAAACAAACAGCAACACAAAAATAATAAGTTATGACATAACTAACATGTAGGCCTACCCTAGCATCCCAATAGAAGAAACCATAGAAATAATAAAAAAACAAACTAATACACAATAACGAAAAAAGAAACACAATAGATAGTATCATTACGCTAACCAAACACATATGTAACCAAATTACTTCCAAATTACCTTGTAATATACCAACCTACCATTCACAACGAACACATCATAATATTAAACAAACTAAATACATACAACGAAAACATACAATTCACCGTTGAAACAGAAACAAATAGAACAATCAACTATCTCGATATCACATTAAATATAAATGATAATAAAATAGAAACTACAGTATACAGGAAACCTACTTCCAACAACACCACAATACACTACAAATCTAACCACCCCTGGACACACAAAATTAACACTTACAGTAACATGATAAATAAAGCAATAAAATACACACAGGATAACAAACAAAAATTAAATGAAGAATTAGATAACATTACTAAAATAGCAATAGAAAATGGATACAACAAACACCTTATAAAAAATATATACAATAAATTCACAAAAAATCCCCTAACCTCAACACAACACTACAACCGGAACACAAAAATAATAAAAATAAAAAATCTACCTAAAATATAAATACACCAATAACATAATAGAAAAAATAACAAATATATACAACAAAGAATACTACACTCCAACATACAAACCAAACAACAAAATAATAAAATATCTTAATAACACAAACCACAAAACAAATTCAGAAAAACATAACCTATCAGGAATTTACAAAATTACATGTAACTGTAACGCATTTTACATAGGGAAAACAACCAGATCATTTAAAATTAGATTTGAAGAACATTATAGAGCATTCAAAAACAAAAATTCAAAAATATCAAATGTTTCAGCACACCTAATATCACATAAACATGAAATAACAAATTACGAAAATAACCTAACCATACTTGAAATAAATAATAACCCAATAGAACCAAACTCACTAGAAAAATACCACATCTATAAAAACATACACAACAATTTAATGAATCTTAAAAAAACATATACAGAAGACATACTATTCAAAAACATTATACACGAGACTCAAGAGGAAACGTGTATGACGTCAACAAGTACCAACACCACGGACTGAACATCCACACCAGAATAATTGAGAAAACGTAATCAGTGATTCGACAATGGTCAAGTGACCGAAAGGCGCCTCATCACTCAAGGTAAAATCATTGCACTTGATGGTGGATAAAATTACTTACAATAGTAATATATTAACTTCATAAAGTCAGTGCAACGGAAAAACAATGGATAACGTAAACTATCAAGAATATATATATATATATATATATATATATATATATATATATATATATATATATATATATATAGAGAGAGAGAGAGAGAGAGAGAGAGAGAGAGAGGTGTCTACAATTAAGGAGAGAACAGCATTTTCTTAAATAAAACGTAGCTGCCTAATAATCTAAAGTTTTTAGCTTATCCAATCTTTGCATAAAAAATGTAAAACAGTCGTTGATAAACTTTAAAAATGTATTTAGATTTTTATTTTAATATTGTTCTGTTTTGATTTCTATTTTCATTCTATTTACAAACATAAAATAATCTGTATACTAAAAAAATATGTTGTAGTTATTTGGCAACACTGTACAACCACAAAGTGGACAATCTTTGTGAATAAGGGCTGGTAATAAAATATATAAAGATTTTATAACATTTAACATCATAAAAGCTTCTATAGAGATAACAGGAGATTCTGTTATAGTAACGCTGAGATAAAACTGTTACGACAGAGTATTGTAATTGCATTGCAAATTTTCCAATTTTCAAAATAATGACGTATTTATTTCACTTAAAATACGCAATTTGTGAAGCCTGTAGAAATGAGGGCATCAGTATGGCATGTGTGTCGAAACTAGTAGTTTCTAAACAATATTAATCCTATGAAAATAACCGTGAAATCTTAACTTATTGTACCGTTAATGGAAAGTACAAAACAAGGTTACGCAGCTAGAGACATGACGTCATTCGTGGCTGATATAATTCTCTTAAATCCTTAGGTACGAGTACATTATGAAGACTATTGACAACATGTTTTCAAGGCAAATAAATTAAAAGGTTTTTACAAAATTACAAATAATGTATCCTCAAGATGAAGGTAAACCAACAATACTAATAAAGAAATGCCAAGGGTGTGAATAAATACCATATTTATATGGTATAATATATTACATTATTCATATGGTAATGTATATTCATATAAATGTTATGTTGCGGTTTATGTTTAGAGTGTATTTCTATTTGTGGTATTAAACATACGTTTTATATAACAATCAGTTTAGGATAAGAATCACGTTGTTTATAACAATCATACACAATATCAAGAGCACAGTGGTACAATATATTACAATGAAAGTATTGGAAAGAACCAAAAAACCACACACAAAAATAATAAAATATTACAATTAACAAAAGTAACAAAGTAATAGCAGTTGCTTAAGATTAAACCCTGATATACATTTCGATGACCATGTCATCATCATCAGAGGGTCTTATTACAAAATTGCAATCTATCAAACAAGAAGTTACAAACTAGAGTAACTTCTTGTTTGCTTATTTTTAATGTTTGTTGTTGTTGTAAGAGTTTAAAAAAACAATCCAGTTGTTTATAGCACTTATAACAATCAATTACATTGTGTTTCGTTTAGTTCTTCTATATACTATATTTAGTTCGTATATTTTTACGTACTTTTCAAATATTCAACCAAAACTTAAAAACAAGTCATAAAAAAATTTTAAGTCAATTCCTACTTAAATCTACAAAAAGAAATATGATTTTAGTTTCCTTTCATTTTATAATTACAATTAAATAAATATGTATATACATATGTCAGAACAACAGTAGACTATTAACTGGCAAAATAGAAAGCAAGTTTCCTTGCAATTTTACATTTCCTTTCTATGTTGGACTTTGAGTTTTATTTGTTACTATTTATTAATTACTACTATTAATTTCGTCGCTTGTGTTGTAGTTTCTTTTCGCTTACCTTTTGCATTATCCGTTTGTGAAGCAATCTTAGATACCTTTAATCTAGTTTGTTTGTTTATTTTATTCTTTTCTAACATTTTTAATCCCAGAGAATTATTTATGATATTGTGTGGTAACCATGGCAACAATTTAAGGTTGTATAATGGCGGTTTCGACGACAACCAGATGGGTGTAAAAGAAACATTCATACTCATATTTGAGAAATACATTTCTAGCTATGGGAAATTTGGTTCACTGCCAAAGCGCTAGTCTTTGAACATGAAGATACTCAGTTCGAATCCGACCTAGACTCCCCAAATTTTTATAATTTAATTATTGAATAAATATTTGAATAAACTGTAATAGCATCAATTGCCATCCACTAAAGGGTAAACAAAATTTATTTGAACTTGATTGGATTAATAAAGACGTATTTTATTAACGGTTGAAAATTTGTAGAAGATATAGTCTTTATCCGGAGAGTGTGAGTTAACTGAAGGAATTTAATTACTATTAGTGTAAGAAAGTTAATTTCTTTAGTAGGGATCAAGAATGACTCATTAAGGGAATAGCTGCGGGCGGTTACGAGTGCTAAAGCACGTCCGGGCCGAACCAAGTAGGCAGCGGACAGGTTACATCATACAGACTTTAAGTGGTTTGTTGCTACGACTAAGTCCTTATTGTCGTAAGCGTATTAGGGCCTATTTTGTAAACTAATTTGGAGCCAATAGATCAAGGCAAAGAATGGTTTATTGTTCATACAAATAAATAGAATATTTGATACGCAAAAGTGTCCTTTAAAGACAAAACCATTTGTTGTTACCTCTTGTTTTGTTTATCAAATTTTATATTTGTTACTGCTGAGTATTGTATTTTTTTTAAAACTATCTTTAAAATTTGTGTGACGTGTCGACAGAGTGAGCAATTAGAACGTCCAAACGTAAAATTAAGAATCTACAAATTGGATTTAACCTGTAATTTGTATCATCTCGTTCAATAACGTGATGACAATTATAGGCTGTAATTAACTTTAAGTAAGTATAGGTTTTGCTAGATGTTTGTAAAATATTTATTGAAACATTAAAAGCATTTGCGGCAAATAAATTAGTCTCTAAAAGCTACCATAGTAAGCAATCATTTTTTTAATGTTTACAGTTTTGATATTTCATAAATTATTGTTTTATGTTATTGAAATAAATTGTTCCATTATTATTATGGTTCTTTAAAACATGAGACGTTTACTTGTTCAATATAAAATGTAAACATAAATTAAATTTCTAAATATTTGTTGACTCAAAAATTTGTATTTTATGGTGTTTTATTTTTACTTTTTAGATCTACATTTAATAAATCTGTAAAATCCATTTTTTACTCTCAGAAATTTCGAATTGTTTCTTTCCTATTTTAATTTTTGTAATTATAATGAACATTTTGTATGTAGGAAATAAAATGTTGAACCTGTTCGTAAGTTCTAGGCCTTGGTAAAACAAGCAAGAAACAAGTACAAACCTGTATCCCATTAGCAAACATAGACTACATAGGCTATAGTAAGCGGCTGCCTTGTGTGATGTGGTTTGAGTTTCGCAAGATTGTACCAAACTTACGTTTCCCCGGCTCATAATTTTCTTACTTTATAACCCTTTTGTAGCTTTTCAATTTTACTAAATCAAATCTAAAACAACTCTGTATGAGGAAATTAATTTAACAGGATTATCGCAATCCTGCGGCCCCATTATGATTTCAGGTATAATGGGTTTCGCTTTGATTTATCTTGGAATTATTTAAATAAAATCCAGTGACGTCAGAAAACCAGGTAATTAGACAAGATACGCAGTAAGATGCCCATGCTTTAAACTGATGAATCTGTTAATAAATATTTTTGTTGTTTGTAAATGAAGATTTTTTTTTATGTAACTTAATATATACGTCCACGACTGAAAAAAACACTGGTAAACCCACATTTTCATTTCACCTACATTTTTATTTGAAATAGAGTTTAACATTTTCGACATTAACATTTTCTCATCTGATAACGAAGTAGCCTTTTGTACGTGTAAAATAAAGGACAACTCGTGGTTTAGACCATTGATTTCGCATAATTACTGCGTACTAGCCTTGCTAAACAGATTCACCTGAAAGCTAAGCATAATTAACTAGAAGTACGATACCACCTGTTTTACTTTCCTTAGGATTACATTTGCCACAGTTGTGCATGTTTTATACTTATACAGTCATTATAACTTAACAACAGCGCGAGTAAAATTTTTAAAGTTATTAATTGTAGTAAAATTTATTGAAACCAGTAAAATAATGACAACCGTTTTAATACTGAACTACGATCCAAGTTTCTCAAAAGGTAAAGCACTCTGACCATTCCGAATGCTGAAAAATCTCTCGGTTTGCGTTTGCATATAAATTGCTCAAGTCTAATAATGTCGTTAGCATCACAACAAAGGGGAAAGAATAAACACTCCAGCAACACTACTACGGAAAAGCACTCCAACAACACTGCTATGAGAAAACACTCCAGCAATACTGCTACGGAAAAGCACTCCAACAACACTGCTATGAGAAAACACTCCAGCAACACTGCTACAGAAAAGCACTCCAACAACACTGCTATGAGAAAACATTCCAGCAACACTACTACAGAAAAGCACTCCAACAACACTGCTATGAGAAAACACTCCAGCAATACTGCTACAGAAAAGCACTCCAACAACACTGCTATGAGAAAATACTCCAGCAATACTGCTACGGAAAAGCACTCCAACAACACTGCTATGAGAAAACACTCCAGCAACACTACTACGGAAAAGCACTCCAACAACACTGCTATGAGAAAACACTCCAGCAATACTGCTACGGAAAAGCACTCCAACAACACTGCTATGAGAAAACACTCCAGCAACACTGCTACAGAAAAGCACTCCAACAACACTGCTATGAGAAAAAGCTCCAGCAATACTGCTACAGAAAAGCACTCCAACAACACTGCTATGAGAAAACACTCCAGCAACACTACTACGGAAAAGCACTCCAACAACACTGCTACAGAAAAGCACTCCAGCAACACTACTACGGAAAAGCACTCCAACAACACTGCTACAGAAAAGCACTCCAACAACACTGCTATGAGAAAACACTCTAGCAACACTGCTACGGAAAAACATTCCAACAACACTGCTATGAGAAAACACTCCAGCAATACTGCTACGGAAAAGCACTCCAACAACACTGCTATGAGAAAACACTCCAGCAACACTGCTACAGAAAAGCACTCCAACAACACTGCTATGAGAAAACATTCCAGCAACACTACTACAGAAAAGCACTCCAACAACACTGCTATGAGAAAACACTCCAGCAATACTGCTACAGAAAAGCACTCCAACAACACTGCTATGAGAAAATACTCCAGCAATACTGCTACAGAAAAGCACTCCAACAACACTACTATGAGAAAACACTCCAGCAACACTGCTACGGAAAAGCACTCCAACAACACTTCTATGAGAAAACACTCCAGCAACACTGCTACAGAAAAGCACTCCAACAACACTGCTGTGAGAAAACACTCCAATAACACTACTACAGAAAAGCACTCCAACAACACTGCTATGAGAAAACACTCCAATAACACTACTACAGAAAAGCACTCCAACAACACTGCTATGAGAAAACACTCCAGCAATACTGCTACGGAAAAGCACTCCAACAACACTGCTATGAGAAAACACTCCAGCGACACTGCTACAGAAAAGCACTCCAACAACACTGCTATGAGAAAACACTCCAGCAACACTACTACAGAAAAGCACTCCAACAACACTGCTGTGAGAAAACACTCCAATAACACTACTACAGAAAAGCACTCCAACAACACTGCTATGAGAAAACACTCCAGCAACACTGCTACGGAAAAGCACTCCAACAACACTGCTGATAGAAAACACTCCAATAACACTACTACAGAAAAGCACTCCAACAACACTGCTATGAGAAAACACTCCAATAACACTACTACAGAAAAGCACTCCAACAACACTGCTATGAGAAAACACTCTAACAACACTGCTACGGAAAAGCACTCCAACAACACTGCTGTGAGAAAACACTTAAGCAACACTGCTACGGAAAAGCACTCCAACAACACTGCTATGAGAAAACACTCCAGCAACAGTGCTACGGAAAAGCACTCCAACAACACTGCTATGAGAAAACACTTCAGCAATACTTCTACGAAAAAAACACTCCAGCAACACTGCTACGAGTAAACACTCCAGTAACACTGCTACCAGAAAACACTCGAATAACACTGCTACGAATAAACCCTCCAGTAACATTGCTACGAGAAAACACTCCAATAACACTGCTACGAGAAAACACTGCTACGAGAAAACACTCCAGCAACACTGCTACAAGAAAACACTCCAGCAACACTGCTACAAGAAAACACTCCAGTAACACTGCTACGAGAAAACACTCCAGTAACACTACTACGAGAAAACACTCCAGTAACACTGCTACCAGAAAACACTCGAGTAACGCTGGTACGAATAAATCCTCCAGTAACATTCCTACGAGAAAACACTCCAGTAACACTGCTACGAAAGAACACTCCAACAACCCTGCTACGAGAAAACACTGCAGTAAAACTGCTACGAAAAAACACTCCATTAACATTTCTACGATAAAAAACTCCATAAACACTGCTACCAAAGAACACTCCAGTAACATTGCTACGAGAAATTATTCGAGTAACACTGCTATAAACAAATGGTATTTTTAATAATTTCTTACGATGCAACTCGAAACATTGGAGAAATTATAATGATTTTTTAAAGATAACTATCCGGTATAAAATCGATAAAGCAATTCAAAACAAGTTATATTTATTCCAAAGATTGGGCTTAAATTTTATGTGAAGTTATCTATTAAATAATAACGAACACCAACTCACAATCTAACCTACTCATACACGTTTTAATGACAAAGTCATCATTATCATTGAATAGGGCTATAACTACTTAAGTTCTAAACTAGATAATAAATTATAACTTTTAATATTATAACTATTCAATATATCCGGAGCATATTATGGGCATAAAGTTTAAATAGCAAACTAATTTTCTTAACATTATTATTGAAAATGCTCTACACATTTTTTACACTTTTAAACAAGTTAGATAGTATTAGAACAATATATGAAATTTCACAAAGCAATAATCTCCTAATATTAGCAAAACGTTTTTCTTATTAAGTAAAGATATTGTCTTTTATTGCCTAAATGGATGGTAAAGGACTTCAAGGTAGGGATAAGATCCTTGATGTTAGTAATAACTAGAGTAAATCATGGCTCAAGTGAATAGGGATGTTTTTCTGTTAAGTTAAGCTCTCTTAAGATTAAAGAGAAAATAAATCCTACCTCTACCATCAGATGACTTATTTCTTCCTTTTTTTCTCATCATATTCCTCTTAGTCCTTTGGTTTTAGTTTTGCGGATGCCTTTGTTTACCACTTTTAGGTTAAATCAACCTCTTTTTCAATTCATACTTTGATGTTTAAGAAACTGGAATACTTAAACAATTCTCCAGATCCTACAAGGTCTCGAGGTGCCCAAAGGGCTTGAACAATTTAAATAATGTTCTAATAGCACATAATTCTGATATCGCGTCAGCTGTGTGTCAAATTAACGCATTAATCCTGAAAACCTGAACTATATTGTTGACAGATGTGCTGGAGCGGTAGCATGGTCCTTAGAGAAAGTAGGCCTAAGGGACACACCTATGGACGATCTGACACCTGTAGTCGATGATTGGGTTATTAACTAAAGTAAAACTGTAACTACACATTACAACATGTTTTGTCGCCTGCGCCTGCGTCATTGTTGGCCGAAGTAGGTTAAATATTTCCTCTTGTAATTAGTAAATGCTCCTATAATTTGCCAGCACCTGTGCTTTAACCGTTGCTTTTTAGTTAATGCTTACCGACCAATTAAACTTTTCTGTGAAGACAAACGTTTTCTGAGGTCAGTAAGATTTATACAAAGTTAGCAATCGGTAAGTTTACCGTACATATATCAACATTTGCTTTATTGATAATCAAATTAAGTACAAAGTATTGGAAATGAGTCTTACTTATTAATGATAAAAAATATATATTACCATTAAAAAAATAAAAAATACAGTATGATGAAAAATAAACCTAAAACTAACTTGAATACCAGAGAACACGAACGATTAGTAGACTATTAAGGTCAAATAGGGGAGTGTCAGCAAGCAGATACGAAGTGACGTTCAAATGAGCTAAGAGGTTAGGAATGTATAAGGAGCCTGAGTAGAACAAATAGGCCGACGGGCAGAAAAAAAAGAATAGTTTCATTAAACTAAAATAAAAACATGGATTTTTTATTCGTGTAAAAGGTTTTTAAGGCGATTAAGACTTTTTACATAACGAAACAGATTATAGTAGTTTTCTAGTACGGAACCTTTTATAGGAATCAGGACTAGCATTTCATATTTAGACATATTAGAATTAGGACATATTAGTCATATTTCAGACATAAATCAAACTTTTTGACCTCTTCTGGCTGCTGAAGGCAAACAAAATAATAAAAACGTAGGCTACTATTTTTAAGCAAAATAAACCCAATATTACATTAACTTTCTTTTAAATGATTACACTACTAAAGTTCCCAGGGGAACCCTGTCAAGGTCGGTCGTAAATTATTTTTAGCAAGACTAGACTAAGGGGTGTCCTGTAAATCCGTACCACTGAAAATCGGTCCCACTGCGGAATTTCAGGAAGAGAAGTTCTGAAGACGAAACAAGATTTATTTATGGATGGGACATTTAAAAGCTGTAGTAAGCAGTTTACACAGATATATTCAATACACCCAGACTTTGGAAGTTCGACGGGTGAAACAAATATTTATCCTGTTGTGTTCGCTCTCTTAACGAACAAAAAAAAGATACTTACGGTACGTCCGTCTGTTCAAGAAAGTACTTGAAATTATTCCAGAGTGGAAACCAAGAAATGTCACCGTTGATTTCGAAGCTGCGGCGATTTCTGCGCTCCAAGATGTGTTTCCATCGGTTATAATCCACGGATGCCATTTCCATATGAAAAAATGTCTCTGGAGGAAAATTCAAGATTTGGGACTTGTACGTGAGTACAGGGAAAATGAGGAAGTACAGATGCGAGTTCGAATGTGCTCTGCACTTGCTTTCTTTCGACCTGAAGATGTCGTGGACAGCTGGCTCGAGATACACTCTGGAGCACCTGATGTAACCAAACTTGCTGAATTCTTAGATTATTTTGTTGAAAGATGGTTGGAAAATTCTGAAATTCCGATCGATCTTTGGAGCTGCTACAAGAGGCGCCATCGAACTACCAACGCCGTTGAAGGCTGGCACAACAAGATTAATAACGTTCTTGGGAAACCAAATCCAAAAATCAAAGATGTGATCGACAGCATGAAAAAAGAAGCGGAAAATTCAGCGTGTGCATTGGTGAGGCTGGAGTTGCACATGGAAGGCAAACGAAGGAATACAAAGTACATGAAATTTTACGAAAGACTGGAAAAAAACAGTAGAAAAGTATGAAGAAGATGGTGACATCAGGGCTTGTATAAAAACTATCTCACACCTCCAAAAACTAGAGTAGTTTGTTAAAATCAAAACCAAAAACAAAATGGAAAGAAATTAAAAAATAAATAAATAAAAAATAAATAAAATGAAAAATTTTAAAAAATTGACGATGCTTTAAACTGATTTTAAACACACCTAAATGACAAAAGACAACTTTTGACATTTAGCCAGTCCAAAGCCTGGATAAAGTGTAATGGGAATCGCTTTATTAATTTATTATATTATAAACATTTAATACAAAGTAAAAAACTGAAAAACTGCGTATCGCTGGTTGTGCTGTCACTCATGGGGCAGGTAGCAAGTAGCCAGTATCATTGTTACGGCGAACTATTGAGTGGGACCGATTTTCACAAATTCCTTAGTGGGACCGATTTTCACTGGTACGGATTTAACCTCGCTCAGACTAAGGGTCCCTCGAACCCTAATTAATGGTGCGACCTTCAGTCCGGCGAAATGCAAGTAGGCCTACAAACCTTCAGACCACTATTGTAGCGGTTTCTGCCTTCGTCTCTATACTCAATACTCGTTTTCCGTAAAAAAATCGAATTATTTTGTTTTAATACTTATCTACAATAGAAAAAACTCCACATCTGTATGAACAAACACTTTTACTTTTGTTTACGAATTTCGTTAGAGTTTTCGCTAGCATTTATTTCGTTAATTGATGTAACTCTGCGTCCTTATTATATGTTACTTTATTATTAATCTATTAGCACCCCCGTCGCGACTTTGCCCGCTCAAGTTTAAAGCTGTCACACTTTACATAAACATCATAATGATAGTTGATCGTAGTCTATATAATTAATATACGTAGTAATAAACGTAATACACGTTATAGCAGTATTTATTGTTGAGTTATTTAAATTAGAAAAAAGAAGTTTATTTTTAAAAATCCATTTATAAAATCTGTTGACAAAATTCTATGAATAAGATATTATTTTACTAGTAGCCTAATATTTTTTCCTAGGAAATTTAATATTTCTTTTTTTAATATTTGATATTTATATTGATCTATCTGAAAACGGTCGGAACATGAGAAAATGAGTTTTAAATGAATGTAATAATATAAAGGTGATTATTCAAGTACTTATATATTATATTTAAAATAGATAAAAAATCTATTAAACGTGTTGGATATTTTATTTTTATTTTTGCTAATACTTTGATTGTCTCAAAACCTCTTTATGTACAACATGATGGCTGTTCCATCTGGAGCAAGCATCACTAAACTACTGGAAGAGCTTACTCTAAAACAGGGGGGCTCAACCTTTTTGAAACGGTGCCGGTGGGGCAATTAAAAGTTCATTTTTCTTGAGCCGGCCCACAGGATTAAAATTTCTCGAATTTTGAATTGGAATACGTCTTATCTAGTTGTGGTTAACTTTCAAGTAATATAGCCTACATTTTAAATTTTAATCTAAATGTACATCCTAAACATACACAGCCACTTTATAATTTATGAAAGCCTACATACCTGTAACAACGTATTCAGATATCAAACTTTCTACCTTGTTAATGTTACAATGTTGATACTTGCAGTAAGTATTTCAAGTTTACTAAACCGTTTAATCATACTACACCATAATTCAAAATATTACCACCATAGAACAACTTTTAACTTGAAAATTAAAAAACATGAAAAGAATTCTGAAAAGTGTTTATTTTAGTGGGAAATTTGAGACTGTTTTCCTTTAGATAATTGTTCAATGTTCATTTTAATGTTTTTAGTTCTATTTTCAATGTTGATTACAAGTGAATGTCAGTTAAACGCGTACAAGCTTTTGTTTTGGGCTAATCTGTGAAACAAATTGTGTTTTATCCAGAAAAGTTAAATATTAGTTACGGCCATTAAACATTCCTTAACTAATTCTCCATATGCAAAAGATTTCAAATGTTTCATTAATATTTTTGAAAGTTGCTTTAACTGCTGATTCTGAATTTTTACTGGCATTTTTTAACAGGTTTTGTTGAATTGTTAATTTCTTTTTCAAATAGTTTACTTTGTCTTTTCTCAGTAGTCCTGTAAAATTACTAGTTTTTGAATGCATAGATTCGTAATGTCTTTTGAAATTGAAATCTTTCATGATACCAACAGTTTCTTGGCAAATAAGACACAAGTTACCTTATTCTGATATTGAATAAAAGTATATAATTCCTTCCACATATCTTGAAAACACCGTCCATCTTCTTCAACTTTTGACACTAGCATTTTAGAATGTCGCTATCACAAGGAATCAATCGTTACCGCCACAACTGATGAATTCGCACAATAAATACCGTACTACCACACATCTATACTGGTTTTTTCTATGAAATAGCATTACATTTTACTACATTCAAAAGCAACATGTTAGAGTGGCCCGCGGGCCTCAAAATACCATATCGGGAGCCGCATGCGGCCCGCGGGCCACGGGTTGTGCACCCATGCTCTAAAACATACTACAAAAAACTTCTCCATGTGAGAAACAGTCATCTCTCACATAAATTCCAGTTACTTTTAAAGACTGTCATAGTAATTTGTTAATTGTCATTGCAAAACAATCCTTAACTGGAAATTGCATTTTTTTTTTTTTTTTTTTATTTTTTTTTTTTTTTTTTTTTTATTTGAAAGCATAATTTGATGGAATTATTGGTTTAAAAATAGTTTTGTGAAGTTTTTTTGTTCATTTATTATATTTTCTTTCTTCCTTTAGTTTTGACTTTTAATTCCTAAATTGTCTAAAATGTTTAACCGTCTTCCTTTATTACACCAATGCAATATTTAATTTCGCTGATACATTGACTATCTCAAAAACTCTATAGGCCCTATATATAACATTGGTGATTCTTCCAAATGGAGCTAGAATCACTAAACTACTGGAAGAGCTTACTCTAGAACATGCAACATAAAATTGTCCATGTGAGAAACGGTCATCTCTCAAATCAATTCCAGCTCTATGAGTTTTGCCTAACAATCAAACTTAACAATGCCTAACAATGTCATATTAACTTTAGCTAAACTTAATTTAGTATTTTCGAAATGTTGTCCTGTTACACATATAAATATTCAATTCGAACAGAAATTAAAAGTTACAAAAAATTGCCAAAGTAGGCCTATAATGTTTTTTGTAATGTACAACAGTATTTAATTTGTTTCAAATCATATCTAACCATGAACTTATGGTTACTGAAAAACAACTATATATGGGCCACTTTCCAATGTATATGAAATCATAGTTACTGAATAAATTTAAATATTCGTTTCTAGAAGTTAGCTAGCGTAAATAATAGCCTAATTTGTATGATTCTACAAAACTAAATAATTTAATCTAATTTTATATCTATTACATTCAAATAATACGTTAATACGTATTAAATGAATTCGTATTTATTATTTTATAACGATTTAGTAAGATTTATTTTATTAATAAATATATTTACTAACCTATAAATTGAAAACGTTTTTAATTCAATAGTATTACTTAGTAATAGTGTACAGTAAATAAAGTAATATAACGTAGTTTATGCGTTAAAACAGCTGATATGCAAGCTAACCTAAACACATATAATAATTGTTGTATGAAATCTTATTTTCATTTAATTTAAGTATCAGCTGTGCGTAATAGCGTGATTACCGCCATCTATTGGTTACTAGTTGCATTTATTTTAATAATTTTTAATTTCAATATAAGTGAGTAAATGCTTAGTCAGAAAATTATACGGTCGCATTTTTAATTTTTTTCATGTTTTTTGAAATATATCGACTTCTAATTGGGCTAAAAATATGCCAGAACCTTCTCAGGAGTGTTTTCAATAGCTTCACAAAGTTTCTTGTCGATCGGATAAACTTCTACATTATACATCCAGGCAGATATGAACTCTTCTGTGTATTTCTTATGGTACATTTCTACCCTGCTTTTTTATTTCTACCCCTTAAAATTAAAATTTGGCTAAATCCTTTCTTATAGCGCTCCTACGTAGTATAAAGGTTTCCTTTACATTTTCAAGTGTGAATAATTATTAGTTTCGGTTCTGCGTTGATCGTCAGTGTCAGGACTTCAATTTGTATATACTTAGAGAGATAGGCCGACATCTATACGTTTTGAAAATAGCCTACAAAAGTGATATCCATTACTGAAGAAAACGTTTCTAGTCTCCAGTAAATACTTATTATGGTACAAAAAACTGTATGTATGAACCTATACATAGGCCTACATAGTTATAAGGATTATTTTTATTTTATCGTGTTTACTTTCTACGAGTATAATTAGAAAATTATTTTTCCACAACTAAAAAGAACTGGATGGCAAATTATAGTTGGAAATTATAGACATTATAAATATTGACAATGTCTAAAATTAACAATGCACATTTTTTTTTAAATCACAAAACAAATGTAAATATTCTAACGTGACACAAACATGAATAATTACTTAAATCCTACTACAAAATACCTACCTTAGAACAATTAAACAGAGAACAAATTTATTTAGGTATTACAAAAAACATCTTACATACATAACTACAAATAGGCATATTTGCAATTTTGTACCAGGACAATATTTACTTTATAGCCTGAAATGAAAAATCACAAAATGCATGGACTTATATTTCGAAATAGGAATAAAGAATGGACTTATATTTCGAAATAGGAATAAAGAATGGACTTATA
Source organism: Prosapia bicincta (assembly GCA_036971475.1). Lineage (NCBI taxonomy): Eukaryota > Metazoa > Arthropoda > Insecta > Hemiptera > Cercopidae > Prosapia > Prosapia bicincta. Next base: position 44,410,619 of record JBAIZL010000001.1, on the reverse strand, counting down.
TTTCGAAATAGGAATAAAGAATGGACTTATATTTCGAAATAGGAATAAAGAATGGACTTATATTTCGAAATAGGAATAAAGAATGGACTTATATTTCGAAATAGGAATAAAGAATGGACTTATATTTCGAAATAGGAATAAAGAATGGACTTATATTTCGAAATAGGAATAAAGAATGGACTTATATTTCGAAATAGGAATAAAGAATGGACTTATATTTCGAAATAGGAATAAAGAATGGACTTATATTTCGAAATAGGAATAAAGAATGGACTTATATTTCGAAATAGGAATAAAGAATGGACTTATATTTCGAAATAGGAATAAAGAATGGACTTATATTTCGAAATAGGAATAAAGAATGGACTTATATTTCGAAATAGGAATAAAGAATGGACTTATATTTCGAAATAGGAATAAAGAATGGACTTATATTTCGAAATAGGAATAAAGAATGGACTTATATTTCGAAATAGGAATAAAGAATGGACTTATATTTCGAAATAGGAATAAAGAATGGACTTATATTTCGAAATAGGAATAAAGAATGGACTTATATTTCGAAATAGGAATAAAGAATGGACTTATATTTCGAAATAGGAATAAAGAATGGACTTATATTTCGAAATAGGAATAAAGAATGGACTTATATTTCGAAATAGGAATAAAGAATGGACTTATATTTCGAAATAGGAATAATAAATGGACTTATATTTCGAAATAGGAATAAAGAATGGACTTATATGTCGAAATAGGAATAAAGAATGGACTTATATTTCGAAATAGGAATAAAGAATGGACTTATATTTCGAAATAGGAATAAAGAATGGACTTATATTTCGAAATAGGAATAAAGAATGGACTTATATTTCGAAATAGGAATAAAGAATGGACTTATATTTCGAAATAGGAATAAAGAATGGACTTATATTTCGAAATAGGAATAAAGAATGGACTTATATTTCGAAATAGGAATAAAGAATGGACTTATATTTCGAAATAGGAATAAAGAATGGACTTATATTTCGAAATAGGAATAAAGAATGGACTTATATTTTGAAAAAAGATATACAATTTGAAACTTTTTTAATATTTGACTTGCTGAAAATTATTAACTTTTAAAAAAGTAACAAAATGTAAATGTTTTTATTTGACAGATATTCTACTTCATAATTTAACCTAATTACTCTTCCGATAGCTTTAAGTAATGGTCCCATTCATCGGTTCAAGAAAATTAGTCCTCCCAGAGGGTTTTCAGCTTCTACTAGTGTTTCACCAGATAGGGGAGACTGTTGTACCTTGGATCATAATTTACATATATATGTTTTTTAAAGCCATTTATTAACATAAAAAAAATGGAAATAGTCTCTCCTAAAAGCACCATTATTGCCACACACAATTTATTTTTTTGAGCCTTCAACTAATAAACCGTCTTGCGATATATATATATATATATATATATATATATATATATAGGCTATATATGTATATATATATATATAGGCTATATATATATATATATATATATAATTGATTTGTGATCAATGGTACACGACCATCATGTACCATTCATCACAGCCTAATGTACCATGGATCATTAAAAACGTGTACCTATAAAGTAGATATAATACAAATTAAAAATAATATTTTTATACAGAAAAATGAATTTTATTACTCCATTATAAAAATAAATGAGAATTTGTTTAAACATAACCTATTTCAAATTTGTTTACATTTATACTAACAAGAAGTAGATATATGAAATTTATAACATAATAGTTAGTTGAAACATTAAGTTTGTAAATTACATTTAAAAAAATATTAGTTAAGTAAATCATTTAACGTTAAAATTAGAAAAGTCTACTTGAAACAGCAATTTTCTATCAATTCTAGCCGACCCACTTAATTCTACTTTTTTTGGGAGCTTAACCACAATATCTTCACCTGCAACATCAAATACTTCTTCGGATTCTTTCAAGAATTTGCTGCCATTTCCAATTCGTTTGTAGAATTGAATCTGGTATTCAAAATCTTGTTTATCTTTGGAAATAATTTTTCCTACGTATTGCACTGGTGGCCCACACTTTTTGCTGAACCGTACCAAAACTTATTCTCCTTCTTCAAATGTTGCTCTTTCAAAATTAATTTCTTCTAGTTCTTCATCTATTTCTTGGTTCATTAGTTCCATTAAGTCTGTTAAACCTTCTTTATCTTCTGAAACCAAATCTATGTTTTCATTTTCAGATTCACTAACAAAATTCAACATTCTAATGAAACGCTCTTTTCTATTCTTATTTTTTTCTTGACATTTAAGGTTTAGGAAACTGATTTTTTACTTTTTTTCGAATTGTAACTCCCACTGGAGTATTCGTAGCTATTTTAGAAGACACAGGCTTTCTGCCTTTTGTCTAGCAGCTACCTTAGGATAAAGCTATATATGCTACGGAGTTATAATGGGAGAAGTAAAAGTAGTTTGGTTACAGTTTTCATTTTTAAACCCTCTCGCTGGTGCAAGTTTAATGTACCTATAATCATTGATCAATGGTACAAGACGTTGTTGTGATCCAAGGTACATGACGGAGGGCCTTTTAAAACTTGATGTTCTGAGTTTTTTATTTTATGTTTAAAACTGAAATATATCATAACAAATTACTTACCAAAAACCAGCGATTCAAACAGAATGTGACTAGAAACAAAAAACTCAATAACCAAGTTATCAAAAAATAAGCATAAAAACCAATAGTTGTTACTTTTCGCACTAAAAATATATTTTTATATTTTACTATAAAACAAAAGCACATGGACAGCCGCTCTCCCGCGTATCTGCACTTTAGTGAGTAAATATTTAAATACTAGAGTTGCTGTTACATAGATAACAGTACCTGTCAAGAAATTGAAGGTGATCCAAAGTACACTGTGATCAAGGTACAACAGTCTCCCCTACTGTATTTTTTTTACCAACTACTGGCACCTGAGTAAGAAGGCTCGTTCTGTTGATCCATCTTTCTGGATGGCTACCAAGATGCTCCAGATGGTAGGATGTGGATGATCCACGAGAGTGTTAAACTAATTCCACGATTCATATGTGTTGTTTGTCTTATTGGAGGTCTTGATCGTAGCCTAAACCCCAATGCAAACCTCTGGAAGGAACAGAGGAGGTTTAGGGTTTACACCCATCACGCTACTGACATAATTGGTGTCAGAACAGAATCTCAAGAAGATCAAGTGGAGATGAGCCCCACACATATGACATACCCTCTCTTGACATCCTTGGGAGAAGGAGTCCCAGCGCATCGATCATGCCGCAGTACAACTTTATTCCCTCGATTTCTTTATATATCTTCACAAAGTCGTGTTATTGGGTCAGTCAACAAATTTTCTGACAGAGGTAAACTGTTACGAATCTACCATTATAGCCTTTGGTCTGGGTAGTTGACATAAGTTCACAATTTTATTCAGAACTATCGTAAAAGATTCTAGAACAGTTTAGTTTTTTTTCTGTGATCAGGAATACACGTATGTTTATATACCCTCTGCTCTCTCCCCTCAGGACGTATACCTCCTGGAAGAGGTTTGATGTCATTTAAATGTCCCAGACATGAACTATGTTGCAGAGTCTGCTAAGACCTGTATAGCTCTACACTTGCATAAACAGCCAGGCGAAAAGGCAACCCAGCACCAGGGTAATGGAGTAAACAAGGTTTTGGTGATTTTCCTCCAGTCCCTTGTGTAGGGGCTCCCTCTAATGACCAAAATTTAACTAACCAAAATGTACGCACATAATGTACGCAACTTTCAACTAACCAAAATACGCGACATTTCAACTAATCGAAAGTGCACTGACTTCAATTAACCAAAGTACATGGACTTCTCGTTAGACGATGGAAGTTCGAAGATGGGATGCAAGTCCCATTTCGACCCCTAATTTGGCTTGGGATTTATTGTCCAGCCTCGTCAAAACGGGTAAGCAATTTCCAGGTAAGTTTTAAGCCAGGGACCTTCAGGTAGGATACCAGGTAAGATAATATTTAAAAAAAATGTTTTTAATAAACCTTCTCAAAACATTTTTTAATGTTGAAAACATTTTTCTAATATTTTCACACAAACGGTAAGAAAATTTTAGAATGCATTAGTTTAAAAAGATTTTTTGGAGTTGAAGAGATCGAAAATACGAAGTGATCAGTTACATGAAACCATTAAAAACATCGCTGAAACAGCCAATGAAGAGAAATGTTAAACATAGCTTCCAATGAAGAGAAATGAGATCAAAACTAAAAACTTTGGTTCAATAAGAAAACACAGTAGAGCATAAAGTTACCTCATATACAGCAGATCACTATAGGCTATTTGCTACATCAGATGTTGAGTTGTACTTACACTATTCAAACAAATCTATTTGTGTCTTCATTGTAGTAGAATGACCTTTGATAAAACATTTTATTTATCAACCGACAATAGTATTTCACTTTTACCAACAGTGATTTAAGAGTAGACCTTAGCTTACACAAGTTCATATTCTTCAGCGTGTCATTTAGGCATTTTAGCCCTTGAATTAATTAGGACAAAATAGCCTATATTTCTTCACTATTGAATTAAACGGCAGACAATATAAAATATTACTTCTTTAAATATTCTTTTTAATATTTTCCCGTGTTCAATATTAAATATTGCTAGTGTTTAAAAATCAAATATGAATAGTTTTGTAAATTACACAAAGCAATAATATTCTATTTAATGAACATTTCTGTAAACAATTTTTTCTTGAACACAAAGCCTACATTTTACTGTAATTTGTATGCTCATGTATGCCTATAATATTCCTGTGCGCTAGAGTGCGCGCGTATGTTTACAGGTAAAACACGTAGAAATGACCTCGTTTAAAGTAATTCTATGGCTCCTGGCAGATTTAAACAAGCGCGTTTCCACCTTCATCAATTGTTTTACTACTAAAAATGGACTGTTATATCCCATGAAGAATATGAAGAATGGCACGAACATAAGCTTCCTGGACTAGGATGTACTGAAGGATTATCGGTCTCGTGTCAGCTAGCAATCATGAAATTGACTTTTCTCTATCGGGATCGTAAGGAGATTTAGGCATATACTCCATTACATCAAATTTCAGAAAGAAGATCGTATTATGGCACGAACATTTAGCTTCCTGGACTAGGATATACGGAAGGATTATCGGTCTCGTGTCAGCTAGCCATCATGAAATTGACTTTTCTCTATCGGGATCGTAAGGAGATATAGGCCTATACTCCATTACATCAAATTTCAGAAAGAAGATCGTATTATGGCACTAACATTTAGCTTCCTGGACTAGGATGTACTGAAGGATTATCGGTCTCGTGTCAGCTAGCAATCATGAAAGTGACTTTTCTCTATCGGGATCGTAAGGAGATATAGGCCTATACACCATTACATCAAATTTCAGAAAGAAGATCGTATTATGGCACTAACATTTAGCTTCCTGGACTAGGATGTACGGAAGGATTATCGGTCTCGTGTCAGCTAGCAATCATGAAATTGACTTTTCTCTATCGGGATCGTAAGGAGATATAGGCCTATACTCCATTACATCAAATTTCAGAAAGAAGATCGTATTATGGCACTAACATTTAGCTTCCTGGACTAGGATGTACGGTAGGATTATCGGTCTCGTGTCAGCTAGCAATCCTGAAATTGACTTTTCTCTATCGGGATCGTAAGGAGATATAGGCCTATATTCCATTACATCAAATTTCAGAAAGAAGATCGTATTATGGCACTAACATTTAGCTTCCTGGACTAGGATGTACTGAAGGATTATCGGTCTCGTGTCAGCTAGCAATCCTGAAATTGACCTATCTCTATCAGGATCGTAAGGAGATATAGGCCTATATTCCATTACACCAAAGTTCAGAAAGAAAAACGGGTGAAATGAAAATAGGACTAAGTAGAAGTCGTACTGATCTGGGATTGGATATGGGGAAGGTCGAGATCTCTACCGGGTAAGACAGGATCTGTCCGCAGGAGTATGGCCTACAGGCCTATTCGTGAGATAGCATATTGAATGAAAGTATTTTGTGATATGAAAGTAGGCATATTTGTGTTAGTAGCAAGTGTGTGAGTGATAATTTACGCCGTTTGACAGGAATACCGCAACGAACCCTACCTCTCTTGTAGGTGCTGCTAGTTCACACACCACTGCAAAATCCTCGGTTGTAAAGTAAACCTAAATCACATTACCTATTAGTCGGCTGCAATAATTTCATTCTGATTGATTTTATAGGTTGTTTTTCCTAAACTGGAAATATTTAATATTTCCAAATTCCATTAAATCTTTTTGTAAACATTTTAAACGCTAGCTATAAATATTTACACAATCTTTATGTACATTTTACTAACACAGATAGCATCCTCAGAAGGTTGCAAAAATAAGGTTAGCTTTGTAACCTTGTGATGATACTAACTGTGTTTACAAAATGTACTTAAAGGTTGTGTAAATACTTGTAGCAAAGATTTATAATTGTTTATAAATTATAATTACGCTACTGTGCTCTCTGCTGTTTTCCCTTAAAACTGATTTAAATTTAAAATAAATCCAGATAATGATAATGGCTTAACGATAATGACTTAAAATCGTTAGGAAGTCATATTTGGGATAATTTGGAAACCAATTTGGTTCGTAAAAATACTAATTGGCAGAAAGTGATCGTATGTTGATTTATTCAAGTGAACTATCGGCTAGATTTTTATCTGACCAATTATAAAAATAATTACTGTGAAAAATCCATTAAAATATTTTATCTCTACGAATCTTGTATTAAGTATTTATGGTAAAAACGTTTATATTGTATTTTTATAATGGAATACAGGTTCTGTATTCTGTAAATACGTATTCAGTACCTTCTATTAGCTCACACTCTCCAGATATATAACTTGTACAAATTTTAAATTGTTAATCAAATACCTTGTTGCCATGGTTACCATATAATATCATAAATAATCCTCTAGGATTAAAAATGAATGAAAAGAATAAAATAAACAAACAAACTAGATTAACGGTATAGATCCTTAATGCGAAAGGAAAACGAAAAGAAACTGCAACACAATACAAACGACAAAAAAAAATAAAGCTTATAGCCTAAATAGTTACAAACAAAAATAATAGTCCAACACTACACATAGAAAGGAAAATGGAAAATTGCAAGGAAATTTACTTTCTACTTTGCCACTTAATAGTCTATTGTTATTCTGACATATGTTTATACGCGTACATATTTACCCAATAATAATTGTAATTATAAAATAAAAAGAAACTTAAAAAATTTCCTTTGTTGATTTAAATTGATTTTTAAAAAAATTATATCACTTGTTTTAATGATTCCTTTAAGAAATAACCTATAGTTATATAGGGTGTGTCGTTCAAGCTTGCCGATAGCAGACATTCCAGAGTCTTTCTTAGTTAGAATTATGCCTACATATTAATTTAAACAATTATCAAACTATTAGACTATAATTTCAATTGTGGACTATTATAGTGAGCCTAACATAGTTGGTTTTACCGGCACTGAGAAAAATGTTTTAAAAATATGATGTATATTTTCTAATTAGCCTTTAGGGGATTTTCTTATGAAAAATATAATGGTGAAAATGGTAAAACAATATTGTTACGTTTCTCATTCAAAAGTTATATTTTGAATGATCTGTAGGCTATAAAAAATAAATATTAATTTTTTTAAAGTATAATGTAAGAACGATTTAATATAACATAGTCCTATATTATGCTAATATTTCTTTATAATTTTGTATAAGTCGGTTACACAAGAGATCAGTGAACATGTTTTATTAGGAACAATCAAATGTCTTATAATTAATTGTATTTAAAGGTCCAAAAATGTTTAATAAATGTTTTAACAGCTTTTTTTAATCCTAGAAGGTATGTAGAAGGTAACGTATCTACAATTATGTTAATGGTTTTATGTAGAATGTAAATGCTGGAAACCTGGACTATATGTTTTTTAAAAGGTAACGTAACCATGAAATTCTTTGAATTTTGTCTAGGTCTACTCAGACACTACACTAACAATTGTCAATAATTAAATTTAAAACTGAGGTGAACTGTTTTTCTTATTTCAATTTTCTAAAATTAAAAATAACACCTATTTAGGCCTACAAATTAATGATTTATTTAATTTATCAATCTTATTAATTTTTAAGTATTTAGGCCTATACTTTTAAACCCCAAACGAATGTTGCTTTGTTTTTTTAAACTAGACACCCTTCAAATGAATAGTTTTAATATTATTATAATAGGTTGTTTAATATAGTTTCCTGTATTTAAATTATTTTAATTAATTCAACTTACTCAAAACAATAAATAGCCAATTATTTGTAATAATTAGCCTAAATTAGCTTATTAATAAATCACTACTAAAACCTCAAGACATACAACACAAAAACTGCCAGTATTAATTAATATCTATAATATTAGTTTTCCTTGTAGAAAAATTAGGTATTTTTCTTAGAAAAAAATTATTAAAAAACAAGATTATTAGCTAAATCTATAAATAAATCGAACCCCCATGAATAGACTATTAAAGCCGAATAAAGCATGATGGCAAACAGTATACGAAAATCAATAACTTAGCCTATAATCTCCTGCAAAATATAATATTTTTATTTTGGAATCGAATTGGTTTTCGAGAGTAGGCTTGTGAGAGCAAAGGTTTAATATCCATTTTATCATAGGAATTTTTAACTTATTCTTAAATTTACAACCGCCTATAGAGAAAGGAAAAAGAAACCAATTTAATTAGAGAAAAGGATGGGTAGTGGAGGTATTTTTTCAGAAATTAAATACTAATTACTTCATTAAAAAATATTATTTTATTACAGATCCTCATTAATTTCATAATTAAACTAGTTCAGAATATATTTTTCATGCGACACCTGAGCTACTTTCTAAATAGTAGTTTTGGCTATTAAGCTATGAAAAAAATTGTAAATTACTGATGACAGGCTACTTTTTTCAAATTTCACTCGTTTACTAGAATATAGCTAGGGAGGTTTACATTTGAGTACATTTTTCTGCATTTTTCTGCAACATAACATTATTTTTCTTTGTTGGCGCGTTTCGGAATAACTCCATTCTCAAAACTTGTACTAAATAGAGTAGGTCTACTATTAAAGTTTTGAGGATGGAGTTATTCCGAAATGCATTAACAAAAAATATATTATAATGTTAGGAGATGCAGAAAATGTAGTCAGGTGTAGGCCAACTTCTTTTAGGTATAGGCCTACAAATATTCGTAACAGAAGTGAAGATGAATAGACTATATTAAAAAGATAGCTCTCAATAATTTTACTTATGACAAGTTAATTATGGGCCTAATTTAGAATTGTTTTTTTTTAATATTTACCACAGCTAATGAAGAAAAAACTTAAAATGTTTAAAGACGTCATGAGAGACCCCAAGAGGTAAAGAAGCTTTTTTAATTAAAATTAAAATATACCTAAAAGGATATTACCAATGTAGCCCTTATTTTAACAGCTAGACAAAATTTATTAACAAAGATTGCAAATTTAAAAGAGAAATATGTTAATGTGAAAACATTAATAATTTACGTCATTTTGACAGATGAAAGCTTTACTTTTATCGTGTGTTAGAATAATAAAACAAACTGAATTTTTTGCAATGATATGCAAATCAAGATGACAGTTTGTAACTTGCCCAAACATGAAATTAAGTGCTTTACTTTGCTAATTTACTCGTTTCCATTTTTAATTTTTGAATAAATTAATGTTTTATATTTTTGTATTTTCTGTCTTACAAAACTGGTAAAATGACATCAACATTTGTTGAGACGAATTACTCTGCGAAAGCTACGTGTTTCATTTCCTGTGCGTTTGCATAGACATATAAAAGGAGGTGTAGCTGTAAATAAATTATTTTTATATAGGGGTATTTGCCATATTATTGTTCCCGGTTTATGGCTTGCCCTATCTAATTGCGTCTAAGTACAGAGTAGCCTATGTTCAATTCAAGAATGAATTCCATGAGTCAGAAACGATGCAGGACTCTTATCTTGCGGGGGTCGGCATGTTGCCGGTTATCGAAAATCTGGATAATAGAACCTATATAACCTGTATAAAGTACGTATTGTGCATAACCTTGTGCTACCTATCAATGAAAATTGAATGTAATGTTGAAATCTTACCTTCTATTTTTGTTTGTATCCAATTACTGTATTTCCGTACGTATTAAGAAAAGCACATGCTCATGCACGAAAAATTGAAGGAAAAAATTATTGCTAAAAAACATTTTTCTTTCATACAACGTTAAAATAACACATTCACCAGTTCACGTAACTATTTAATGAATAATTATTGTATACTGTTTTAATGGTTTTTTAAAAAATCACGGATATCTGACATCTGATACGCGATGAGAGTTTTTCAATAAATTTTGAATGAAGCATATAGAGCTGAAAAACTTCCTGAGCCGAATATCATTTCTCACTTTCAACAAACGTTATCAGCGTTGTAAAAATGTCTGCATCATTACTCCATGAAACGCTTAATTTGGCTTGAACTATTTCTTGGTTAGGTCGGTTAATTGATATCTGTTTTGTACTGTATTTCCGATGAATCACATCTTGTAACATCAAAGAAGGTTACTGTACTGGTGGCGGTTAATAGAACGTTCCGGTTGATAGAATGACATAAAATACCTTTTACTGTATTTGTGAAATCTACAATTCTTCGAGTATTTAAAATCGTAGTATTCGACTAGTGTTTTAAAATTCAAAAAACAAATATTTTTGCTGTGCAAAAAATTTTTATGAACTAAAACCTTTAAAATTACGAAATTTGTACCTAAAATTATCGTCGTATTTACTTTTGAAACTTTTGATTTTTTCCGAAATGTGTTGATAATAAAGTCGATAGTGTGATAAAACATTCAACTTTAGGTAAAGTATGAACATGTGCCTACTCTAGGAGAGTATGAAGGAACTTAACAAAGCAAGAAATTTGTTAATATGTTAATGAAAATGTATTAAAACTGTAACAAAATATCTGCTATGTAAACATGAGCCTTACATTACCCAAGTATTAACTTATGAATTAATCGATGGGTTGTAGGCCTACATGATGATCGATCATTAATCGTAGGGTATTAATCGACAATGACTTACTGTATGCCTACTGACAAATAAAGTTAATTATCAGAATGTAGGCTAAGCAAATTAATTCAAGTTTTAAAAAGTATAAAATTACGAAATTGCGTATAGGCTATTACTAAAGGCTTACGATAAACTTTAAAAATAACAAAGATATAAATTTCCAGCTCCCAATATTTATCATAAATCTTTTCTTCTTATTAATAATTGTGTTATAAACACAACTAGGGCCTAAGCTATAAATTTTTCTTTATATTTAGTTATAAAACAAAATTACCATTTCGAAGGATCAAACAATTTAAGTAAATTGTCCTTGTGAGTAAAATATAAATAGGGCTTGGTCTACAGTTTAATAAATGTTGTGACTGAAAACGAAGTTTTGGGTTTCAGTTTCTGTATGTTTATAAATAAAAATTATTTCCATTATATGTCAAGAATAAATAAATGGTATCTTTAAATAAAATTCTAAACATTTTCTACATGCCACCTTGTGATGGCTTTGTTTTTTTCATGAAAGAGATTATATACACTAATCATTATTAATAGTATACTTATCTGTTACAGAAAGGAAAATTGCTCTACACTAGCCTCGTTTTTAGAGTTTAATCTGATGCGTACCATAAGATTTTTGTAATTTCTGTCGCTCATATTTATTCGTGTTAGCTAGTTTTGAGTTATCTCCATCAATCAGAATTGTCTGAGAGCTTATTGGTGAGCTTACAGGAACTCATACATATTTCTGACTGATCGAGATAATCCGTAACGCGTCAACAGGAAAGAATACGACAATGCTATGAGAGGCTGAAGCTTAACTCTAACCAGAAACATTTTTTTCTGTGTTCGCTGGCTCCGACCCATGTGACACACGTTATGTAGAGTTTAGCACAAACGAAGAATATGCTAGAGTGTTATAAAGATTCTATAGTATTAGGCCTATATTAAAACGTGGATCTTGAGTAGCTTATAGCCACAATTTTCTGCTTGTTTCCCCCTACCACTTAGTGAATGCCCAACTATATTTAGCTAGAGTGTTTTTATTCTTCTTTGCAGCGTCATCCTATAAGCCTTTGCACTAGCATTTACCCTCATTTGGCTGTTTTACACGCCATTGAAAACTTGAGTTAAAATATCTTCCATCCACCCGCGAAGCATGATTAACCACTGGTTCTTCTTCTCAAATATTTAGGCCTAGTTGTTTATTTTTCTAAAAGAGAAAAATGATAACTTTTGGAATTTTAACTTCATTATTTGTTTATTGTCAGATAAATACTAGGCCTATGTTAAAAATATTTCAACTCAGATTCAGTCTCCCATACTTAAGCACTTGGTCAACCTCTCCCTTAAAACGTAGTCATTCTCTCCCGATTGTCCAGGTGTAAAGGACCACCAATAGGCCTATATACAGGCGTGGTCCGTCTCATCTGGAGAATCGGGAGAGATGGTTTGACCTTCATGTAACAAACTTGGCCATTTCAGTTCATTTCTTACATTTGTCTATTACATTTACCTCTCTACACATTTGCCAACCTTTCTATAAAAAAAGCACAGAAATATTTAGCAAAATAGGCTTAAGTTAAAACTAAAAAGCCTTATCAACATAAAAAAATTATTTAGCTTAACACAAATTACTGTTTTTCATCCGAATGATTACAACAATCACAGGAAAATCTCCTAAGCATGGCCAATAAAAAAAAATGCATTACCCTCAAGTGCACTTTAATAACGCATATTGAAACCAAGCCACTAGACCGTCTCACACAATAGTAGGCCCTATAACTCTCCCGGACTTTTACAACGTAGGCCTATGATAAAAAAAAAATTCAATAAGGCGAAGTAAAATTTATTTTAGAAAATTGTGTTCCACAGACGTGTTTTATTGTTCAGACTCTTTACTGATTACCGAAATCCTATGAGTGCGCTGTCACATTATTTACGGTAACTTAGGTCTAGGCCCTATATGAAAATTATAATCAATAATTTTAAAATAATTATTCTTCATGTATTTTAAATATCCAATTGAAACGTAGGGTAGGGTCTAAATAAACTTTAAAGTTTAAAGAGTTACAAAAAAATATCGTTAAGCCTATAGGCTACATTTTTTTTTTTTTAGCTAATCTTAAACTTTACGTTTGTTAACCATAGCCTATAAAGTTCTGAGGTCAAATTATTTTTTTCAAAAAACAACAAACTCAACTTATAACCTTAAAAACATTAAGGATGGCAATGTTGGCCTATTGAGGCATAGTCTACTTAGGCCTACTGGAAACTTATAACTATGTTCTTGAAATTTAGGCAAAGTTGTATTAATGAAATTTGTGTGGGCCTAAAAAGAATTTCTCAAACGAACTAAGAAAACTTGTAGGCCTATAGCCTACTCAAGTAGGTTACAATAAAATTACGCTTTTTCAATCTTTTTTTACCGACTATAAAAAGATTGTATCTTAACAATCTTTTTTTAGCTCTTTAGGCAAATTTCAATATCACAACGTTTTTTGGTAGGCTATGAAGCCTAGAAATAAAAAGGTCAGTAGGCGTATGCACAGATAATTTAACTAAACTATTTTTAATTATATTTTTTAGTTTGACCCAATAGATTTAAATAGGCTATTAAAGTTTTTATAGCCTAAGTTTTGTTAGTGAACACAATAAAAGTCTTTTTATAGCGATTTAATAACTTTTTATGCCTACATAGTCTAACATCATTTGATAGGTTTTTTTACGTAGGGCCTACGTAAAACAAATTATTCAATTATAGGCCCTATTAGAACATATTATTCAACTATTTTAATTGAGGCAAAATTAAATAGATTTGTTTATAAAGAATGTTAAACGTAGATATGAAAATATTTCACCTCAATCTTTTGTTATTTTAAGGTTTTAAAGCCAATCCAAAATAAAGCAGTAGGTTAAACTACACAGCGACAAAGACTAATATAACTCACCAGAAGGACGATTGGATATTTCGGAATCCTCTTCGACTTCTACAAGACTTCTGATGGAGAAAACTGATTTTGCTGCTCGTTGTTTACCGGCCATAGTAGCGTCGGGACGCCTTGTGGTCAAGTCCATAATACTATCGGCCATTATCATCACTGACCCACACTCGCGGCACTCACCACATACGGTCAAAGTCAACTCAGATTCTTGTGACGTAACAATGTGTAGCCTAATTGTTGTAAAACGCAATTTAATCTTTAGGACTGACTGTCCGAAAAATAATTTAGTCTGAACATCACTGTAAAAACACTTGGATTCCAAATTATGCTGAGACTGTTTTCTTTAGACCTTTAAAAAGCCACTAATTATAAAAATGCATTTTACATTCGCGATCCATAAGGCACTGGTGCGTGCGTTTTTCACTCACGCCTGCCCACTCCGTAATAACGCACTGAACTTGACAAACGTGGTCTGAACTGTCTGTCCGACCGACAGCCCATCCACATCTGATTAAATCAAATCGGGCAGAAATTGACCAATCGGGCGGTGGGCTCCCGCCCCATCGATGCCCCGCCTCTAGTTCACAAAATGGCGCTTGTTTAATAGCCAGATCGTGAGTCTGGTTTGCAGTTAATTGATTTTGTTACTTGAGCCTGATTGGTCTTAAACCTCTTGATGTTTGTCGGTGTGTTTTTATTAAAAGGACTATTTCTTCATTTTATATTCTAATTAAATTGCTTGTTTGAATACGTTCTCTAGAGTACTGTTAATAAATAAATGGTGCATAATATTGTAGTCTAGTATTAACTTTCTCACGAAAGCTAGAGTAAAAGAACGATGCCATCTATTGGTATTTAAACCTACCTCTAAATCAATTGTATTTTCAAAATTGTGTCATTGTAAATGGTATTTTACGAAAAATAGTCTATATATAGCCTAACAAATTAACCCTTTTATAAACGTTCTAAATCAATCATTTTTTAGTAATTTAGCAATATTACCTCATTTTTATTTAGTTACTTGCAATACTGTAACACGGTTTTACTCCAATATTGATAAATACTTCAATAATAAGATAGTTTTTAGTATAATAGTCATACAAATAGTTTAAAGGGGAGGGAAAATTTGTCGACTTCTTTCTAGAAATTGTTTTTATAGAGAAAACTGTTACAAGAAATTACACTAGTTTGGATCGTTGAGGGTTGTAGAAATTATTAATATGATTTAATCGGTGTAGGGTTTAACTATAGGCTAATAATTAGGGGGATAAATAGTTATGAGAAAATAGGCTAATTTGTTTTAGGTTTATTGTAATAATAGTGTAGTCTAAAATTTCATAAGGCCTATAGCTCTATATCATTCATAGGCCTACTGTATCAAGGTCTAGGTCTAGGTTACACCTTGGCATAACAAAGTTCTCCAAACCACGGGCTTACAGAGTATTGGAGCAACCAATTTGTTTTTATAGACTAAAATTGAAAAACGTCCTATTTTCAGTGCTATAGAATGTAGGCTATTAATTTTAACAAATTCAAGTAAGTTCTAAAATGGAATTTTATAAATAAATTTCTTTGTGTTATTTCCTTAAACAGGAATATAGCTAAATTAGCGTAAACGTAGGACTAAATTTTTGTGTTTTTTAAATTACAAAATATTCCATCGGAGAAGCATAACTAAATTAAAAATTTTCACTGATAAGGTTATGACAATGTTTTAATGGTAGGCCTATAATTAATAAGCTATTTAAAACACAAATAAATGTGGTAGGCCTATGTCTTAGTGGTAGGAAGTGTCATAAGTATTTTTGTATAATCCCAGCAATGTGAGCAGACGAAAAGCTTCAAACAATGTAGCTTAAGTTATCATTCATTAATATAAACTTAAGTAATTCAGTAACTATAGTAAAAATAAAAAGTAGGCCTACAGTAAATTCTGCTTATTCGAAACACTGGTTTATTGGATCAGATTTGAAAAATCAAAACCTGATACAAACAGTAAAAACCCCATATAGGCCTATATATTGCCTATAGCCTTTATATAGGCCTATATATAGTCTCTACCTATATAGACTATAGGCTTATGAATGTGTGTAAAGCGCTAATATATAGTCCTATAGGCTCCCTATATATATATATATATATATATATATATATATATATATATATATATATATATATATAGGCCTATATATATCGCAATATGTATTCTTGTGTATTAATAAAGAACTAAGTCAAAATACAAATACAAGAATTATAATTGAATTTACAATTCAAAGCTTTTCGTTGGCTAACAGTACCAACATCATCTATATATATATATATATATATATATATATATATATATATATATATATATATATATATATATATATATAGTCTATATATATATATATATATATATATATATATATATATAGGCTATATAGCCTCTATATAAAACACTAATTCTGTAGGCCTAAGCATAGCCTATATATCTCCAAAAGCTTCTGAGATGGCTTACATTCTTTTGCCGTCTTATCTTAGGAAGCATTCACATGGAAAGCGATTACAATAAAACAAAATATTTACATATCTCCAAATATATATATATATATATATATATATATATATATATATATATATATATATATATATATATATAAGGAAACAATATGTGTATCACGTGACTGTACTCTACTCCAATTCTACTACCAATATAAAGTGTCTGTAGGCTTGGCGCCGTAAACGCATTTCTCAGACGCTTTCCGTGCGAGACAGGCGAATTATGGTATTCTGGTGGACCATTGACACCCGCTGCCCTTGATATTATCAACAGGCTAATTTGTCTTACGAGACCAGGTTGAGGTTAAAAATTGCTTTTTCTGGATCATTGGCAATTCCGATGGTGCAAAACCAGCCGGAACGGAAACTTGAATGGTCAATGCTTTCGAAGTGGTTTAGCTGCAGCAAAACCAACTTTGTTTTTAAGGGAAAGCTCATAAAAATACCATTAAAGCCCTTGAATCTATTAAGATGTGCACGTCTAAAATATGCGGCCTATTGATAGCCTCTCTGACACAAATAGACCTATAGGCCTATAGGCTATAGCAACAATTTAAATTCGAAGGGGAAAGGGAAAGATTCAAGTTTTCAATGTGCTACTTTCTTTGATATAGGCCTTTTTAAAATCAAAATTTTTACTGTCCATCTTTCGTGATTTCTTTTCTTTTTAATATTTTTTTTGGAAATGGACCTGATAGGCCCTATAGGTTCTATCTCTCATACACATGACCCTAATTTGTATAAAATCGGATTCAATGTACTAAACAAATTTTCAACCGTTGGAAAAACTGTTAACTCATAAAACCAAATAAATTCCTACTTTTTTTAAAACGCTTTAAGCTTAGCTTAGTTTTGTTTGTTTATTTGTATTAAGATTTATTTTTTGACGACATTTTCACAACTAAAAACTTTAGTTTTCAAGACGTCAGGTTCTACTTATGAAGTAGGGCCTATTTTATTTTAAAATTTACTTCTAAATTTCGTTTTAAACGAAGCATATTATAGTCTATATAAAAATAAACAATTTTTTTCAAAGCATTTTCTATTGTATTTGTGATACGATCTAGGCCTACTTGGTTGATAGTAGAATGTTTATTTTTAAAGCCAAATTGGTGAAATGGAATTAGCTGATTTTCATAATTAGTTTAAAAATTTTTTTTTAACAGATATCTTTGAAATATTGGTGACATAGTTGGCAAAAGCGAAATTGAACGATAGGATGTGACTTCTGTAGGAGGTTTCCCTTGTTTAGGTGGTAGGCTACTATAATTTCAGCTATTATTTAGGTTTATGTAATATTTAAGTTTAACCATGCCTTTCCAATACTTTAGTTTACAATACAATGTCGTAACTTTTGTATAGAAATGTCCGGTAGCTCGTTCATTATTTCACCTATAACTAGTTCAGGTTTTCTTCATTCAATTGAATTTTTGTTTAATTACTTCCTTAATTTATTTTATTGTCACATATTTTCTCAGCATGAAATATTGTCAGGGTTTGCTATAAATATTGGATTTAAGTTTGCTTTAAAAGAAGTCCGCTTTCCTTCTATGTACGAATTCTTAGCTCATTAGTCATTCCTATTTTTGCCACTCTATGAAATGAAGGTAGGATAACTTATGCTTTATTTTTATTATCATCTCATGAAAGCTTTATTAATATTTTTTGATTATCTTCGAAGTATATGACTAATGGGATCATTAATTAAGATTTGTGTCTTCTTTCCCCCGATTTTTAGTTACACAAGAATAAAATTTTGGTTTATCAGTCCTGCAGTCTCTATGAATAGGCCTATTAATGTTTATGTTATTCCTCGCTCTTTGTTGAGTACTTCTCTGATTTTTTTCTCTCTTGACTTAACCAATTGTGAATCCTCTAGAAATTGTTGGGTGTTCCTCGACAGTTAACACACTTTGGTTTATCTTCCTTTTTAAGCTAGCAATCTTTAGTTGGAACACTTGCTCTGGACCAGTTGTTCCCAACCTGGGGGGTGAGCTCCCCAAAGTGAAAGATTTATGTTATCAGGGGGGCAATAAATAGGTAGTGGGCGATTTGGGGGCGATGGGTACTCAAAACGTGAAAATGGTACTGTTAAATAGAGCCTGTACAGTAGGGGTTACTAAGTAGCATGAGTCATTCAGCCAGCTATTCTCAAACAGTGTCGTCACTGCACTTGCCCCTTTTCACAGTCCCCACCAGCTGTAGCTCAGCGCGGTCAGGAATAGGATATAGGATAACAAACTAGAGGGTTACTGTAGCTGCACTGGATGTCGCAAGGCTCTCCCACACTCTGGTGATCAATTTGGAGGTTCTGCCCTAGTCTGATCTACACCCATATAGAATAATTCAATATACAAAGGCGACTGGCGACTCAACCCCCTGCCCCTCCTATCTCTTGAACACACTTGCCATTGACCTGAATTCGTCTTCAGTCTTCACTAGCCTACAAGTACTTCATCGTCAGTTTTTCTATGTGTATTTTCTGTTTTCTTTGAACCTCTAGAGTGCACAGTGATGAAGTGAGTAACGAACGTATTTATTTTCAATGCCTCGAAGCTAAAGCTGATAAACTGCCTGAAGTGGGTGATATATTTAAAAAAACTAGCAACCTATCTTGACTAAGGTTTTCTTGCTTCTTACAAGGTCTCTTTATTCACCGCTAAATGTGATAAGCTTCACACAATTGTCGAAACTCTTGCTTTACCATCCACCAATAAAAATGTTGAAGACATGCTAGATGAGGGCCCTAGTAATAAAATAAGTCAATAGGTTCCTTAGAACGACTATGCCGTTTCCAGGCGAATTGACGAAATGGAAATGGATGTTGAATCCAAATTCATAAATTTGTTGAAAAAAGTAAAATTTTCATGAATGATGAATCAACTGTGATTTATAACAAAGCAATTGTTTTACCCTATGCGGTAATTGTTAAACATTATTAGTTAACATTATTGTTAAGAACTTAGCTGCGTACAAATTGAGTGGTAGGCCTATTGCGTGAAACACTCCAACTGGATATTACTGGTGTTTACAAGATACCCTCGACAACCGTCTGTTCCGACAACAATACCGTGAAAATGATGAGGGATTCGAAGCCTGCTTCTACATATGGACGCGAGGTGCTAGCTTTCCTCACACCATCATTTTCAAGTGAAATCATTTTCAAATAGAGTGGTTACGAGGTTACGAATCAGCCTGGGTGAAGCTTATGGACAGTTATCCACAACTGCGAGAAAAACTGAACCATTTCTCGTCTTGTTCCGGTAACATATTTAGTTGAAGAAATATTTAGCTCTGTTTTCCCGCTCGTCGAAAAAACAAAGAAATAAGTTGGAAGTTTGCCTCAAAAGAGACTTGTTTCTAAACTTGACAACCTGAAGCCAGATATTCAAGCTTTAACTGAAATCCACCAAGAATAAGGAAGTCGTTAAAAATACAAAATAAAGCAATAACAACATTTTCATACTTTCATATTTTTCAAAAGTCAACTGTGGATGCTGTGTCTTAATTTTTCCAGATACCAATTAAAACATGTAGGCCTACTCCTTTGTTTCAAATGTAGGTTACAACTATTATCTTAGTTTATTATTCACTTTTCTATTCTGTACAACAATCTTTAAAATATCTACATGCTATATGATTTAATATATTATTTAAGAGTGTTCAGATAAAACTACTTTGGTTATTCTTAGGCTATATACGGTAGAAAAATTGTTTAAAATAATAAAACCATTTTATTATTTAATTTGTTTCGCATTAAAATTAGGCATACAATGAAACTGATAAGGGGGCGATTGGTGGTAGTCAACCTCATAAATGTTCCATCCACCAAAAATGGCCCATAAAAAGTTGGGAACCACGACTCTAGACGATCGGTAAATAATTCAGGTTTTTTGTTTCGAGTGTTTAGCTCATTTAATATCTCTCATTTTATAAACAGGCTTTGATCAATAGGCCTGTTCAAAATTCCAGCTGCCTTTCCCAGAGAATAGATGGTGGTATCGTAATCTGTTAAACTATTAAGAAAATAACTAAATTATTCTCATTAATTTCATTTAATGATTTTCATCTTCTTTAATGCATTTTCTTAATACAGTGCATTAAAGATTTGTTAACTAAAGATTTAACTTCAGTTCACGCCTAGATTTTCTTCGAGCTCTTCTTTCTGCACGGATCATTTCTCTAACTTCTTCCAGATAGATCGATACTTTTACTAGGTTCGGATATATAGGCATATATAATATATATATATATATATATATATATATATATATATATATATATGTGTGTGTGTGTGTGTGTGTGTGTGTGTGTGTGTGCGTGTGTATAGGCTATATATATATATATATATATATATATATATATATATATATATATATATATACTAGGTACGGGTATTTGAGTAACCCTTCAGCTACTTGTTGAATAAGCCTATCTGACATTAACTCCTCAACTTCATTAATATTTTCACTTGCTGTGTCCATTTTAGATTGTAGATTTATAAGGATTTTTTCAAAAATTTTCAAACTAGTTCACAAAAATTGGTAAGTTTTGGAAGGTTTTCTCTTACCACAACTCTTTCGCTCAATGAGAATATCACTGGGGTTTGATAACCTCACTTTCTATCACACTAGATAACCGCTAATGCATTAGTTAATTTAAAAACCTTTGTTCACAAATAAATTATTATTTACACTTTAAAAAGACTTACCAGATCAACTGTTTACATAACAATTGTACCTAACTATTTTACTTAGGCAGACTCACTGTCTATTCAAATCGTTCTGAAGAAAGATAGGTTACATTTAAGCTCACGTTTTGAATTTCCAAAAAGATTTATTTAAAAAAGATATATATTTTTTAAATACACTCAAAGGCACTAAAAACCTTTAAACAATATTAATTTAAATTTTAAAAATTTTATATTTTTTTAAATATCTTTTACAAATTAAAAATTTTTATCTTTACAAATTATTTTATTACACAACGTCAGGTCAGATGCATACTGGTTATTTTTCGTATATTTACTGGTTTGATTCTATCAAAGTATTAAGAAATTAAATTTTGAACATAGGCTACCTTAGCAATCACTTAACTCGCTTGGTTTATTTACAAAATCGAAACTCGCCTTTACTCTTTTAAGAAAATTAAATTTTGAAAATATAATTACAAGCTATTTAGGCTATTAAATTTTACAAGACATCTTCAGTTTGTTATTAAATTTTTATTAGTATTACTCTCTTAAAATTTTAATTTGGCCATCTAACACTAAAAATGCAACCCATGGACTGTCTTCGACCATAGCTGAAGAATAATATACCAGAAGCTCAAGACTTCTTCACGTGTTTGTTAACAAAATTCTCACCTTTATACATTTTCATATAGGCATTTAATTGGTTACCACTACTTCGCATAGTTCTTCCCCAACGCTGTCTAGTGACATTTTTAGAAACTAAAATTTTCTTTCAAATCAGGTCGAGTTTACGTTAGTAACAAACTGAATTGTTGCCAAAATTATTTAGCATGTGACAACTAATATGACTCTTCACTATACCTTTCTTAATGAAGAAATCAATCGAATGATGGATTTATCCAGGGTCCGATTGCCAATAAATTGATGAGCCAGAAGAGAAGATAGGCTTCATCTATAGGCCATTGCTGCTCGATACAGTTCCTTTCTTTTAGAATTTAATTCCTAGTGTATAGCCTGTGCTTATAGGCGATGATAACCTAAATAGGTTTTTCGCCTGGAAAAAAAAAATAGCCTGAGCTTAGGATTAAAGTCTCCCCCAATAACGAAGCTATTGTAAAGCATTACAATAGATTCCTATACTCTTTTTGAAACAGACATCGTCTTGATGAGCTATAGATGGCAGATATGGTAACATCCTTATTACAGTACAGTCCCGCTAATCCGGTCTCCGATGATCCGGACGTCTGGCTAATCCGGACGGCCCAAAATTTTTGTTTAGTTATAGTATTTTACAGTGCACAATCAGTCTGCCGTCCACAAAAATATTTATTTTTATACGTCTATATTTGTTATTTTTCAAAGGGGTTTCCTACTCTAATAGACAAATAATATAATTTATTCATTAAAATATGAATTTACCATATTATTTGTTTCTTTTGCCTATTAAAGTAGGAAAAACGTCTTTGAAAAAACATATTCACATTAGATCTCCCAACAATAAAACGCACGTGACATCAGAGACATCTTGCGATAAACGAAAGATAAAGGACTGCTGACTAAACGGATAGACAGTCTATCCGTCTGGCGTCAGGTCAGTTGTGTTGTCGGACGGAAAAAACTCCAAGCTTTATTTCGTATTGATGGAGGTGAATCGCTTATTAAAATTGCAAAAGAGTTAGGCGTGGGAAAACAAACCGTTTCTAATTGCAGAAAAAGCGACAGGAAATTGAAGATTTTTTTGCAAAAATGGTTAGTAAAGACAGTTTAGGCGGCAGAAGCACTTTAAAAAAACCAAAAAATGAAACCTTAGATGATGCTTTGTATGTTTGGTTTTGCCAACAACGTTAACAGGGTGTTCCATTATCGGGTGTAAATTTGCAAACGATCGCGCTGAAACTGAATGAATAGTTAAAAGGAGGCCCTAATTTTACTGCCAGTCTGGGTTGGCTGTCACGGTGGAAGGAACGACACGGCATCCGTCAACTCGGAGTAAGTGGTGAAATTTTGTCAGGTGACCGTGATGCGAGTGAAAAATTCAAAGACAAATTTGGCAAGTTTCTCAGAGATGAAAACTTACAACCTTGTCAGGTGTTCAACGCTGACGAAATCGGATTAAATTATAAAATGTTCCCAAAAAAAACTTTAGCTTCCAAATTAGATTCAGTAGCAAAAGGCCATGAAGTTAAGAAAGAACGTATGACTTTGCTGCCCTGCCGTAATGCTTCTGGCTATCTAAAATTTCCACTTTTGGTGATAGGGAAATCCGCAAAGCCTAGGGTTTTTAAAAATGTAAATTAAAGTGTTATACCGACCCAATACAAGTTCCAAAAATCGGCGTGGATGAACAGTCAAATTTTTAAGGACTGAAGTTTTTTGAAAACTTTGTTCCAACAAAAGAAAAGTTTTTAAAAGAGAAAAAACTCCCTCGAAAATAATTGATAATGCCCCATGGCACCCAAATGAAGAGTTGCGTCATGGTAACATTTTTGTTAAATTTCTTCCTCCTAACGTCACGACTCTCATTCAGCCAATGGACCAAGACGTGATAGAGGCGATAAAACGGCGATATAGGAAAAAGTTAATTTTATCGCTTTTGTAACAACAAGAAGCAGATCCAGCTACACAATTTATTGAAATTCTTAAAGAAGTGACTATAAAGGATGTCATTTATATGGCAGCAGAATCGTGGGAGGAAATTCAACCGTCTACAGTCCAAAAGAGCTGAAAAAAATTGTGACCTGAAATGCCACAGGAAAGTGAAAAAACCGACAGTCAACCTACTAATGACGACGCTGAATTTGTTCAGATTTGTCAACAATTGAAGGGTTGTGCCGAATTGAAAGACACTGATATTTCCGAGTGGGGTTGATTATCAGTGATAATGACATTGGTTATCAAGTGCTCAATCGTCGCGGTGTGCACTGCAAACGCAGAAAATGACAGCTCGGTAGAGGAAGACTACACAGACGAACCGGTCAGCCCAACTCATGATGGGGCGGCTGCAATGCTGGAGGGGTTGATAACCTACTTTGAGAAACAAACTGATACGTCAACCGCGGAGCTACTGACCTTGAAACGCCTACGAGATCGTACTGTCAAACGACGTTATTCATCGTTAAAACAAAAGAACATTACGGACTTTTTTCACTACGTTTTTTAAAGTTTTTTTTTGTTTAATTTTAATTTTTGTTTGAGTTTTTTGTGCGTTTATACAGTATAGTATAAATAACTTTATGTGAATACATTTATTCAACGAGAAAGATGCTTTGATATTTATTCATGTCATACCTTTTCTATTACAATTACAGGATTTTTTTGCTAAATATGCTATGAAATACTGTACTGTATAGCTATATTTAGGCCTCAATTTCTCTAAAACTACAATTTCAATATGTTTCCCCGCCTAAAACACATATTGTATTCATTTGTTTTGCTTTTTCCGTCTAATCCGGACTTTCGTTGATCCGGACAGGGTCCGGTCCCATCAAGTCCGGATTAGTGAGACTGTACTGTATTTGCTTTAATAATTATATTAGCATTTAGATGGTTATACCTTCAACTCCCCACAGTCTTGCAAATATTTTGTTATTTAAATGGCGGAATCACTTTTATCTGCGCTTGACTATCTGTGTGCAGGGCACACATCTGTGTACTGCGGTATCATGATTGTTTTGAAAAAATGAGTATAAGATGTTAAACGTATGCCAATGTTTTAATTATTCAAACATATTTAAATTCCTAAGTATGAATATGGAGCCATTTACATTTCACGTAGCAATTCTTAGCTCATTTCTATTTTTGCCACTCACTGAAATTCTACCATTATTTGTTTCTATTATTTTTCGCGTCACTTGATTGCTTTATTGATTTTTCTTGACCTTATAATCTTTGAAGGTTATGACTAATTGCAACCTTAATTGAGATTTGCATTTTCTTTTCTCCGATTTTCAATTATGCTCGCATAAGATTTTGGTTTATCAGTTGCGAGACTCACAACTGGCGAATCATTAACCTCTCTGGGAGTATTAATATGTAGGCCTATGTTTTTCTTCGCTCTTTGTTGAGTACCTCTCAATATCCTATATAAGTTGCTTGGTGATGTTCTCGGCAGTTAACACATTTCGGTTTAACTTATCTTAATTTTTTCCTTGACAATCTTTCCTCGGATGCTTCCCTGCCAGCAAAGTCTCGCCTGAAGTAGCCCTGCGTATGACCAGATGCCTGACACCTTTAGGATTGACTCTCCGGCATTAACTCTCCATTCGTGTTCACAGTTTAAACTTTTACGTCTATTCCCATAGTTGACTTTACAGAGAAACCTTTTTCATTATGAAATTAGAGCATAAACAGTTGAAGGCCCCTTTTCATAACAGCCTTTTCTTCGACTTTGTTCTTTTTAAATTATATTTTTCCCATCTAATTTCAACTAACTCAGACATCACATGGCCGGTGCAGCCCACGTGCAGTTACCTTTATTGACCTCGTAGTTTTATTCTCATATCTATACTTTTGCGTTCTAATTTATTTATGCTCTCTGTCACCTCTCTATAGGTATCGCCGTCATTTGCTTTTACTTTCCATATGTTATTATACGAAGTATAGTCGCACTCTTTATCAGTTAATTTACTCATTAAATTTCTCAATAACAATGTCAGGGGCAGGCTCATGGTTTGATCTCTTCCTATTTTTTATCCGGCCACTTACTTTTTTCTAAGATCTAAATGTGTTCTGAATTTCTATACCTAAACGTTTATAGGATCAAAAAGTGATTTTAGTTTTTCTCCTGTGCTATTGCTGAGCTTGCTAGAGTAGAACTAGTTTCAAGTTCATTGTGAATTTGCATTTCCCTCTCTAATTTCAGAGCGGGTTGTTGTAATTCATTCACTGTTTTTTCTAGCCGCCCCTTCTTATTTCCATTCTTCATAGTAGCTATGTTCTTTCTTAACCTCCAATACAATTATCTTTACACAAAGTTTAGTAGCTATGCTCATTCTCAACTCCAGTGTTGGCGATCTTATTGGTTTAGTGCTTCTTTTAAAAGCGTTGTTAGAATGCATTAGGTTATATCTCCCCAGAATCCATAGAGTCGACCTCTTGGGAGGGTGGATTTCCCAGAGATGCTGAACTGCCACCAAGAGTACAACATCCTTACCTTTTTGCCATTGCATTGAAATGGTATTGCAATCTCTAACTATGCCAGCTATTTATCAACCTTTCCTCTGAAAACAGAAGCTGACCAGAAAGCCAATAAATATAAGGCATGTGTGTTTTGTATAAAAACGTTAGAAGAAAGAAAGATTGTGATGAGAAAAAAATTTAGACTTAAAGCTCCTAGCCTTTTTTTCTGTTCATATCTCCAAGCCCTAAACAGAAACCTAGATACGCTTTTAAAAATCTATTTAGTATCAATCCTATTGAATCCACCCCTACGAATCCAATCTCAAACTCGTGATGTCCGTCTGGTTGACTAGCGTCAGGCCCAACACAAGCCTCACTCAGACTCGTGGTACCAGTCTACAAGCCTTTTACACCCCTTAAGTCCTGAACTGGTGACTGGGCCGCGCCTGGGACGAGACTGACTCCAGCAAGAACGGAGTCTGACGGATTTTGCAGAACGATTCGGGACCAATAGAACCTTTCAACGAAAGGTTTTCCGCGTATAATTACTTCAGTTCAGGTAGTGCAATCGGACCTTTATCTACTCTCGGTTGGCCTTACCTGAGGGTCGGACTCTCAGACTAGAGACTTGAGCCTAAATGGGAATAAACCAATTCCGTTTGACCTTTAGAGCTTTCTATATGGCTGGCAGACTCTTCTCGATTTTAGTGGACTCTTATCACACCATTCCTTACTGCGGCTGTTTCTACCGCCCTAACCACCGGGTAAGAACTGAAGAGTTACCCGGAACTAAGTTAAGTTAGGAAATTATATTTGAGGAAACCTTTAAGGCTGTGGAGGTGATGTTGTCGAAACCGGACTGCCTTTCTATGTGTTAATCTCTAGATAGCGATGTAGACACCTTGCGAGTAGACCTCCATCTCAGTAACATGGATGAAGTAGTCCTGGAGGAACCATTTAGACGAAGAAACATTCGTCCTCAATTCCTTGACAAGGTGAATACTGTCCTTCCCGAGTCAGCAAATACTTCGGCCTTATTCTCTGACGGAAGTCAAGTCCAGGGGAGTCATGAAAAGAATGGGAGACATCAAATGGTGTCGTGTTTGATGTCTAATAAGCCTAGATAATCCTCCAAGGCTCAAATAACAACTGCAAAGTTTCGTCATCAAATTTCCCGGCATCTTTAGAAATACATTTTGTTCTACTACAATTATGATTACAAAATAACCTCGATTAACAAATTTAGCAACGAATTTTAACTTATTTTTTTGCAGCACCGAAGTTCTTAATAAATCTACAGAGTATTATAGATAAAATTCTTTTTGAAAGAAATTTGTGAAACTTCAACAATTTTATCCATTCTCAATTTATGACACCTATAGGCCTTTTTATATCCTATAAACGAAATTCACATCAATTACATTTTTACAAGATACATTAAGAACTTAACGTTTGAATTTAACGACCATTCAGTAAAAATTATTCTACTTATAAGTAAAAAGGTGTTTTGGCAGCATTTTCTTTTTTCGATCTTTTTTACCAGGCTTTGGAAGATTGGGTGTGTTTCTTATTTTTCAAGTCATTCATGAGCAGGCTAACCATCAATTTTTCTCTTTAGATCAACCAGGTAAACGTTATTCGACGAGATTTGCCATGACCACGTAAGTAGTGTTTGTTTGTTTGTGTGTGTGTTTGTTTGTTTGTTTGTGTGTGTTTGTGGGTGCGCGTGTGCATGCGTGCGTGCGTGCGTGCGAGAGTTTGTGTGTGTGTGTGTGTGTGTGTGTTTGTGTGTGTGTGTGTGTGTGTGTGTATGTGTGTGTGTGTGTGTGTGTGTGTGTGTGTGTGTGTGTGTGTGTGTGTGTGTGTGTGTGTGTGTGTGTGTGTGTGTATGTGTGTGTGTGTGGGTGTGGGTGTGGGTGGGGTGTGTGTGTGTGTGTGTGTGTGTGTGTGTGTGCGAGTGTGTGTGTGTGTTTGTGTGTATGTGTGTTTGTGTATTTGTATGTTTGTGTGTGTGTGTGTGTGTGTGTGTGTGTTTGTTTGTTTGTTTGTGTGTTTATTTGTGGGTGCGACCGCGAGCGCGCGTGTGTGTGTAGGAATCTTAGGAATTACAAAATATTGTAAATCATTGATAACAATCAAACGTATACTATAGTAAAAAGGGCCAGTGTTTTTCTCCAGTTCCTACTATTAGTTCAGTTTCCCTATGCATATTTATGTATCTTGTCCTGGATTTGAGCTGGTTGTAGCCTATATTCGTTTCTATCCTAGATTTGAGCTGGTGGTAACCTATATTTGTACCTATCCTTTATTTGAGCTGGTGGTAGCCTTTATTCTTTTCTATCCTTGATTTGAGCCGATGGTAGTATATTCGTTTCTATCCTAGATTTGAGCTGGTGGTAACCTATATTGGTACCTATCCTGGATTTGAGCTGGTGGTAGCCTATATTTGTTTCTATCCTGTATTTGAGACCGTGGTACGCTATATTTGTTTCTATCCTGGATTTGAGCCATTGGTAGCCTATATTTGTTCCTCTCCTAGATTTGAGCTGGTGGTAGCCTATATTTATCCTGGATTTGAGCTTTGGTAACCTATATTTGTTTCTATCCTGGATTTGAGCCGGTGGTAGCCTATATTTGTTTCTATCCTGGATTTGAGGCGGTGGTAGCCTATATTTGTTTCTATCCTGGATTTGTGCCGGTGGTATCTTATATTTCTTTTAATCCTGGATTTGAACCGGTTGTAGCCTATATTGTTTTTGAAATTTTGTGTTTGTTGTATGAATAGGTATTAACCATCTTAGTATGTTCGTGGGCGCTATTAGGTGTTACAAGCGTTGCAGACAAGTGTCAAGTCTGCAATATTACAATATTGTGAGAGTGTACAGTAAGACTTTTGCCTATCGTAACATACTAACCATAGAATACAATATTGTTAGTAATGTGAAAACCTATCCCTGTTCATATCCTATTATTAAGAAAAAACACCTATACGGGTTAAATAAACAAAACCACTCATATATACAAAAGGTAGGTGCTACTATACACAGGTTTCTACATATAACTATATATTAATGGGTAAAATAAAAGAAATTCCAAGCATTTGTTTTAGTGGGTAAATTCTTTTGAATGCGAAAGATATAAAAAATAAATGTGTTTACGAAATACAATCAAACAAACTTGAATTTGACGAACTAAACAAAGTTGAGAGGCTTTATACACTGAAGAATGAAGAGGCAATGTTTAAGCTCTGGAATCGAGAAGAGAACCGAGACTTTTCACAAGCAAAAACATGATGCTTATTGCGGGATTAATAATATTCAAATTATTGCTAAAACTGCATAAACCCATTTAAAATTATTAACTTTTAAGAATAAAACGTCTGTTCAAGATTTAAACATTTAATAATTACAGCTAAAAAAATAACAAGTAAAATTTAAATTACACAAAAATTTATAAATGTAAGTATTAGATGTGGGAAAAAAAATAATAAAAAAAACCCATTTCTTCATAAACTTCGGCGTATACGTCTAGTAGGTATGCGTTTGTAAGTAATAATTAAGGCATCTTGTAACTCGTCTGAAACAAAAAGAAAACAAATACCTGTTATTGGTAAAACATTACTAAAGGAACATGACTTAACAAATAAGACTCTTTGCGCTCAATGAATAAATACATTAAGAAATGTCAAAGTATACGTTACAGAAAATCATGAAAACAATATTGATAAAATTACACTTTGTCCTCTGTCATCGATGCATGGGCATTCAATATATCACGAACAAACTAAATTGCACGGCATTCAAACAGTTTGAGAAATTAGGTTTTAATAAGCAATGCTTTCACCAATGTGTTTTCATTTATTGAAAATGTGCTTTGTGAGCGAAATAACTATAATTTATCATTATCTGTTTATCTAAATTTCAGGATTTTATTTTATTTTTGGAGAAATGTTTTCCCAAGTTATAAGTTTTTAATAATATAATTATTACTCTAGAATATGTTCACACTCTATACATTACCATCAATCATCCTCTTCCCCCTTTTCATCACGTAAGCTTTAATAGTCCTCCCATCCTTAATATTTTCTTGCATAAATAATAATTGACCTGAAACACAATTAAGTAAATAATTTAGTACTGCCATATTAGGTTTGGTTTTGCAATGTACATAAAACTTCTGGAACCTAATAACGTTTACATTAGCCACTAAAGTGTTTTTAATATATCGTAAGCAATATTTATTCGAGTTCCAAATATCTTTGGACTAATTGAGGCTTACATAGTTGATAAAACATAGATTTCATCAAAACAAAAATATAATCAAAATCTAGTTATTTCCACTAATGTTTATGTCAACTGATTTATTTAATAAGTTATCTAATATTGTCACACACACTCTAGGTAACTACTTCGATAGCAAATTTTCTGTCTTTTTTTTATTTGGGGGGAGGCATATATTGCCTAAACGATGAATTGCGAAGACTATTATTTATAGTGAGAAATTCAAGATCATAATTTTGACTATGTGTTTTCAAATTCAATTCGCTATTGGTAGTCTATTAAAAGAAATATCTCAATACAGAACCAAATTACAAAGCGTAAATCTATTTTAATATATGACAAAGTACAAGATACATAAGCAAATGACCAAATATCAGATGAATTTCTTGAATTCTTGAATTTCTTGATATTCTTGAATGTTGATATTCAACGATGTAGAACAGAAACAAACTTAACGTAGGGGTTTATAAGTTCTTTATAAACATTTCATGGGCCCTAATATAAAGGGAAATGGATAGTAATATTAGAAGTTAATTATAATACTTCAAATGCCAATCGAATTACATACCCTCACATACTACATATAAACTCAGTCTAAACATGTTAAGTAGTAATATAAAATGGGAATACGTATTTGTATTTAAAAAATTTCATGTTCTCCCAAGAAATCTATTTAAATATATAAGACAGAAACCTGTACTGCAATATATAGAAATAGTCGTAACAGATATAAAGATGAGTATATTAAGAATTTTAATTTAATAATATTTTTATCTAAACACACTACATTTAATTCTAAGGAGTATCTTTATTTAATGTCTATTAATAACTATTAATTTTTTTATATAGGCTAATGACAAATTACAAACAATTTTGCTTTTTAATACACTCTACGTTTCGAATTTCTTTCCGAATTTTCTTTTCGAGACCTCAATTTTAATCAAACAATTACAAAACATAACCTACTATTTATAAAGTACATAACATGTATAAAACATATTAAAATCAACAATTTTAAAACTCTTAATAAATATCCATTTACATATAAAATTTTTTCTTATCACAATAAAACAGACAAATAACAGACATATACACTAACACATCTACTATTAATAATAGAGTCAACATTTTTAATTTTTAAAAACACAATAATTCTAATATACATACATTACCTCGAGTGACCAAAAAACGTACACAAATGTTAAATTTCACTATAATTTCAATATAAAAGTTTCATATGCAGATGGAAAATCATTTAATTCCGTGATTTTATTCAAAGCATTTTTTCCTTGTTTTTTTATACACCACAATTCCGCAAAGCTCCTCTTTTTCCAATCCCTTTCTTCATTTAAAACATCCATTTAAGAGATTTATAATTTTAGATTTTAATATGTTTTATATATTTTATGTAGTTTATAAATAGTAGGTTATGTTTTGTAGTTCTTAATTTAAAATTAAGGTCTTGAAATGGAATTTCGGAAAGAAATTCGAAGCGTTGAGTGTTTTAAAATAGCAAAATTGTGTGATTTATTAAAATACTCTTATTAAATACAATTGGCGGTAGTTAGTTAAAACTTAGGCACGGACTTCGCGTAAAATATCCTCGAATTACTGTGGGAATTGGTCTCAATCCTGATAACTTAGAGGTAGCGATTTAAGGGAGAAATAAAGCACTTTGTTGCAAACAAAAGGAATACTAATCTATTGTGAGAATGTAACTTCAAATTTCACCAAAATTGAGCAAATAAGTCTAGACTATATAATTTGTCCACATAATTTCTCTACATGCTTTAACAACAAAATAGATAACTGTGAATTTGTTAACAAATACATTTTAATTAGGCTAATAGTTGAAATTTGTTTATGTATATCAGTGTTTTTGAAATTTGTTAACTACATTTCACGTTACATAAAATATCACTAAAGCTTTATAGGCTCTTATTATATTATGAATTTGTCTTACGTATACGCTCTTTATCCTCGGCGCACAACCAATGTAGCTCTCGAGGATTATCTAAACATAAAAAGAAATACAGATATACATTTTTGTTGAAACACATTGTTATAGGTAACTAAGACTTAAGTGTATTTCATTTTATAGTATAACCTAATATCACATGCTAATATTTTACTTTTTAAACCTTCCTTTTTAAGTGTTCTTGTTGTGATTCAAATGGTTAATTTACAAACCCAACATGGAGCCTGTACAGTGTTGTTTAGTTGGTTCTCATTTTAAAACGAGTAAAAACGTCTTACTAGCTTTAAACTCTAGACATTTGATCGCAGTTTTGTGTGACAACGCCTAAAACTAGGGTTCACGGACTCATTTAATAGTATTGCCCAATTTTCATTACGACACCAATTTCTTGCATCAAGTTTATGAAATCAAAAAATTTATGAAATGTAATTGTTTGGATGCTTCCACTTAACAGGTTCCTCCTGATAATTTATCTCTCGAAAATGGGTTTCAACTCATCCACAAGTACGAGAATATCTGCAAGGTGCAATAGGTGAATGCATATTTATATGTTTTATAATGTTCAAACGGTTACAAAAACATGGTTGGGAAATTATTTAAGTCGTTTAGTGTTTAGATGAGTTTACTAACCGGTTCCCACTGATGTTTTGTGACTTGTGACAGGTTAGGTTTCGACCCCTCCACAAGTAGAGAATAACTGTATAGTGCAATGGGTGAATATATCTTTATATGTTATATAATGTTCAGACAATTACACAAAAACGGCTTTAGAAGTATATAAATAATTTGGTAAACGAATGTAGGCCTACTACAACTTCATCCAGAATAGAATAGTATCACTTTTATATATTTCATTGTAGACTGTAAGAGTTGTTTAGTCCTTGACGTTTATATTTTTGATTGATTTAATTATTTTATTAAAATTGTGTATACTTACAATATATTACAAGCTGTCTCACAAAATCATATACGTTAGGTTTTAAAGTTTTGACTACTCTTGTCCCTGTAACAAAATACATTGTTAATAATAAGATATATAAAATTGTATTACAAAAATGCAACTAAAAAAATATATATAAATAAATATAATAAATAAATATATATAAATATAATTAATTTTTTTTTTTTATAGTTTACATATGAACCTATGTGCGATCGCTATACTCATGAAGTAAATTTTTACGTGTAATCCATACTTCTCAGCATTCTGCTCTAGTTTAAACACGGCCTGCTCAAAGATTGCTAAAAATAACTGTGCATAGGTTTGGTTTTGAAAGACACCGGAGAAATGTGTGTTTAGTTTACTGCTGAGGTAAAAACCATATTTTTTATTGAAATATCTTAGTGAAACTAATAAAAATTGTTATTATAAAATATTCTAATTTCTGATATCATTCTTAACCATCATCCCAAAGAACTTTATTACTCGGTTGTGCAAACTTGTTACGCTTTGTTCCATGGTTTATTTGTAGGTTGTGATGTATTGAAATAGCCGGAGTAAAACATCACCGTTGCTAGGAAAAGAGCAAGCAGTATACCATTATAGCGGCTTTTAGACATATTATTTTCTACTGATAAATAAAAGTTTCACATATTGCCTTAATTTATATAATAAACACACACACACAAACTCACACACACACACACACACATACACACACACACACACACACACACACACACACACACACACACACACACACACACACACACACACATATATATATATATACAGTCTACTCTCGCTAATGTAACCTAATCAAAGCCGAAAAAAATACAAACGTTAAAAGCTACTACTGAAAGAAAAAAAATTTCCAATTAGAAATAGTGAATTTTAAAACGTTCAACAAATAATTCTAATTTGGAAAATTTTAAATACCTAACACAAAACAATTGTGGGCTGCCTTAAGGACAGTAAGATGAATATGTTTGTTGCCCAGACAAACACTCTAACAAACAATATTTTGTTCTTTACTTACAACATCTTTTAATTCTTTGTTGGTAAAGTTCTATGTTTTCTCGTGCATCAACTTTAAACCCCAACACCTGGGCCCCTCTTCTTGTAATAGCTAAATTCCCATCTGTTTGGCAACAAAAAAGATGAGAATTTTAAAAATCCTATATCTTTCTCACTATCCTAGATACAATATCAATAAGTATGCTATCATCTAGAAGTTAAAATTTTTAAATGGCAAAGTGTTAGTTAATTTTTTTTAATCCTAATATATCTTTATTTTTAAAACTTAATCTCTATCCACACTAATTTAAAAACATTAGAATTATGTTTACCTTTATAATCCCAGAAGCTTGTGAATTTTGACATAACATAGTACCTTTTGCTTTTTTTTTTCTCACCCGCAAGCATAACTCCTCCAACTGAAAGAGACAAAATAGTTTAAATAATGCACAAAGCTGAAAGGGGTTTCTCTATTAAAAATCGATAACAGTAAAGGAAAACCTGTTCGGCCTACTCCTCACAAAACGAGTTGGCGAAAATATTTTGAAGCATTGCTAATGGCGTTAAGTACTGTATTTATTTATATACATACAGTTAGTTCATTAATACTCTTATATAGGTCAATGCTTGTGTGTGTGTGTGTGTGTGTGTGCGTGCGTGCGCGCGCGCGCGTGTGTGTGTGTATCAATTAGGGTAAACTCCCTAAAAAGTAATTGCAAGGTCTTATATTTATTCAATATACATGTTTTTGTTCAACGATTTACCAGATTTTATATCCGTATTTTAAAACTCGCATGTTTTTAAATTTGAAATGTTTGGCCCAAATTACGATCTCATTTTTAGATTTTGTTTGCCAAAAATAAATTGTAAACCTAAAAGTAATTCCATTTCAGGTGTACCTCAAAGTTTTTTTTATATTTACGTAATCCTATCCTATGTAGGCAGCGATAGTCATACTGGATGATTGACTTAACAATACAAAAAAATCAGAACTATAACTGAAAATATAGACAATTCTAGACCGACCTTAATCGTTTATTTTGCTTGGAAAACGATTAATCATTCAAAGCTCGCGATTAAACAAAATCGTGAATTAGAGGGATTTTAAATGGGACTAAGTATTCTGCAGTCATTGAGCGTTTGTTAGCTGGAATGATAGAAGAGGCATGCTTATAGCTTCTATATGTTACTTCTGTAGGCATGTACTTACAGAAATTTGTCACGTCGCCATCTGATTCTGATTCTTTTGCGGTACGATTTTTGTCGTTGAAGTCTTGAATGACAGTTGGGACTATATATTCCATTTCTGTAAAGACAAAGTACAGTATTAGATAAGATCATAAGATAAGATTAAACATCATTTACACAAATAGATTTAAACATAATTTCATAAAGATTACAAATCTTTGATTTTATACTTTGCCACAGAGCTAATTTTCAAACTGGATATTTAAGATTATTAATTTAGCATCATACCATACACACATGAAATTAATTTATAATAAAAATTTTGAAAATTGTATAATTTTATCATACTCGTTTTATATTGTTGACATTCCAAGTAATATGGAAAAAATTATTTCTTTATAAGTAAATTATTTCTTTATAAGTATTAAAACCAGTTGTCAATTTAATATTGTGGTGTTGACAACAGAAATCTAGGCGTACCTGCTCCTAACGACAATCCAGAGGTAAGAGCTAATTTATTTAGACGCGGATATAACAGTATTAGTGGGAAATGGTCAAATTAGGGCCAGTACTTTGGGAAATATCAATATTGAAGGTCTTTTATTAGGTATAAGAGTACATACATGAAATCATACAGTGGTTGTCACTGCAGTTAATATAAGTGAATCAGAAACCCACTTCAGTAAGTACTTGGAATCTTTTCTTTTTCTGAAAATGATAGAGTAATATAAATTTTTCTGGTCTTTTATTAGTTATGTGTGAGACATCAACTGCAAGTGCAGTAAACATTAGTAATTCAGAAACCCACCACAAAAGGTCCTTGCAATGATTGCTTTTTCTGAAAGTAATATAATAATATCGATTTTGTGGTCTTCTATTAGTTATACGTGTGAAATGAAAACATACAGTAGTTGTCACTGCAGTTAATATAAGTAAATCGAAACCCACCTCAATAGGCCCTGGAAATGATTGCTTTTCTAAAAGGTTTTG
>JBAIZL010000001.1:44361270-44368770 GCA_036971475.1 Prosapia bicincta | reverse complement strand
CATAATTATTTGACTATCAAATTAAAGATTTAAATGAATAAATATCTGAAAAATTGATGTTAATCTTTGTTTTCGTCGTTGGTGACGCATTGCTGTATGTACTTTTGCTACTTAAGTGTGAATATGACGTTTGGAAGGAATAGTTACAAACTGATTAGGAGTGTTGTATGGAAAACCAACAGTTTTGTGAAAAGTGTATCCCACAGGACATTATTGTTTAGTTTACTACCTTCCTTTCATATTGTATCGAAAGAATTATATTTTCTTAACCAAGAAGCAAACAATTTTTTTTTAATTCCATCCAAGCTGTTAGCTCCCGTAGCTATATTAATTATTGAATCTACAGTGTCATTTGAAAACCTTTGTAATTCTATTAAGATAACCATTTCAAATTGTATGTAGGCCTATAGACACTAATTTCTCACGAAACGTGGAATAAATAAAACTGTAAGTAAAGCACAAAAGTCATAATATTTGTTAATATTTTGGTCTGGGCAAAAAAAC
Source organism: Prosapia bicincta (assembly GCA_036971475.1). NCBI lineage: Eukaryota > Metazoa > Arthropoda > Insecta > Hemiptera > Cercopidae > Prosapia > Prosapia bicincta. The sequence continues at coordinate 44,368,266 of JBAIZL010000001.1, read as the reverse complement.
AGTTTCATCTTACTCTCTAGAAGGCACCATACAATCGTATTTCGATTTGACTATTTCAAATTACCCGATTCAGAATTATCTATCTTTATTTGTGTTATCTATATTGCTGAAAATATTGGATGTCTTGGAGTTAATTATAGGTTTAAAATAAAACATATTTTATCTACTGAATCCAAATGCAAATTACTAAGACGGAGCTTTAGTGTCAATAATTCAGAAAGACATCAAAATGGTGTATAAATAAAGCTCCGTGTGGATTGAAAACAAGGATATTGAAGATTAAATTCCAGAAGGGAATTCTTCCATGTAAGGACTTGAGGGCCTAGTATAATACACGTATATATATATATATATATATATATATATACACGCCCTTTAACTATTGTTGGGTTCACCTAATCAATGCTTGATAAGATTCTAGCACGTTGGAACTGCGATTTTTTGCACTGCAGAATGAACCGATGTAGGCCCTACTCCAGGTAGTGACTATAGGGCTCTATATCATTAATATATATATATATATATATATATATATATATATATATATATATATATACACACATATATTTATATATATTATCACCAAAACGTTTTTTTATATTTGTAGTATTACGTTTCCTAACATAAACACTTTTATTACTAAAACTTTAAGATATTTTTACTACTAATTTGATATTAATATTATTTAATACAATACTAACTCAGATAGAGTTAAAATATTTTATCTAAAACTCACTCATTTTATTATTATCTTTTTTTACAACTTTGTATAAACAGACCTTTTGTATAAAATGATCCTATTTTTATTCTTTGAGAGTTACACGTACACTTCATTTACAATAAATATTTTAGTTATTAATATATATGAAAATTGTTAAATAAAAGCGATTGACTTGCGAGTCAAGTACAACTATTTATTTGCACAGGCAACGTTTCAATAACAGGAACGTCATCATCCTCAGTGCTACAATACGTAAGCACACAAGTAAAAATAACAACAATAATAATACTAGTTCACAAATAAATACAGCCCAATGAAATTTCTATAATTATAAAACAATACATATACCACCAAAATGGGTAGCGTCAGCTCGCTTTTATTTACCAATAGTCTCTGCGAGTGTAAACATGTATACAAAATATTTCCTTATTTATCTAATAAATTCATCTCTCTAGACCTTTCTATAAATTGATACGAAACGTGTTGTACGATAAAATTGGTTTCCTATTCTCTATATTCCTACGTATATTTTTTACTTCGCATGTTTTTGTCACAATTTGTTTATTTTTGTAATTATTTATCCTAAACGTATCGTAGAGATTTATGTAATTCAGTGTCTAAATACTGTAAGAGGATCTGTGATAGGTATCTGTGATTGTGTGATAGTTACTGTGATTTTAATGAATATTCTAGGAATAAGGTTTAACAAACCTAGCAATGTTTGTGTAGTGGTGCACATTGACATATTTACGGTCAACCTGGATTCTGTTGAGTAGTATTGAAGTTTTGAAAATGAAGCTAATCCGAAACGCGTCAACAGTAGAGAATATTGAAAAGTTAGGGATGGCAGAAAAATTAACTTAAACATATAGAAATATTCCAAACATAAATGAAGATAAGTATATTAATAATTTAAATATTTTGGTAGTTTCCTCTTAAACGTTAATGTAGTTGTAGACTTTTTAGTTTGCGTGTTTTCTCTAGTGTAATTTGTTTGTTCTTGTAACTTTCTTTTTATTTAGGTGTTATTTTAAAGAGTTATACGTTATATATGTTGTTATATATATATATATATATATATATATATATATATATATATATATATATATATATATATATGTAGTTTGCAAATTTTCAATCGTTAATAAAATCCGTTTTTTTTATTCAATCAAGTACAACTTTTAACCTGTAGTGAACGACAATTGTCGTTATTCGGTTTTTCAAGTATTTATTCAATTACTAAATTTTTAAAATTTATTATTTAAGTCGGATTAAACCTGAATGACTACACGTTTGATATCCATCACTTTGACACTGAGCCAAATTTTCGATGCTTGGAAATTTATTACTTAGATATGTATATAAAATTATACAATAATAAATTATACAATAATAAAAAAATACAAAAGATGGAAAAAATGAGAAGTTATAGACCACCATCAGCTTCATAAATTAAAAACGAAAAGAAGAAAGCGAATAAATAGTAAGAAATACAAATAATAGTGAAATACCATAGACAGTGTAGCAAGAAAAATGGACAATTGGAAGGATTTTCGGTTTCTATTCTGCTATATTGGGATTTTGTCATATATATATATATATATATCAATTTTATTTATAAAATAAAAACTAAATGAGCTACGGAATTATTTTTTTACATGAGCTACTGAAACCATTAGGGGTGTAAATCAAATATAGTAGTTTTGAGATATTTGGAGGTAAAGTGTATTTATTATACTGAACATAACCTTCGGAAAATAACTTCCAAAATCTTTTTATATCATTTAATACATTTTAATCGGTTTGATAACCTAATATTTGAGATTAAATTTCTTGTGATTCTTTTTATGAAGATTATTTGCTGACTTACACCAGTAATGTTTTAAACATGTTCAAGTTGATATCCTATTTTGAATGACTTACTTCACTATTTCTTTTTTATGAACTATATCTATGATTGTTGTTGTAAGACAAGTTTCTGTTGTAGAACAAGTTTATAATTTTACACATTTAACAAAATGTATTCTACAAGTTACCCTAATTCTACTGATATGTTTTCAACCTAACTATATAAAGATTATTGAGAATTCAGAATAAAAAAAAAAAATCAAATTCAAGATAAATATTTTATTAAAAAAATTTGAAAAAACATTGTGAAAGTTTTACTTTCTAAAAGTCTGATCCATTGAGTGTGTAACCATTTTACGTTTTCACCATTTTTGTCAGTCTTTCATCTACTTATAAATTATTCAAGGTAATTAGTTGTCTTGAAACTGCCAGCGTTCATTTTGTGCACTATGACCTTGTTATTTCTCCTTGCATTCTCTATAATGTTATACCAATCTGAAGGTACAAATTTTATTGTTTTTCTAAAGCAGATTCAATGTTACCAAAATCCGCAAGTAATACACAAGTAGTAAATGAACCTTTGAAAGTATTAGTGCTAAATTTAAATAAAAATACACACACACACACACACACACACACACACACACACACACACACACACACACACACACACACACACACACACACATACATACAAACACTGTGTGTGTGTGTGTGTGTGTGTGTGTGTGTGTTTGTGTGTGTGTGTGTGTGTGTGTGTGTGTGTGTGTGTGTGTGTGTGTGTGTGTGTGTGTGTGTGTGTGTGTGTGTTTGAGTGAGTGAGTGTTTGTGTGTGTATGTGTGTGTGTGTGTGTGTGTGTGTGTGTGTGTGTGTGTGTGTGTGTGTGTGTGTGTGTGTGTGTGTGTGTGTGTGTGTGTGTGTGTGTGTGTGTGTGTGTGTGTGTGTGTGTGTGTGTGTGTGTGTGTGTGTGTGTGTGTGTGTGTGTGTGTGTGTGTGTGTGTGTGTGTGTGTGTGTGTGTGTGTGTGTAGGCTTTAAGAAAATTTGTGAAGACTTAGTTGTCACTTAAGAGAAAAGATATACTTATGATAATTTAAATTCACAGGATGAGTACATAAAAGCTCTATTGCAAATGTGCATTACACGACAGTGTTTTTAAACTTTCCCCAAACCAGGAGAATAAGCATTCCGTCCAAACCAGTTCGCCATTAGTAATCGCTGTCAATTCGTTAAAGTCGAATAAAAAACCAAGTTTGGCGAAATGTTTATCTGGCGGCGGGCACGAACGCATTAACCCAAATTGCTGACGCTTTACGTTTTCTAAGAAACAGACATATTTTAATGGACTTTATGTTAGTCCTGTTAATAACAATGGATTTGCTCATAAATGACTAAAATAAATTTGATTGTTTACAACCGCCATCTCATTTTTAAAGAATAGAGTCGAAATATTATATAAAAATAATAAATATAATATTTCTCATTCTTCTAAGAGATAATTAGCAATACACTTTTCGCTAAAATTATAAAAATGTATAATACCCTAACTACTATTCAGAGGTGCAGACAGGGTTTTGAGGTTAACTCCTCAAATTTTCATTTTGAAACCAAAAACCATGACAAACATTTATTTGAAAACTAACCTTTGAAGACAACTAAACATAAAATTTTCTCTGTTTCTATTAAAGAATCAAAGCTTAAAGTTATTCTGAAATATCAAATCGGTTTAGATCAAAAGATTAAGTTTAGTAGTTAAGCTAAACAATAAATCTAAATTGTTCTCAACTAGTTATTATTGGATTGTATGCATTGTAAAAATATATTTAGACTGGAGATCTAGCGTTATAACAGTCATATTAGCAATCGCATATTTTAAGTTATTACAATCATACAGTCACTATTACAGTTGCGAATATTCTGTAACAAATTGAGACTACATTACAATAAAATTTTACATTTTTAATCCTACCAAACAGAATACCCTTAGGCTTATAGTCTTATATTTAAGAGTTACATTTACCCTTAGTTAATACCAATAATAAATTTTAATAGTGTATTATTACATAGTAATAACGTACAGCAGAAGACGTTTAAAACAGCAAGTAAAAAATTGCCAATAGTACAAAGTGTAGTGTTTTTTTTTAAAGCAATTAGACATTTAAATCGTTATCTACAATATTACAAAACTGAGTAGAAAAATTCCATTAAAACTTGAAATAGGCAATGATTATTTTTAGTTTAGCCAATGATAAATTTATTCACTGCCTATTTCAAGTTTATCCACTAATAGAACGTTGATTGTTATTTAAATTTAGACATTCAAAAAGTAGGTAACAATCCCAGTGTTATTTAGCATTGAGACTTGCAATAGGGAATGATTATTTTAGGTTTAGCCACTAGTAGAACTTTAATGGATTTTACATTAAAATATTTAAATAGTTGGTTGAAAATACCAGTGATATTTAACAATTAGACTTGCGATAGGGAGTTGCTATTTGAAGTTTACCCTCTAATAGAACGTTAATGGCTGTTTACAATTAGGTATTTAAAAATTAGGTTACAAATTCCAGTGCTCTTTAACATTGAGACTTTCAATCGAAATGACTATTTTACGTTTAGCCACTAACAGAACTTTAATGGCTATTTACATTTAGACGTTTAAAAAGTTGGTTACAAATCCTAGTGTTATTTAACATTGAAACATGCAATAGGTACTGGATATTTTACTATTAGCCACTAAAAGAATGTTTATGGTTATTTATATTCAGACATTTGAATATTTGGTTACAAATCTGAGTGCTAAGTTTTCATTTAAACTTGCAATAGGCAATAATGAAGTTTAACTCCTACTAGTACATACAGGTGTGGTTATTTCCATTGAGACTTAGGCAATGATTATTTAACGTTTAACCCCTACTAGTACATACATGTGTGATTATTTCCATTGAGACCAACAATAGGCAGTGATTATTTTACGTTTACCCCTACTAGTACATACAGGTGTGGTTATTTCCATTGAGACTTACAATAGACAGTGATTATTTTCCGTTTAACTCTGTCTAGTATATAAATGTGTGGTTTTGTCCATTTAGACTTACAATAGGCAGTGATTATTTAACGTTTAACCCCTACTAGTACATACAGGTGTGGTTATTTCCATTGAGACTTACAATAGGCAGTGATTATTTTCGGTTTAACTCTGTCTAGTATATAAATGTGGGGTTTTGTCCATTTAGACTTACAATAGGCAGTGATTATTTAACGTTTAACCCCTACTAGTACATACAGGTGTGGTTATTTCCATTGAGACTTACAATAGGCAGTGATTATTTTCGGTTTAACTCTGTCTAGTATATAAATGTGGGGTTTTGTCCATTTAGACTTACAATAGGCAGTGATTATTTAACGTTTAACCCCTACTAGTACATACAGGTGTGGTTATTTCCATTGAGATATACAATAGGCAGTGATTATTTTCGGTTTAACTCTGTCTAGTATATAAATGTGGGGTTTTGTCCATTCAGACTTACAATAGGCAGTGATTATTTTCGGTTTAACTCTGTCTAGTATACAAATGTGGGGTTTTGTCCATTCAGACTTACAATAGGCAGTGATTATTTAACGTTTAACTCTGTCTAGTATACCTATAAATGTGGGGTTTTGTCCATTCAGACTTACAATAGGCAGTGATTATTTTCGGTTTAACTCTGTCTAGTATATAAATGTGGGGTTTTGTCCATTCAGACTTACAATAGGCAGTGATTATTTTCGGTTTAACTCTGTCTAGTATATAAATGTGGGGTTTTGTCCATTCAGACTTACAATAGGCAGTGATTATTTTCGGTTTAACTCTGTCTAGTATATAAATGTGGGGTTTTGTCTATTCGGACTCACAATAGGCAGTGATTATTTTCCGTTTAACTCTGTCTAGTATATAAATGTGGGGTTTTGTCCATTCAGACTTACAATAGGCAGTGATTATTTTCGGTTTAACTCTGTCTAGTATATAAATGTGGGGTTTTGTCCATTCAGACTTACAATAGGCAGTGATTATTTTCGGTTTACTTCTGTCTAGTATATAAATGTGGGGTTTTGTCCATTCAGACTTACAATAGGCAGTGATTATTTTCGGTTTACCTCTGTCTAGTATATAAATGTGGGGTTTTGTCCATTCAGACTTACAATAGGCAGTGATTATTTTCGGTTTACCTCTGTCTAGTATATAAATGTGGGGTTTTGTCCATTCAGACTTACAATAGGCAGTGATTATTCTACGTCTAGTCACTATTAGAACGTTAATTGTAATTTATATTTAAGTAGTTTTCCAATTACAAACCTGAATGGATATTTTATCAAAAGTCTTACAATAGATGGTGTTTGTTTTACGTATAGACACTAGTAGACCGATATTGGGCCTATTGATTATTT
>JBAIZL010000001.1:44306270-44356270 GCA_036971475.1 Prosapia bicincta | reverse complement strand
ATTAATGTCACATTCCTGATACACACTTAGTAATCTATAATGGTTAAAGATAACAAATGCTGAAAAACTTGGCAACGACGTAGCCGACTTTTCCCGAGCAATCACGAACTTCACCATCACTCTTTTAGTTTCAATTGAAGTATATTATTGCTGCTCTTGGTTTTAAATTACATGAGTATATACTTTCGCATAGGGCCTAGGTACTTCCAAACCTAAAGCGTTTCTTTAAATGCCTTAACTCGGATTTTTTTATTGTTTTAATGCCATCTAATTAAGAAAGGCAAGCCAATACGTTACTTTGTCAATTATTGCACAATTCAAGTGGGTTTTGTTAACATTGCATATGAATTATTCAATTTCTTCCTTTGTTGCACAAAATATAAAGCATGAAAAATAGGCCATTAAAAAAAGTGTCGACACATTTCATACCATCGTTTTTATTTTGAAAGGTAAGTATAAAATTAAATCTGACCCAGAAATCAAATAACTTTACAGAACAAATATCGTTCTAATATTAAGTTTAATTTAACTGAAATTTATTTTTAAATTTATCATAAGCCTACAACAAATTTCTTGCAGTGCACTGTTTTCTAGCTTTATTAATATTGTTTCTTTTTTAAATAAACCAATATTTTTTTTTACTTCAAGAATATATTTACATTCAGTTTATTACGAACTCGATATTTTTACCATTTAAAAAATTAATATTGAACATCCATATGATACCTATAACCTAGGTTTGGGGAGGGAGAGGTCATTATCATTAGTTTGGTATTATGTAACCTAGACATGCCTGCAAAACATTTGAATGATCGAAATTTTAAATCTATGGAACAATACATTTGAGATAAGTACAGGCCTTGACACAGATGAAAATTGCTTTAAAATCTTTTTTTACAGTATTTTATTCAAATATGCTTTATCAACTAAATTTAAAAACTGTGATGGAAACTGTTTGACCTTTCACTATTCTCTACAGACATGAAATAGCTAGGCTTACTCAGTGTTGCATCATACTATATAGGGTATAGGCCTATTTTGACTATATTTTTTTGATTGAAACTTATTTTTTGGCATAGGATACTGCAAACTTCTTATTACTTCGAAAGCTAATACAAACCTATACAGCAGTTACAACACAAGGAAAATTAGTTATTAAATTTGTTTAATTTTGTTTTTTATTTTAAGAAATTAGGGTAGTAATTTTATAAGTACTTTACTTTTGCAATTTTTTACAAGTTAAAAAGTATTCATCTCAAATTTTATTGCCAGCGAAGTAGAAACTACAAAAAAAGTAATCTTCAGAGGAGTGGGTTTTAAGGGTAACAAGCTTCATAGTAATTTCAAACTTCCATACATAAATTGACTTGTTATAGCGTCAGGATATCTTTCATTGATTATAATGACGTAAAAGACTTTAATGTGCACTACATAACTCCTTTTGGCAATGACCGCATGTTTGAGGAATATAAGTTATGAAGATCGCCTAAAACTAACAGCTATGGGTCGTATACATGAAGAATCGTCGTCCCAAAAGATCAAGTTCTTAGCGAACTTTAAAAAAAAAAAACGTTTTCATAGTCACAGTATTTATTTGTAGAATGAAAATGACATTTAATGTTTTTTCAGACACCTTGTTATTTCTAGCACTTTGTTATCACAAATGAATGCCACACTGTATACAATAGTAGGCTACTTGTTCATTGTGTACTCCTTAAATTGGAAATACTTTCTTAAATGGGAAATCCTTTTAAATTATAAGGAAATTTAATTGCCAACATTTGTCTAATATTAAGGTATAATAGGGTTTGGGAATTAAGGGGACTAATTTCATATTATCAAATACCCTAACATCTCAGCTTTTGCTTGGGTTTACCAGAACATTCTTTAGGAAGATTTTGAAATGTTGGCGCAGTATCCAGCGATTTGCTTTGGGGAGGGGGCGATCGATGCATTATATATATATATATATATATATATATATATATATATATATATATAATATGTGTGTTTGTGTGTGTGCTCGCGCGCGCGCGTTCGTGTATGTAAAAACATAGAACAGAAAAAGTTCTTTCTACGCTTGCGTTAGAAATCGGTAACGTGATAAAGATTCTTAGCAAATTAGACTTTTTAATAAATAATTATTCCAGTTTCGATAACACTTATGGCTAGAGAATATTATTAATTTCATAATAAGCTATTATTATAAAAATGGTTTATTAATTAATATAAGTAGTTATTCTTCCAACACGAACAATTCCGGAGTTAACTGCGAATATTACGCTTGCAAAATTACGTATTGAAAATCATATGTTCGATACTAAGCTTCACTAGTGCTATCTGTTGTTAAAACGTTTAGACGTTTACGAGGGTATGCCGAGGAAACGCGTCACATTTTCAAATTAAAAATAAAAATTTTATTTTTTATTTATAATAAAAGACGAATTAACTTAAGTAAAAGTCTAATTTAATAGAAAGTCCTAATTTAATAATATATTGTCGATTTTTAACACAAAGTTCTTGGGGTTGGGGGGGGTCGAACGCCCCATCGCCCCCCCCCCTTGGATACGCAACGTAACCCGGTAAACCAAAGCAACAGATGTTTGCCCCAAATAACATCTTTTGTTTTCGTCACGTGCCCAACCCTCTCTTCAACACACCTGCAAAAATTTACACTAGGCTATCTGTTTACATTAATACCTACTTTCTACTTTTGGTGTGGTCGAAAAAGGGTATTTAAATTTTTAAATTGTGTGAATTAGTCTTGGAGTGTGAATTAGCTCCCAGTTTTTCTATATATCAAACCCTCCTCAGAAAGATTTTAAGCGATACTGTTTCACAGAATTAGGAAAATTACTTTTTGTTGATGTTTCATATTTCTAGAATATTTTAAGGTTAGTTAGATAAACAACTGTCTAATAATAATACTTTTATTTGTATTAAATCTGTTATGTTCACCGCCTTGATAGAGTTATAAAGAGTTTGAATTGAATTAAGTAACGTTTGAAAAGTGCTGTGCCAGACAAACTAGGTCTAAAAGTCTAAATTTTTGTTTAACGCAATTCTCTAGAAAGCTGTTCTATTGTGTTTAGCCTATCGCTTGAAACTGAATCATGTCATTAAACCCATTTAGCATTCAGGCCTACAGCATTGTGGTTAATCATTTAATAAGTCCTGAACCAATCACGACCAATGTTAGTACTTACGGTTAAGCGTAGATAGCGTTAAAAGCTTCTTTACGACTCTGACTACGTAATTACATTACTTTTGGAGGTGAGACATAGTCATAAAGACGAGGCGTGTCAACTAATCTCGTACATAATAGATTTATAAGGCCGTACGTCGTAGTCGACTGACTGGCGTATAGGTTACCTCACAAAGTGACTGGAATAAACCTTTTACAATAAAGGATCTTGGACTCTTACGATTGATTGCTGGACTATTTATAGAGAGGAAATGTTTTAAGGAGTTATTATTTCGCAATATACTTTAATACATAGGCTACAATTAAATTTAAGTACATTAAAATGTTGAAGCTCATCTGATAAAAGGTCGATGTGAGCAGAGTTTCAAAGATTTTTAAAGTTTAAAATATTTTTTGTAAACGTTGATATTGCCAGTCGTTACACCTTATAGGTTACATTACTTTCCCTTGTTACTACTTTACAATCTTTTCTTCCTTGTTACTACTTTACATTCCTGTTCCCCTTTTTCCTACTTTACATTTCTTTCCCCCTTGTTACTACTTTATGTTCCTTTTGCCTTTGATACAACTTTACATTGTTTTCCCCCTTGTTACTACTTTACGCTCCTTTTCCTTTTGTTACTACTTTACATTCCTGTTCCCCTTTTCCTTACATTACATTTCTTTCCCCCTTGTTACTACTTTACGTTCCTTTTCCGCTTGTTAATACTTTATATTCCTTTTTCCTTTGTTACTACTTTACATACCTGTTCCCTTTTTTACTACTTTACACTCCTTTCCCCCTTGTTATTAATTTATGTTCCTTTTGCCTTTGTTACTACTTTACATTCCTGTTCCCCTTTTTACTAATTTACATTTCTTTCCCCCTTGTTACTACTTTATGTTCCTTTTGCCTTTGTTACAACTTTACATTGTTTTCCCCTTGTTAATACTTTACGTTCCTTTTCCGCTTGTTACTACTTTATATTCCTTATTCCTTTGTTACTACTTTACATTCCTTTTCCCTTTGTTACTACTTTACATACCTTTTCCTCTTGTTACTAATTTATGTTCCTTTTACCTTTCTTACTACTTCACATTCCTTTTCCCCTTGTTACTACTTTACATTCCTTTTCCTCTTGTTACTACTTTACATTCCTTTCCCCCTTGTTATTACTTTACATTCCTTTTCCCTTTTTTACTACTTTACATTACGTCCCCCCTTATTGCTACTTTACATTCTTTCCCCTCGTTACTTCTTTACATTCCTTTCTCCCTTGTTACTATTTTACTAACCTTTTCCTCTTCTTACTACTTTACATTCCTTTTCTCCTCGTTACAACTTTACATTCCTTTTCCCTTGTTACTACTTTACATTCCTTTTTCCCTTGTTACTACTTTACATTCCTTTTCCCCTTGTTACTACTTTACATTCCTTCCCCTCGTTACTACTATACATTCCTTTTCCTCTTGTTACTATTTTACATTCCTTTTCCCCTTGTTACTACTATACATTCCTTTTCCCTTTGTTACTACTTTCCATTCCTTTTCCTCTTGTTACTATTTTACATTCCTTTTCCCTTGTTACCACTATACATTCCTCTTCCCTTTGTTACTACTTTACATTCCTTTTCCTCTTGTTACTATTTTACATTCCTTTTCCTCTTGTTACTACTATACATTCCTTTTACCTTTATTACTACTATACATTCCTTTTCCTCTTGTTACTATTTTACATTCCTTTTCCCCTTGTTACTACTTTACATTCCTTTTCCCCTTGTTACTACTATACATTCCTTTTCCCCTTGTTAATACTTTACATTCCTTTTCCACTTGTTACTACTTTACATTCCTTTTCCCCTTGTTACTACTTTACATTCCTTTTCCTCTTGTTACTACTTTACATTCCTTTTCCTCTTGTTACTACGTTATGTTCCTTTTGCCTTTGATACAACTTTACATTGTTTTCCCCCTTGTTACTACTTTACGCTCCTTTTCCTTTTGTTACTACTTTACATTCCTGTTCCCCTTTTCCTTACATTACATTTCTTTCCCCCTTGTTACTACTTTACGTTCCTTTTCCGCTTGTTAATACTTTATATTCCTTTTTCCTCTGTTACTACTTTACATACCTGTTCCCTTATTTACTACTTTACACTCCTTTCCCCCTTGTTATTAATTTATGTTCCTTTTGCCTTTGTTACTACTTTACATTCCTGTTCCCCTTTTTACTAATTTACATTTCTTTCCCCCTTGTTACTACTTTATATTCCTTATTCCTTTGTTACTACTTTACATTCCTTTTCCCTTTGTTACTACTTTACATACCTTTTCCTCTTGTTACTAATTTATGTTCCTTTTACCTTTCTTACTACTTCACATTCCTTTTCCCCTTGTTACTACTTTACATTCCTTTTCCTCTTGTTACTACTTTACATTCCTTTCCCCCTTGTTATTACTTTACATTCCTTTTCCCTTTTTTACTACTTTACATTACGTCCCCCCTTGTTGCTACTTTACATTCTTTCCCCTCGTTACTTCTTTACATTCCTTTCTCCCTTGTTACTATTTTACTAACCTTTTCCTCTTCTTACTACTTTACATTCCTTTTCTAATCGTTACTACTTTACATTCCTTTTCCCCTTGTTACTACTTTACATTCCTTTTCCCCTTGTTACTATTTTACATTCCTTTTCCCCTTTTTACTACTATACATTCTTTTTCCTCTTGTTACTATTTTACATTCCTTTTCCTCTTGTTACTACTATACATTCATTTTTTCTTTGTTACTACTATACATTCCTTTTCCTCTTGTTACTATTTTACATTCCTTTTCCCCTTGTTACTACTATACATTCCTTTTCCCTTTGTTACTACTTTCCATTCCTTTTCCTCTTGTTACTATTTTACATTCCTTTTCCCTTGTTACCACTATACATTCCTCTTCCCTTTGTTACTACTTTACATTCCTTTTCCTCTAGTTACTATTTTACATTCCTTTTCCTCTTGTTACTACTTTACATTCCTTTTCCCCTTGTTACTACTATACATTCCTTTTCCCCTTGTTAATACTTTACATTCCTTTTCCCCTTGTTACTACTTTACATTCCTTTTCCTCTTGTTACTACTTTACATTCCTTTTCCCCTTGTTACTACTTTAGATTCCTTTTCCTCTTGTTACTACTTTACGTTCCTTTTCCCCTTGTTACTACTTTACATTAATTTTCCCCTTGTTACTACTATACATTCCTTTTCCTCTTGTTACTACTATACATTCCTTTTCCTCTTGTTACTACTTTACATACCTTTTCCCCTTGTCACTACTATACATTCCTTTTCCCTTTGTTATTACTTTACATTCCTTTTTCTCTTGTTACTATTTTACATTCCTTTTCCTCTTGTTGCTACTATACATTCCTTTTCCCTTTGTTACTACTTTACATTCTTTTTCCTGTTGTTACTATTTTACATTCCTTTTCCCTTTGTTACTACTATACATTCCTTTTCCCTTGGTTACTACTATGAATTCCTTTTCCTCTTGTTACTATTTTACATTCCTTTTCCTCTTGTTACTATTTTACATTCCTTTTCCTCTTGTTACTATTTTACATTCTTTTCCCCCTTGTTACTACTTTACATTCCTTTTCCCCTTGTTACTACTATACATTCCTTTTCCCTTTGTTACTAATTTATGTTCCTTTTACCTTTCTTACTACTTCACATTCCTTTTCCCCTTGTTACTACTTTACATTCCTTTTCCTCTTGTTACTACTTTACATTCCTTTCCCCCTTGTTATTACTTTACATTCCTTTTCCCTTTTTTACTACTTTACATTACGTCCCCCCTTATTGCTACTTTACATTCTTTCCCCTCGTTACTTCTTTACATTCCTTTCTCCCTTGTTACTATTTTACTAACCTTTTCCTCTTCTTACTACTTTACATTCCTTTTCTCCTCGTTACTACTTTACATTCCTTTTCCCTTGTTACTACTTTACATTCCTTTTTCCCTTGTTACTACTTTACATTCCTTTTCCCCTTGTTACTACTTTACATTCCTTCCCCTCGTTACTACTATACATTCCTTTTCCTCTTGTTACTATTTTACATTCCTTTTCCCCTTGTTACTACTATACATTCCTTTTCCCTTTGTTACTACTTTCCATTCCTTTTCCTCTTGTTACTATTTTACATTCCTTTTCCCTTGTTACCACTATACATTCCTCTTCCCTTTGTTACTACTTTACATTCCTTTTCCTCTTGTTACTATTTTACATTCCTTTTCCTCTTGTTACTACTATACATTCCTTTTACCTTTATTACTACTATACATTCCTTTTCCTCTTGTTACTATTTTACATTCCTTTTCCCTTTGTAACTACCATACATTCCTTTTCCCCTTGTTACTACTATACATTCCTTTTCCCCTTGTTAATACTTTACATTCCTTTTCCACTTGTTACTACTTTACATTCCTTTTCCTCTTGTTACTACTTTACATTCCTTTTCCCCTTGTTACTACTTTACATTCCTTTTCCCCTTGTTACTACTATACATTCCTTTTCCCCTTGTTAATACTTTACATTCCTTTTCCCCTTGTTACTACTTTACATTCCTTTTCCTCTTGTTACTACTTTACATTCCTTTTCCTCTTGTTACTACGTTATGTTCCTTTTGCCTTTGATACAACTTTACATTGTTTTCCCCCTTGTTACTACTTTACGCTCCTTTTCCTTTTGTTACTACTTTACATTCCTGTTCCCCTTTTCCTTACATTACATTTCTTTCCCCCTTGTTACTACTTTACGTTCCTTTTCCGCTTGTTAATACTTTATATTCCTTTTTCCTCTGTTACTACTTTACATACCTGTTCCATTATTTACTACTTTACACTCCTTTCCCCCTTGTTATTAATTTATGTTCCTTTTGCCTTTGTTACTACTTTACATTCCTGTTCCCCTTTTTACTAATTTACATTTCTTTCCCCCTTGTTACTACTTTATGTTCCTTTTGCTTTTGTTACAACTTTACATTGTTTTCCCCTTGTTACTACTTTACGTTCCTTTTCCGCATGTTACTACTTTATATTCCTTATTCCTTTGTTACTACTTTACATTCCTTTTCCCTTTGTTACTACTTTACATACCTTTTCCTCTTGTTACTAATTTATGTTCCTTTTACCTTTCTTACTACTTCACATTAATTTTCCCCTTGTTACTACTTTACATTCCTTTTCCTCTTGTTACTACTTTACATTCCTTTCCCCCTTGTTATTACTTTACATTCCTTTTCCCTTTTTTACTACTTTACATTACGTCCCCCCTTGTTGCTACTTTACATTCTTTCCCCTCGTTACTTCTTTACATTCCTTTCTCCCTTGTTACTATTTTACTAACCTTTTTCTCTTCTTACTACTTTACATTCCTTTTCTAATCGTTACTACTTTACATTCCTTTTCCCCTTGTTACTACTTTACATTCCTTTTCCCCTTGTTACTATTTTACATTCCTTTTCCCCTTTTTACTACTATACATTCTTTTTCCTCTTGTTACTATTTTACATTCCTTTTCCTCTTGTTACTACTATACATTCATTTTTTCTTTGTTACTACTATACATTCCTTTTCCTCTTGTTACTATTTTACATTCCTTTTCCCCTTGTTACTACTATACATTCCTTTTCCCTTTGTTACTACTTTCCATTCCTTTTCCTCTTGTTACTATTTTACATTCCTTTTCCCTTGTTACCACTATACATTCCTCTTCCCTTTGTTACTACTTTACATTCCTTTTCCTCTTGTTACTATTTTACATTCCTTTTCCTCTTGTTACTACTTTACATTCCTTTTCCCCTTGTTACTACTATACATTCCTTTTCCCCTTGTTAATACTTTACATTCCTTTTCCCCTTGTTACTACTTTACATTCCTTTTCCTCTTGTTACTACTTTACATTCCTTTTCCCCTTGTTACTACTTTAGATTCCTTTTCCTCTTGTTACTACTTTACATTCCTTTTCCCCTTGTTACTACTTTACATTAATTTTCCCCTTGTTACTACTATACATTCCTTTTCCTCTTGTTACTACTTTACATTCCTTTTCCTCTTGTTACAACTTTACATACCTTTTCCCCTTGTCACTACTATACATTCCTTTTCCCTTTGTTATTACTTTACATTCCTTTTTCTCTTGTTACTATTTTACATTCCTTTTCCTCTTGTTGCTACTATACATTCCTTTTCCCTTTGTTACTACTATGAATTCCTTTTCCTCTTGTTACTATTTTACATTCCTTTTCCTCTTGTTACTATTTTACATTCCTTTTCCTCTTGTTACTATTTTACATTCTTTTCCCCCTTGTTACTACTTTACATTCCTTTTCCCCTTGTTACTACTATACATTCCTTTTCCCTTTGTTACTACTTTCCATTCCTTTTCCTCTTGTTACTATTTTACATTCCTTTTCCCTTGTTACCACTATACATTCCTCTTCCCTTTGTTACTACTTTACATTCCTTTTCCTCTTGTTACTATTTTACATTCCTTTTCCTCTTGTTACTACTATACATTCCTTCTCCCCTTGTTACTATTTTACATTCCTTTTCCCCTTGTTACTACTTTACATTCCTTTTCCCCTTGTTACTACTATACATTCCTTTTCCCCTTGTTAATACTTTACATTCCTTTTCCCCTTGTTACTACTTTACATTCCTTTTCCTCTTGTTACTACTTTACATTCCTTTTCCCCTTGTTACTACTTTACATTCCTTTTCCCCTTGTTACTACTATACATTCCTTTTCCCCTTGTTAATACTTTACATTCCTTTTCCCCTTGTTACTACTTTACATTCCTTTTCCTCTTGTTCCTACTTTACATTTCTTTCCCCCTTGTTACTACTTTATGTTCCTTTTGCCTTTGATACAACTTTACATTGTTTTTCCCCTTGTTACTACTTTACGCTCCTTTTCCTTTTGTTACTACTTTACATTCCTGTTCCCCTTTTCCTTACATTACATTTCTTTCCCCCTTGTTACTACTTTACGTTCCTTTTCCGCTTGTTAATACTTTATATTCCTTTTTCCTTTGTTACTACTTTACATACCTGTTCCCTTTTTTACTACTTTACACTCCTTTCCCCCTTGTTATTAATTTATGTTCCTTTTGCTTTTGTTACTACTTTACATTCCTGTTCCCCTTTTTACTAATTTACATTTCTTTCCCCCTTGTTACTACTTTATGTTCCTTTTGCCTTTGTTACAACTTTACATTGTTTTCCCCTTGTTACTACTTTACGTTCCTTTTCCGCTTGTTACTACTTTACATACCTTTTCCTCTTGTTACTAATTTATGTTCCTTTTACCTTTCTTACTACTTCACATTCCTTTTCCCCTTGTTACTACTTTACATTCCTTTTCCTCTTGTTACTACTTTACATTCCTTTCCCCTTGTTATTACTTTACATTCCTTTTCCCTTTTTTACTACTTTACATTACGTCCCCCCTTGTTGCTACTTTACATTCTTTCCCCTCGTTACTTCTTTACATTCCTTTCTCCCTTGTTACTATTTTACTAACCTTTTCCTCTTCTTACTACTTTACATTCCTTTTCTCCTCGTTACTACTTTACATTCCTTTTCCCCTTGTTACTACTTTACATTCCTTTTCCCCTTGTTACTATTTTACATTCCTTTTCCCCTTTTTACTACTATACATTCCTTTTCCTCTTGTTACTATTTTACATTCCTTTCCCCTTGTTACTACTATACATTCATTTTTTCTTTGTTACTACTTTACATTCCTTTTCCCCTTGCTACTACTTTACATTCCTTTTCCTCTTGTTACTACTTTACATTCCTTTTCCCCTTGTTACTACTTTACATTCCTTTTCCCCTTGTTACTACTATACATTCCTTTTCCCCTTGTTAATACTTTACATTCCTTTTCCCCTTGTTACTACTTTACATTCCTTTTCCTCTTGTTACTACTTTACATTCCTTTTCCTCTTGTTACTACGTTATGTTCCTTTTGCCTTTGATACAACTTTACATTGTTTTCCCCCTTGTTACTACTTTACGCTCCTTTTCCTTTTGTTACTACTTTACATTCCTGTTCCCCTTTTCCTTACATTACATTTCTTTCCCCCTTGTTACTACTTTACGTTCCTTTTCCGCTTGTTAATACTTTATATTCCTTTTTCCTCTGTTACTACTTTACATACCTGTTCCATTATTTACTACTTTACACTCCTTTCCCCCTTGTTATTAATTTATGTTCCTTTTGCCTTTGTTACTACTTTACATTCCTGTTCCCCTTTTTACTAATTTACATTTCTTTCCCCCTTGTTACTACTTTATGTTCCTTTTGCCTTTGTTACAACTTTACATTGTTTTCCCCTTGTTACTACTTTACGTTCCTTTTCCGCATGTTACTACTTTATATTCCTTATTCCTTTGTTACTACTTTACATTCCTTTTCCCTTTGTTACTACTTTACATACCTTTTCCTCTTGTTACTAATTTATGTTCCTTTTACCTTTCTTACTACTTCACATTCCTTTTCCCCTTGTTACTACTTTACATTCCTTTTCCTCTTGTTACTACTTTACATTCCTTTCCCCCTTGTTATTACTTTACATTCCTTTTCCCTTTTTTACTACTTTACATTACGTCCCCCCTTGTTGCTACTTTACATTCTTTCCCCTCGTTACTTCTTTACATTCCTTTCTCCCTTTGGTACTATTTTACTAACCTTTTCCTCTTCTTACTACTTTACATTCCTTTTCTAATCGTTACTACTTTACATTCCTTTTCCCCTTGTTACTACTTTACATTCCTTTTCCCCTTGTTACTATTTTACATTCCTTTTCCCCTTTTTACTACTATACATTCTTTTTCCTCTTGTTACTATTTTACATTCCTTTTCCTCTTGTTACTACTATACATTCATTTTTTCTTTGTTACTACTATACATTCCTTTTCCTCTTGTTACTATTTTACATTCCTTTTCCCCTTGTTACTACTATACATTCCTTTTCCCTTTGTTACTACTTTCCATTCCTTTTCCTCTTGTTACTATTTTACATTCCTTTTCCCTTGTTACCACTATACATTCCTCTTCCCTTTGTTACTACTTTACATTCCTTTTCCTCTTGTTACTATTTTACATTCCTTTTCCTCTTGTTACTACTTTACATTCCTTTTCCCCTTGTTACTACTATACATTCCTTTTCCCCTTGTTAATACTTTACATTCCTTTTCCCCTTGTTACTACTTTACATTCCTTTTCCTCTTGTTACTACTTTACATTCCTTTTCCCCTTGTTACTACTTTAGATTCCTTTTCCTCTTGTTACTACTTTACATTCCTTTTCCCCTTGTTACTACTTTACATTAATTTTCCCCTTGTTACTACTATACATTCCTTTTCCTCTTGTTACTACTTTACATTCCTTTTCCTCTTGTTACTACTTTACATACCTTTTCCCCTTGTCACTACTATACATTCCTTTTCCCTTTGTTATTACTTTACATTCCTTTTTCTCTTGTTACTATTTTACATTCCTTTTCCTCTTGTTGCTACTATACATTCCTTTTCCCTTTGTTACTACTTTACATTCCTTTTCCTGTTGTTACTATTTTACATTCCTTTTCCCTTTGTTACTACTATACATTCCTTTTCCCTTGGTTACTACTATGAATTCCTTTTCCTCTTGTTACTATTTTACATTCCTTTTCCTCTTGTTACTATTTTACATTCCTTTTCCTCTTGTTACTATTTTACATTCTTTTCCCCCTTGTTACTACTTTACATTCCTTTTCCCCTTGTTACTACTATACATTCCTTTTCCCTTTGTTACTACTTTCCATTCCTTTTCCTCTTGTTACTATTTTACATTCCTTTTCCCTTGTTACCACTATACATTCCTCTTCCCTTTGTTACTACTTTACATTCCTTTTCCTCTTGTTACTATTTTACATTCCTTTTCCTCTTGTTACTACTATACATTCCTTTTCCTCTTGTTACTATTTTACATTCCTTTTCCCCTTGTTACTACTTTACATTCCTTTTCCCCTTGTTACTACTATACATTCCTTTTCCCCTTGTTAATACTTTACATTCCTTTTCCCCTTGTTACTACTTTACATTCCTTTTCCTCTTGTTACTACTTTACATTCCTTTTCCCCTTGTTACTACTTTACATTCCTTTTCCCCTTGTTACTACTATACATTCCTTTTCCCCTTGTTAATACTTTACATTCCTTTTCCCCTTGTTACTACGTTACATTCCTTTTCCTCTTGTTCCTACTTTACATTTCTTTCCCCCTTGTTACTACTTTATGTTCCTTTTGCCTTTGATACAACTTTACATTGTTTTCCCCCTTGTTACTA
Source organism: Prosapia bicincta (assembly GCA_036971475.1). NCBI lineage: Eukaryota > Metazoa > Arthropoda > Insecta > Hemiptera > Cercopidae > Prosapia > Prosapia bicincta. The sequence continues at coordinate 44,342,699 of JBAIZL010000001.1, read as the reverse complement.
CTTTACGCTCCTTTTCCTTTTGTTACTACTTTACATTCCTGTTCCCCTTTTCCTTACATTACATTTCTTTCCCCCTTGTTACTACTTTACGTTCCTTTTCCGCTTGTTAATACTTTATATTCCTTTTTCCTTTGTTACTACTTTACATACCTGTTCCCTTTTTTACTACTTTACACTCCTTTCCCCCTTGTTATTAATTTATGTTCCTTTTGCCTTTGTTACTACTTTACATTCCTGTTCCCCTTTTTACTAATTTACATTTCTTTCCCCCTTGTTACTACTTTATGTTCCTTTTGCCTTTGTTACAACTTTACATTGTTTTCCCCTTGTTACTACTTTACGTTCCTTTTCCGCTTGTTACTACTTTACATACCTTTTCCTCTTGTTACTAATTTATGTTCCTTTTACCTTTCTTACTACTTCACATTCTTTTTCCCCTTGTTACTACTTTACATTCCTTTTCCTCTTGTTACTACTTTACATTCCTTTCCCCCTTGTTATTACTTTACATTCCTTTTCCCTTTTTTACTACTTTACATTACGTCCCCCCTTGTTGCTACTTTACATTCTTTCCCCTCGTTACTTCTTTACATTCCTTTCTCCCTTGTTACTATTTTACTAACCTTTTCCTCTTCTTACTACTTTACATTCCTTTTCTCCTCGTTACTACTTTACATTCCTTTTCCCCTTGTTACTACTTTACATTCCTTTTCCCCTTGTTACTATTTTACATTCCTTTTCCCCTTTTTACTACTATACATTCCTTTTCCTCTTGTTACTATTTTACATTCCTTTCCCCTTGTTACTACTATACATTCATTTTTTCTTTGTTACTACTTTACATTCCTTTTCCTCTTGTTACTACTTTACATTCCTTTTCCCCTTGCTACTACTTTACATTCCTTTTCCTCTTGTTACTACTTTACATTCCTTTTCCCCTTGTTACTACTTTACATTCCTTTTTCCCTTGTTACTACTTTACATTCCTTTTCCCCTTGTTACTACTTTACATTCCTTCCCCTCGTTACTACTATACATTCCTTTTCCTCTTGTTACTATTTTACATTCCTTTTCCCTTGTTACCACTATACATTCCTCTTCCCTTTGTTACTACTTTACATTCCTTTTCCTCTTGTTACTATTTTACATTCCTTTTCCTCTTGTTACTACTATACATTCCTTTTACCTTTATTACTACTATACATTCCTTTTCCTCTTGTTACTATTTTACATTCCTTTTCCCCTTGTTACTACTTTACATTCCTTTTCCCCTTGTTACTACTATACATTCCTTTTCCCCTTGTTAATACTTTACATTCCTTTTCTCCTTGTTACTACTTTACATTCCTTTTCCTCTTGTTACTACTTTACATTCCTTTTCCCCTTGTTACTACTTTACATTCCTTTTCCTCTTGTTACTACTTTACATTCCTTTTCCCCTTGTTACTACTTTACATTAATTTTCCCCTTGTTACTACTATACATTCCTTTTCCTCTTGTTACTACTTTACATTCCTTTTCCTCTTGTTACTACTTTACATACCTTTTCCCTTTGTCAGTACTTTACATTCCTTTTCCCTTTGTTATTACTTTACATTCCTTTTCCTCTTGTTACTATTTTTCATTCTTTTTCCCCTTGTTACTACTTTACATTCCTTCTCCTCTTGTTACTACTTTACATTCCTTTTCCTCTTGTTACTACTTTACATACCTTTTCCCTTTGTCAGTACTATACATTCCTTTTCCCTTTGTTATTACTTTACATTCCTTTTCCTCTTGTTACTATTTTTCATTCTTTTTCCCCTTGTTACTACTTTACATTCCTTCTCCTCTTGTTACTACTATACGTTCCTTCCCCTCGTTACTACTATACATTCCTTTTCCTCTTGTTACTATTTTACATTCCTTTTCCTTTTGTTACTATTTTACATTCTTTTCCCCCTTGTTACTACTTTACATTCCTTTTCCCCTGGTTACTACTATACATTCCTTTTCCTCTTGTTACTATTTTACATTCCTTTTCCTCTTGTTACTACTATGCATTCCTTTTCCCTTTGTTACTACTTTACATTCCTTTTCCTCTTGTTACTGTTTTACATTCCTTTTCCCCTTGCTACTGCTTTTTATTTAAATAAATTCTTACATTTATCCTATGCCTACTTATGCAATAGTATCATCTTTCGGAACACACCTAAGACGAATTACGTCATAACAACCTTAATACCAAACTGTGTGATTTGTTTGTAGCCGGATGGCAGTCCTTCAAATTGTATAGGCCTATAGCCTATGTAATAACTATTTAAAATTTTTAGAAGTAGCCTACGTGGCTCATTAGAAACATGTGTCGATACCAAGTTATTGTAAGACATGTTTATCAGGTTAAACATTGCTCAAATGTTTTGGTACTGAAGTTATTGATAAATTTCTTAAGCACTGTGGACTAATTGTAACTAACTACATACACACTAACCACTAACATTTTTTTAACTCACTAACCACAATATAAAAATCTTTTATTTTACTACAGTTACTTTATGTACATTTCGATTACATGGAAACCATCTTCAGAAGTAGGCCACTACTCAGACAGCCATGATTACCATGTGAGCATGGTTCCATCTAAATGTTTGAAACTTGTGCCTAATGCAATATTTTCAAAATCAATTGGTATTGAATATTCAACCTTGACCATCTTCTTAAATATCCAATTATTTATTATGCGTACTAGCTAACCGTCCCAAATTGAAGAAAATGGGGATGTACGTATTTATGAAATCCTACTTGAAAAATATACTTAGGCATAATTAAAAGGGACACAGAAACAAGACATTACTCTTCTAATATAATTTCATTCCGTCTTCAACTTGAGCTACTAATTTCACACTAAAACACTCAACATATAATAATATGTCACTTGCATATAGTAGGAATAATATGTTTGCCTAATATTTTTGACAGCCGTTTCGTGAGATTTAGACCACCTCATTGTCAACTCAGACCGTAACTGACCTCTTGGTTGTTTAAGGTTAGGGTTGGGGTGAAGTGAGGCCGGGCATATTAAAATATGTGTTAATATTGGTTTCCTGTTTTTAGCTTTATTATTGCTTATCAAACAAATTACAAAATCATGCATTTTAGCGAATTTTGAAACGAACCAAACGAATTTGCTTCTCATTGTTTTGTTGGATGGAAACCGTTCGTGACGTCATCTAGGCCTATCAAATGGTAATTTTCAAAATTTTTCCAATTATTATTTCACGAAATGTTATGGCATCGGTAAGATATTTCGGACAATTTAGAAATAGCCTACTGGATGTATGCATCTATCTCCAACTTCCATTCTTTAAAGTAGCTTATAACTTTGTTTTCTAACCTCCTCACATTTTGCACATAACACAGAATTTTTCACTCAGAAACGAGATTCAAGGAAATCACGCGCCGCACAGACCGCGCCGACACGACTGGACACGACAAGGTTGTTTATAACTTCTGTCAAATGCCATTCTTCCAAAAATTATGTAAAAGAACTGTAAATAGAGTGCACATTTCAGAAGACTAATACTTGTGACTTATCAAGGGTTGACAAGTGTTTTGTAAATAAATATCCTGCCCTGACCAAAAGGCTTGTAAGGTGACTTCTGTTCTTTAAAGCAACCTAAAGTAGTTTTCAACATCAATCTGATAAGTAGGAGCAAAATAGTTTTTACCACTGTTATAGAATGTTCACTTTCACTGTTAACTTTTACAGTTTGTTTCTCTCTTTATTTGAATTTTAAGATAACTTTTGCTTTTTGAGGGACTTTTATTAAAACGGACAACCCTCAGCTCCAATTAGTCTCTTATAATGAGGTTTTACTGTAGGCCTACTTGTTTTTTTTAACAATTAACAAATAGAGGTTTCGGAACCAGGTAGGTATTTCGTTCATTGGCGAATTAACTCTATTTGTGTAGGCCTACGTATTTAGCATAGTTAGGCTAGACGCGGACCCTTCAAACTTTCAAGTTACACTGGCACACGTTTACGCCAACAGCTTAAACATTTACTAAAGAAATTTTTGCCTTACACTAGATGTTTCCCCCACTATTGAGCACTAGGTAACATCTTTTGTTTAACTTGTCTTACCTTTTTTCCAAACCCAAAGAACAAATTATATATTTACATTTATTTGTACTTTCTAAGCGGTCACCACTTAGGCTATTTGTATTTTTTGGTGCGGTTACCACAGAGAACGGAAGCAAAACTCGACCAAAGTTCTCTACTGCTTAAAAGAAGTAAACATTTGCTAGGACAATTAGTGTAGAGATACTTTCAGTCACTTATTACACTTTTTCTGTAATTAACAACCAGCTCGTCATGAACAGCAACAAGATTTCGACTTTCAGTCAGTTACGTAGCCTATAGCAATATGTCAAAAGAAATTGTTCTAATTCAAATAATTGAGACCGCGAGGTTTTAAAAAATCCCTTAGGCCTATTTAGTTAACATATCTGTAAGTTGTATTTCATTTAGTAGATGAGTTTTAAGGAGCTCTTGGAATTTTTAAAATAACATAAAACATTCTTTAATAAAATAACATATAAAAGAATTTCTTTCGGAAATTCTGTTTGAATTTCTTTTAATAAAATAACATAAGTCTAACGCTAAGTGGATTAAAATCCTTTAAATCGAATGTAATAGATAAAATACAGAATTCAAATTACAATCTAGCTAAATGTTACATTTATCAGTCAAGGTTAAGATAAATTAAGACAGAAATTTTAGCGTTGAATAGATTACTCTGGAATAGCAACAGCATGTCCGCCAGTTGTTCCACCGTAAAATGTCAATTTCTCAGATGTTTTATGCGTTCTTCGAAGTCGCAATAGGCCTACATTCTCGGACAATGGTTCGCATAAATTTGTTTCATTTTAATGTAAAATAAATTGACTTTGGTGATTGGTTCACGAGAAACGGGTTTGGTTCTGATTGGTTGTACAAACCTGATCCTGTTGTTCTGGACTTTAAACAAATAAGGTAAACCCTCTCCATGTCACTTGTCCCGTCCGTTCAAACTTACTTTTCTGAACAACGCAAACTTATACAGTGTGCTATGATTGTAAAAAGTGCCAAGCTAATAACAACTTGTGGTAAATAGCCTTATAATGGAATTGCGTTTTCTGTTTTAGGTCTGAAATTAGAATAAAAGGAATTTCAATTCAAGATAAGTTGTAATTAAATGATTTAAAATTTTTTTATTGTAAATTGTTTTTATAGTCTTCAATTTTCGACTTTATTACAAAGATGTTTGCTTCAAAGCTTCACTCAGTTCCGCCCTTAGGCTGGAGCAAGTGGAGCGGCCTACAGACCTCGCTCTGAGGCTTTCCACTTGAAAATACAGTGATCCCTCGTTGTTCGCAGGGTTTACGTTCCCCGAACTTACCGCAAATACTGAAACCAACTGTAAATGGAAAGAGGAGGGTTTAAATATACCGTTGTATACAATAAACAAACTGTACATGAAAAACCCTTTAAATATGTTACACTCGCCTATAAGTAGCACTTACTTTTATTATTGTTGAGGATGGCCGTTTCGGGAGATGTGTCTCATTGTCAACTCAGACTGTAACTGACCCTGGCAGAGTTACACCCAAGGTCATACCTACATCCCCAACCTCACCCTAACCTACAAAAACAAACTTGAGGTCAGTTACGGTCTGAGTTGATAATGGGACACATCTTCCGAAACGGCCGTCCTCAACAATTATAAAAGTAAGTGCTACTATAGTCAAGTGTTACATATTTACAAGCGTTTTTAGTTGAGAAATAATATTTTGCGGTGAAACTAGGTTTTCAAAATTTAGGCTACATGCGGCCCTTCAAGATTTTGTTGTTTAAAATAGTTTTCTTTTATAGCGAAACACTCTTCGTATACAGTTAGACTATATATGTCTTAAAGCGTTTAGGTTCGGTCCAAATTTTTTCAAAATTTAAGAATTAGATATTTATGGTTTTCGACTTTTTAAATAACTTGTTTTCTTGTTTAGAATTCATTTTTAAGTAGCATATGCGAAATTAAAAAAAAATAATTGTGATGGAATAACGGTGAGCTATTACCGAGCTACAAAGATGATTGAAGAAAATACGAGACTTCACTAGTTATACAAAAAGGAGCATACAGTCGGTGTGACTTCAGGCGTAGTACTGCTGCAACAGTCTGCTGCTAGTGGAGCCACATGATCGCGACAAAGGACAGCGCAAACAATTAGACGAGTTCTATTTTCACGCAACAGCTTTTGTTACGGCGCGCCAGTAGAGCCACTACCTTTACTTTCAGCCTTCTCATTTGGCAACCACACTCACAGTTTTTGTCGCTGCGAGAGAAACGCTGGCTCTACTTACGTTGCGGCAGATACGAATGAACCACACACAGCGAAAAGAAAAAGGAGGTTTCTTTATTACTTCTGCACTGTCGTAAAACAGTTTTCTTCAATTATTAGGCTACAAGAGTGTGAACTAATAGAAATAAATGAAAGAAGCCCTTAATAAGTAAGTAACTGTTAATATAGGCCTTTAAGTATGTCCGTAATATTTTTGGTTCTTTTACTTTCTTTGGTAGAGTGAAATTATTGTTTTAGAGAGTTTGTTGGTCATTACGGTAAATGTGATTTTTCCAAAACGTATACGAAATAAGTTTATTTACTTTAGGCCTAGCTTTAACACACTTTTTGTGCCTTAAAAGGCGTTCTCAATGATTCAACAAGCTATGAAACCTTACTCCAATAATATATATATTTTTAAAAAAACGACAAACTAAGCTACTGCCTTTCAGGCGCTTTTGGCCAATAAATGGTGTCCCATAATGTTATTTTTCAGACCCAGACCTTGTTTAGCCGCTCGTGCCTTGCACAAATTGGGGCGTATACCAGATGGTTATAAATTTGAAAATACCCTGTTTAACCCTTCAGGAGATATACTCGTAAAAATGTGTTGATTACATTACTTCATCCTCAGGAAGTGTTCCATGGCAGTACAACACGTTTCAGAAACTGTTTTATAGTCCTTTGTAATGAAAAGTATCTGGTTTGTTATGATCCTGTTAATCTTTGAATTATATTTTAGTTTAATTTTACATTTTAAAATGAAATTATACTTTCAGTTTTACTCCTTTATAAAATATACTAAAATGTTTGTTTCATATTTTAATAAATATTGATATTTTTACTTCTTTGTGTTTATCCTCAAGTGTCAGCTGCCCCCCTCCCCCAGTTGATTACCATTATCCGTGCAATCTCAATTCACAAGAGAGATTTTATGTTTTTGTTTCAGTAGGCCTAATCTTTTAAGGCTTACCCTTATTAATAGATCGTTGAGTGTTAAATATGACAAACTATAAACACACAAATATTTTTTTAGATTCTTGTTACCATTTTTCTACTTGCAAGCAAAAGAGTTTCTGATTAAGTTGTTATTCATTTATGAGGTGAAGTACGCCTGTAAGGACAATGGTGGCGTCGACAAGCTGCGGCACTAACCAGTGGGTAGGCTGCATAAGTTAACATGGATAGCCAGCCTATGTCGCTAAAAACGTGTAGCGTACAAAGCGCAGTCGCTCTGTAGAACTCCGAGTGTTACCAATTCTCTCTTGAATCAATTATAGAGATTTTCCTGACGTTGTGTTTCTGTCACAGAGAAAAAAAACCGCCGAGTGTTCCCTCAGCCTTATTGTTTACTGAATCGAATTTATGTTACACTATCACAATTCTCGTCGGATTAATAAATTAAGCCTCAGTTAAGCGAAACGTTGAATCATAAACACAAAAAACAAATAATTACATTAGGCCTATGAAAAAAATAATTCACACCTTATTATTTGAAACCGCTCTTCGTAAATTAATTAGGCTTGCCAGTCAATTGCTTGCTGGAATTAGCACTAGGCATAAATCTTGTGAGAATAATATAAATAACAGGTGTTAACTCGTGTTTTACAATTATAATAAGATAATAATGGTAAATAAAGTTAAGGGATATTAAAATATTATAATTATTTTTACCAGTTTCACTTTTTTACAGTGCCATTAAATACATTACAGGACGAAAAAATATTGTACGTTTTTTAGAAATATTTGTCATGAAAATAAAACTACTTAATAGCATTCTCTTTACTATTAAGTTCTGTTTTTCTTTCTATATTTAGCCTTTTCTTTAAAAAAAAAATTTTAATTATACTTTGAACTTTTCAACATGTCTTAACCTTAATAGTCTAATCGATTGTTTTTTTAATTGTAGACTAAACCTACTAGTTTAATTTTTAATAGTCTTAAAGTACTTTAATAGTTCTAATATAATCGACTCTAAATAAATTATAATTAAATAAATACATCTTATAAAACATAAGATGTTTTCCAATGTCCGCCTATAATTATTTTATATATTAATTATTATTTTTTGTAGTCCATTACGTTTGATGAAACTTAATCTTTTTAACATTAGTTTATGACTATCCGAACTTCGAATTTTGTAAAAACTTACTGAGACGTATGTGGAGATCTTTATCAGTGTCTTCTGCTTGGAGTTGTTAGGTTAAGCGGTGACGGTTTTAAAGACAGGTTTTCGATAGTATCAAGAGTATGTGTGATTTATATTGGGTTTGTTCGTTTAATATGTTTGTACTTTGTGTGTTTGTTAATTTCATATTGTTCTAGTGTGTTGAGATGCGGTCCTATTTCTAGGTTATGGTAAATATCTGTGTATTTGTGTCCTGTTTCCTTTATGTGATTGTAAAATGCTGCGTTGGTGTTCTGTTTGTGTTCCTCAACTCTTTGTTTAGAGCTGCAACCTGTTTGCCGAATGTAGAATTTGTTCCACTTGTTACAGTTTAGTTTGTATACGCCATGTGCTTGTAGTTTATCTTTGTTGTTGGTGTCGTGTTGTATTTTGTAATATAAATTGTTATTAGTTTTGTATGCTAATTTGTATCCTGTTTTTTGAAATTTGTGGGCTATACTGTAGCCTATTATTTGATGTTCTGTTTATGTATGGTATTGTGATGTTATGTTTTACCTCTCTGTAGTGTTAATTTTAGTGTTTTTTGTATATTGTGCAATAGTTTGTCTATTATTGTGGCGTTGTATCCATTTGTGTATGCTAATAATTATTAATTATTTATTTATATTATGTTATAAAACAGAAAAATATGCAAGCGTTCATAAAAACTAAATTTATGAGTAAACTTACTCGTAAAATATCAATATAGATTATTTAAATTTGAACAGCATAATAAGCTAAAATAATTTGTATATTATAGATATCACATATTTTTAAAAATACGTAAAGTGGTAAAATTATTAAGTGTAAACTATTTAAAAAAAACATACTATAGTGTATTACTAAATAAATAATATTAAATTATTTAAAATTATCAAGTAAACTCTGACACATGAAATTACGTATAAACCTTAATTTCGTAGTTATAAAATTAGTAATTAACTTGGTTTTAACACTTTAAAGGTCATTTCTAGCCAGCAATCTTTTTTATACAATATTTAGTAGGTATTGAGTAGCTGTATCAAAAAGACCTGTAAACATTAAAATTATTTTCTCTATAAAAATACATTTCAGTACAGACTACTAGGTAGCAGCACCGCATTAGAAATGATATTAGGCACAAGAAATGGTAAAAATCTCAGGCTAATATACCTTGAACAAATCAAAAATAGGTCCTCAATGGGAAAACGTTTTAACTGTTTAATAGATTTTAAAATTATTTAACAATTTTAAATTTTGATGAATAGCTTTATTTACAAACATATTTATGTGTTTTTAGATAGTTTTAATCAACCTACGTTTTGGTTTAAAAGAAATAGTAAAATAGATTGGGAAATCGAATAAATTCTTTTTTATTTACCTAAATTGCATTAATATCTACTAAATATGTAATGCCAATGGTCATTCAAGTTATAATCTATAGTGAAAAAAATATTTATTACAGCCGTTATCATTTTCAATTTATAAATTAAATCTAAAATTATTTAATTATTATGAATTTCTTCCTCTGAAGTTTCAGAGAAGACAATATTTTAAATAAGATAATATTTATTTTATATGTTAAGATAATTTTAAAAAGTACCCTGAAATTAGAAGTAATGTTTCTTAAATTATCAGTATTGTTTAATGATGCTGCTTTAATCATTTAAAGCATAATTAATTTAATAGACAAGGTGTGTAGTATTTTTTAATTTGTATGTTATGTTATAGCATCATAGTTGTATGATTATAATTTCAGGCTTTTATATACAATAACATGGAAAAAATAAGTTATCAGGTAATATTTGATATTTAACTGGTGATATTGAGTCTCCAGTCATTATTTAAATACTTTTACTAGAGTTTTTTAAATCTATACACCACCCAGCTTGATTTCAAGTGACTGTTTGATTTTGTCCTAATCTGACATGAAGAGTTTATCTTTAATCTAAATTAGTATGTTTTGGATGTTAATATCTCTATTCAAAGTTAAATTTTCTTAAACATTTTAATTATTTATTTGTATGTGTGGCACACACAGAATTACATAAAGGGGCCAAGGACATTGACGCTATTATAATATCCTCCCAAATCAGTCAAGTTACTTTAATGCCTACTTTGTTTTACTTTAGAGTACAAGTTCAACAATTGTGTGTGTATTTTTAAGGGATATTCCTGAAGCTTTTTATTAATGTTACATTTAAATATTATTACCATTTTAATTTGCTAATTAACTAATTAATACTTTGGACACAAAAAAAATGTATTAATAACACTCTGGGTCAATCTCGGTAGTAAAATTTATATATGGTCCACTATACCTTTTCCAATAAAGGATGATGCATGCAATTTTTTTTATAGGGATGGCTATGGGACCCCGTTCGATGGGCCACTGTGTGTGTGAAATTCTATATAAGTGTATAATAAATTTAAAATTTTAGTATAAATGATCTAAATTTTTTATACAATGTTAAAGGTGTATTTTTAAATTTTGAAACTAAATCAGAAATATATTATGCTAATGACAAAAAAAATTATATAGTTAACAGATTCATATGGGATGAAGAAGAGAATTGTGCTTTTTGTCATAGAGATCAACAGGTAAAAAGTCAAAATACCAGTGTATGTACCATTTAGGTGATAAAAGGTTAAGTATGTTATAATTTAGAATTCTCAATGTAACACAAATTATTCGTTTTGGCAGAGAGCTAAAATATGTCAAACTACAAGCTAATAGAGTTTATTATGTTGATTTGTTGACAGGAGTTAATTACTCCTAGATTTTGTTGTTCATGGCAGTGAAATTTTTACATTTGAACTTAACAAAATAACTTGCCAAACATTAAATTTAATACTTAAATTTGTTAACCAAAGGTTGTTAAATTTATACTTGGAGTTGGAGGGTCAGGTAGATGAGGGAAACTGCGGCATATAGATTACTTGGAGGAAACGTTTTCGTCCTTACAACTTCTTCAGCCTCCTATTTTTTCCTGCTAGGATTGCTGCAGTTGTGCTTCTTTGGTACAAATTTTTGAAAGTTAGAAGTGATGTGACCAGAGTATGTGTTATCTGTATCGTGTTTGTTTATTTAGGATGTCATTTTTATGTGTGTTGCTATGTCTGTATATTTCATATTGTTCTAGTGTTTAATTTATGGCCTTTGCTGCATGTGTGGAGATGTACAAACATGACACAGATCACACATACTCTTCGATCACAAAACTTCTGACTTTCAAAAATTGGTACCAAAGAAGCACAACTACAGCAATCATAGTGGCAAAAACACGAGGCTGAAGAAGTCATAAGGACAAAAACGTTTCCTTCAAGTAATCTGTATGCCGCAGCTTCCCTCCTCTGCCTGACCCTCCAGCTCAAAATGTAAGTTAATAACCTTTAGTTAACAAAAAATCTGGTCGCAAGTAATATCAAAGTGTAATAAGTAATTAACAACCAGCTCGTCGAAAACAAGTTTTCTATATTTAATTTAAGAAAAACCTCTCTTGTTTATTATTGTGCCCTCAGGGGCACATATATAAAAACATGTGTTTTCTATGATGATTTACATATTATTGTTTTTAATTAAAAAAGTACAAGTAGTTAGATTAATGCGTTTATTTCGTCTATACATTAAATATAGCGGCCTAGTACTTTATAAGCAGTAATAGGTTGAAACTTGAATTTTTAAAAAGCTTAATTTTATAGTAAGCAATGCCTTCACATCCACCCCCGCCCCCCAACAAACATTATATGCGAGGCCATGGAGAACAACAGTATTATTAAAATAGCAACTATTACTTTGTATTAATAGCATACATCTGTCCTGCACGAATGTATGCATGACCATAATGATTATCTCCTAAAATATTGGTTAAACATCTTAAGTATCTTCATTAAAATTTTGGTTTTCTAACCTTCCCAATGCGATGTTGGTCACTGTTGAGTCGATTTTATTAAACCACGTGGAAAATAGAGGTCTGAGATATATCTATAAATCTGGCCTTGCTCTTTAACAACATAGTTGCCAGGTAAGTGTCACCTTACTACCTCACTGGGAAAATGAAGTGATTACAATGCTGGCAGCTTTGGTCAAGCCTCCAAACACTATTCTGAATTAGATAATTTTCATTATTTACTGGGCGGATAAAATTGTGTGTTCATTAGCTCCTCCTCCTGCATTGTAAATGATCCTTAACCTTTCTCTCTGCTGTGCACCATTTCTAAGTAGTTGTCTACGAGCTCGCGGTCTTCCTCCATTACGATTCATTTCAACAATTTTACTTAAACGGAAAACTAAAATTAACAATAAATTACGCAAAGTTCTAGTAAATTATCCTTAACCATTATTTCTACAATAATTTTAAATTCTGCAGCCTACTTCTATTATATACATTTCAATTAAACAGAGCAATAAATAAACAATAAAATTTACATCAGCTGATGTAATTGCCATCTGGTATTTAGGGATTACTTATCAATAAACCCACTTCAGTGATATTTCCATTCGAAAATTCATTGGATCTGTCAAGGCCAGTGGGTCAAAGCCCAGGTATTTTCTGACAGTTTTCCCACTGTCTTTAGCTCAAGCTTTATAATGAATCTAATTAAGCTCTGATCTTGTTCCTTGCTCGAGAAATTTTATGAGGACCACTCTTACGGAATTAAATATATATATATATATATATATATATATATATATATATATATATATATTAGGTTAGTTTTGGTTGGTAAAGATTATTTAGATTTTTTGGACTAGGAGACTGACCAAAATTATTTTATTTTATTTCATTCTCCATATTTCTTTTTGTGTTTTCTCTTCGATTGATAAAGACCACTGTGTGGTTGAAATATATCATTGTTTAAGTGCTTTTATGTGTTTCTATTTCAAGACTACAGTGTGGACTCTTACCAAGGTAAGTCTGTCAGTCTCCTAGTCCCAAAAAATCTATATATATATATATATATATATATATATATATATATATATATATATATATATATATATAGACACACACATATATAATTATCATATTGTTTTGGTTTTAGTGAATTAAAGCACTAATTTATATTAATTTCTAGAAGTAATTCAGCAACAAAGTATATATGGTTCTAGTTCAGTGTATCAGAGCCTTTATTGTACCTATTTAGGTTATAAATAAACTAAATATTAAAAATGCCTTGCAGGAACAAGATAATAGAATGAGCAGTATCAACTAAAAAATCCACAATACAAACTAAATCAATATTACAAATTGGGGGGGGGGATATTGTACTATAGGGGTAAGAAAGAAAATTAACAGAGTTCTCATAAATCATTTTGTAGAATAAAAACTTTGCCCCATCATACTATAATTATTGGGGCGTTAATTGAGGTGTAATATTTGTGGATTTTATGGAAAATAAACTAACAAACTGAGTAAGGCAGTTTGCTAGCACACTTTGAACTTGATACAGCACAGTAGTCCCTCGCTATTTGAGTTTTCTCAGTTGGCAAAATTACAGGATATCCCGCTAATATGCATCATATTTTTAAAAAAAGAGTATAGTTACTGTGCAGGTTGTAGGCTATACTCATTTATTTTGTACATTACTTTACTTATCACAAAGAAATAAGATTATTCTCCAAAGATCCATTATACTGTAGGCATTCCTATTTTTATTTATAACAAGGGGTATTATTGTCACTGACAAACGACAATGAGTCAATCTGGCGCCCGCACCCAACTCCATACATAAGTTTAGCAATACTTCTGTTTACTTACTGCTAAATTAATAGTTTATGAAATCCAAACATAAATAATCGTATCCTTCACGAACATACTTATATAAGGAAGAGGAAGCATGAAGGGTTTTAGGACATAACGGTGAAGTTGTCGACAATCTTTTGAAAAGTACGAACCAAGATTAAACGGAAGAACTAATTACCAAACCTATCTTTGATAACGAAGAAATCGTTATCGTTTGAAGACAAAGAAATCGTAAAAAATGTATCGCCGAAGTTGACATTAAAATCTGTTAGTGAAATGTGTGTTTAGGAAAACAGTTAGCTGCATCCGTTAATGAAGTTGATCGCTTTTTAGAATAGCCATTAAAATTTAATCAAGAGCTGGAAGAAGCATTATCTCCAAATAAAAAAGTCTGTAAAGAACTAGAAAAAAATCATGCACAAATTAGTAAAATTTTAAAAAAATCGTAGGAACTGTTTAAAAGATTATTGCCTAAAATTAGGTGTTTGAAAATTTAGTGGATAATGTTCAAAGATAAAGAACAGGTGTGTCTGTGTGTGAGTATGCATATTTAATAGAATTTTTGTGTTTTCGGATCGAAGGAAAACATAAATAAACAATACAAATATGTATGTAATCATGTACTACGTATAAATACCATACTCTTAAAATGCCATACTGTATTATAACTGTACAGTATAGCTGCAATAATGTTAACATTTTTGATGTGGAACGTAACTCTCCCCTTTCCATATACAATTGGTTTCAGTATTCACAGTAAGTTCGATCAACGTAACCTCCGCGAATAACGAGGGATCACTGTATATACATTATAAAATGAAAATTATTTTTTTAAATGTATTTAAAATATTAAGACGTAAATAATATATAACCACCACAGGACACTAGTATATTAAAAGTTACAAAAGTAAGTGTTTTAAATTTGAGACAAGTAACAAGAAATTGACATTAAACCATTCTGAAAAGCCTAAGTCCAATTTCAGTATGTTAAATAAAAATTATCACCCCATTACTAAAAATGCAGCAGTAGTATCTTAAGTCCTTTATTAAAAAATATTAAAAATAATTGCCTTTAAAAAATAATTGTTATTTAAATAAGTTTATGAAAAAGTACACTTACATAAAACATTTTTCAAGACTTCAGTAGCTATAGTTTATGTCCATTGTGATAATTTTAAATTAACCAACAAATTAAAATTTTACAACATAAGAAATTTTGAAACTACAAACTACTTAGGGATTATACAAAATTATAATAAAATAACAGGTAATGATTAATAAATTACTTTGAGGTTACAAAGAATATCATTACTCTTGTAATCAGGTAAATATTTTGATCTTTCTTTGGCATTAGTAGCATAGAAAAATTTCAGCATAGGAAATTAAAGTAGATAAGGTAGGTTACAGAATTCTGCTGAATGACCTCATGTTCCTAAACTCTTAGAAATTGGCTGAAATAGTCAAAGTTAATATTTATATTTGGACCAAGGTAAGAACATAAACAAAAGAATACATAGGCTACAACTCACAATTATAAAAACTTTAATATCAGAAGCATTTCAATGACATTATGTCATGATCTTCAGTGATGCTACACAATCGTAACTTAATTTTAAAGATTGAACATAACCTATAATATTTTTAGATAATGTTCAACTTTTTAAATTAAGTTTTGATTGTGAAGCATCACTGAAGAGGATGACATAATGTCATTGAAATGCGTCTGATATTAAAGTTTTTAAAATTGTGAATCGTAGCGTATTTATTCTTTTGTTAATAACTTTAATTCACAAGCCAGTTTAAGTACTGTTTACAAGTTAAGAATATTCAAAAAAAAAAAAAGAATAAGGGTTATACAGTAAACCTTTGATAGTTCAACACTGGCCATAGCGATGTGACGGCGAGTAACGACCAGTGCCTTGTTTTCACAAGTGTAAAGGTCATTGACTGGTGGACCCTCACTTTCTATTCTCACATCATCTTCCTCATACCCCTAATCCCAACTTCCTACATGTTAAGTCAGCTTGTTTGTGACGTTTAAAAGTAGTTTTGTTCTGTGATACTGAAGTTCTGTTTTGAAAGGTGGTCCTAGTATTATACTGTTTGATGGAGACAAATCCAGGTTGCAAAGGAGCTTCATTTAGTGTTGTTGAAGAGTGGATGTTTAAAGGTGAACTGACTGCAAAGGAAGAAATCTCAGTTTTGACATGTTTGCAGCATGGATAAGTGTTCTAACCCTAATAATGGAATTATAATATTTATAATTTCAATTATTATTATTAACAATAATCCAAATAATGATGAATAAAACCAAGTTTCTCTCCATAATAGCAGCCACTGATGATGTGATAAATGTTTAAATTCGTTTCAAGGCATTGGGCATCTGGGTAGCACGAGTCTACACTTTAAATATTATTATATTATTCGAAGATAGAGCCTATTAATTTTACTTTTTAGTTCTGTATACAAAATGTTTACACCTAATCCATTGCTTACTTGTGACATATTTTCAGGTCTTCATGTTTTGTGTCAAAACATTATTAGGTGAATTGTGTTTGTGTTCTTTCACATTCCTTAAAAAAAAAAAAAAAAAAAAAAAAAACCATTAGCAAAGTAATAAACAAAGATAAAAAGACTCAGAGCATTCAAAAAAATAACAACAGAGAGTAACAACAAACTATGAAATAAAGCGGATTTAAATATTTTGTACAGTATGATATAAATTATGCAACATCAGTGGTACTCTAAGTTATTTTTATTAAAAATGTATTAATTAAATATGTGAATTTCTCTTACTTTCTTAAAAAACACAAATTCAAATTCCATACAAATAAATCAGAAATGACAATAAATTTATTATCTGAACTGCTATTTCAGCAACTATTATTTAACATAATTCAAGTCAAAACCTTAAAATAAATATTCTACAAAAAAATATTTAACAATCTACTATGAAGTATTTTTACAACATCGTTAGGTCAAAAGTTTCTTATGCCGATTGCAAACTATTTGAAATTCATAAACCTCTTTCTCAATCTACAATTATTTACATGATAATCATAACACAGCATATTACTTAGGAAGTGATAATTTAACAAAATAACAAATAATTACAGTATTAGGATTAACATTACTTTATACTACAAGTAAAATCCAGTTACTTTACACTTCAAATCCCAATAAAAAACCATTAAACCCTTCTTTGGGATAGTAGCACAAGAGAATCTTAGAATGGCAGGTTAAGTAAGTTAAAGAGATCAGTTCCTGAAATTTACAAAGCAGCTTTAACTAAGTCCTGTAAGCTCTTAGATTCTTTCTGTGA
Source organism: Prosapia bicincta (assembly GCA_036971475.1). Taxonomy (NCBI): domain Eukaryota; kingdom Metazoa; phylum Arthropoda; class Insecta; order Hemiptera; family Cercopidae; genus Prosapia; species Prosapia bicincta. The sequence goes on along the minus strand of JBAIZL010000001.1, from coordinate 44,325,127 downwards.
ATTTGTATATATATAGTAGACTCCCTCTAGTTACACATATTTAGCCTAAATATTGTACAGTATAGTGCAATCAATTATGACAGAATTTATTGTTAAAAATAAGAAGTTCGTATGGCACAATACTTTGCAGACCCGATTAGTTCTTGTATTTGCTCATCAACACCACCATGATTCACAAACAAAATTATATTAAAACTGTTCCAGTAGTGTCTTTGTTCATAGAAAAAATAAAAAGATCAAGGGGATATATTGCTTACTTAAACTTCTAGTATAAAAAAAAAACGTTAAACTTGTGGCCAGAAAGTAAATTGTCAAGGAATAAAGATGCAGCACAGATTGATTCAAGGACATTACTAGTTGGCTTTTCATTGGCTGAAATCAAGCTAGAGGGAGTATACTATATGATAAAATGTTACAAATATAACTACACCAAGTTTACTACTATGTTACATTTATTAACAAACAGAAAGGCAATAAATATAACAGGGATCTTTTTACCCTTATCATTATGGATTACTTTATGCTCTGCGTTAAAGTGTAAAAAAAGTTTTTGCTCTGAAAAATACTTAAGACACAATTTAATTCAGTACTTTTAAATATGTCTAGAATTAGTAAGTTGAATTTTCATAAAAATTCTACGGGTAAAAACATATGATTTTCAGACATTAGCTAAAAAACTTTGTCAGTATTCTTTTCTTATACATAGCTGCATCTTAAGTAATATTTTATACACAAGGACTTATTTCCTAAAACTGTATTTTAGACCTGGCAAAATAGTAGATGTAGTTTACTATCATCCTAACTTTACTAAAAAAAACTATTACAAATTAGTAAGAAATTAGATTAAATGTATGTAAATAATACTTATATCACACAAGTGTTAAATGTAAGAAATTTTTTCAATTCTAAATGTTTCTACAGTTAATTTTGGCATTAAAAAAAAAATACATCATAAATTTAACTACAGGAATTGCAGTAACCCAAAAAGAAAAAAAATGGAGGAAGTCGAACGATAAACTTGATCTAAGAGAGAATTATTTATAAAAACTAAATTTTTAAAAGTAATAATATAAACATAGCCTAGACTATAAACATAAAAATGAACAATGAAAATAAAACTAGCACTGGTTTATTTTAAAAAATAAGGAATGTGAGATTTTTTTTAATCAGATACATCCATTTTAGCAGCTGATATGTCCCTCTCTCTGTTTTCTCTATCAGCAATAGATTTTCTTATCTCTAATCCAATCGCTGCTCCAAGTGGTGGTGGAACAGCATTTCCAATCTAAAAAAAATATTGAAAATTTTGATAAAAACTAATAAAAGGTTTACGGTTTCCTCCACATACATCTTAGATACTTAAATATTTAAATTTGTGTATGAACTAGCTTCTTAGTAGCTACAGTATTATTTTATAATTTTAAACAGAAGTCTTCCTAAAATTTAACAAATTTAAATAAATATAGTAATGTTTGCAGGTAATACCTTTGAGTACTAAGTTTAATACCACTGAATAAAGTCTCTATTTAGAACATTAACCTAATGAAAATTGATGATGAGAAACCCTCGTCTGTATGCCTGCTAAACACATTTTGTCAATGGGATAAATTTCCTAGTAACACTTAAATTATTTATAAAATTACAGTGTTGAAAAATAAGTAAAAACTTTCGATTTTTGTAACACCATAAGAACTTGCTCTTGAGAATAGATAAATTAATAAATACTGACCTAAGTGTAAAGTTAGTTGGTTATTTAACACAAGTCTAAGAACGAGCTCCACTGGCAGATCTTGCTTAAAATTACAAGTAGCCTGTGAAAGGTAAGTTAAGCAGGATCATATTTTGCACAACAAAACTGGGATTACGCCAGTATAATGTCAAATGGTAAGATAGTATGTATGTGTTTATTTTTGTTCTTCATTTTTGTTGTGCATATGTTTTCAGCTGTAACTAAAAACTAACATATAAGGCTATAAAAAAATTGGTATACAAATTTTGCAAAATTAGCTATGAAGTTTTGTTTGGCCGGTTGTTTTGTAGGCAGGTTTGATAATCAATATATCATCATGCATGGGTTATTAGTGCCTATGCTATAGTACTGAGGTTTGTTGAAACACACCAAACACATTAAATTGATACACATATCAAATTCAGGTTTATTATACAATCAAAATACATGAATCTTACCTGTCTATGTTTATCAAGAATTGTGCCGAAGAACCGGTACGAATCTGGAAATCCTTGAGATCGGGCACATTCCCTGACACTAACCACTCGTGTCTGCTCTGGATGTAATACTCGACCCTAAAGTATAATTATTTTATTATATTTGCTAAGGTCATTAAAAATACATAATCTGAATAAAATTAATTTTAAAAATACTTAACTAAGGGAATACAAAATTGCTTACTTGCGGACGAGTTTCAAAACATTCGTTCCTCTTACGAAATTAACCCTCTACTGGCGGGATCGGGTGTAAAGGCTCTAGCGGGAATGGATTTATGACTGTGGAATGGGGTAGGTTGTTTGAGTTGTGTGTCATATAATAGAAAAGACTGTTGGCTTCAAAGTGTGTGTGATCTTTGAAGCCAACAGTCTTTTCTATTATATGACAACTCAATCAACCCACCCCATTCCACAGTCATAAATCCATTCCCGTTAGAGCCTTTACACCGATGCCAGCAGTAGAGGGTTAGCTTCGTAAGAGGAACAAATGTTTTGAAACGCGTCAGCAAGTAAGCAATTACGTATTCACTTAGTTAAGTATTTTTAAAATTAGTTTAATCAGTGAATTCAAGATGATTATATCAACCAACCTGAAAAAAATGTTAAACCTCTCTAAAAAATAATACAAATATATTATTTTAATTTTAGGAACATTAGTTCTAAAATAATACAGAACATATAATTTTTACAATTTAACGTTTTCGCAAAAAATAAACGTTTTGAGTACTTATTTCTAATAAGGTTACCAATTTTAAAAAGAAATGACATTTTGGTTAATAGTTTTGATCAAGAAGTTAATATTTAGTGGTAGATTTTTAATAAATATTTTATAATATATTTCAGAGTATCTTTAGAAAGATCATATGCATTGCTAACTAGAAAGAAGTTGGTATGTAACCAATTCTTAAAAGTTATCCTTTCCCTCCCCACTCTTCTGAAGTAGTTATAATAAGTTGAAAGTCTTGCTTTTGTTCTATAAGAAGCAAATATCAAAACCTTTTTTCTTTCTTATTGCATCTTAGAGTAATAGGCTAGAACAGAGGTTCCAACCTGGGGTTTGCCGAAAATAATGGTTAATGGCGGACATTGTGCAAAAATAAAAGAAATGAAGTGAGAAGGACTCAATTTATTAAGTGAAATAAAATGAAATAGCAACTTTACTTGCAATGCAACACTATAAAAAAATAAAAATAAGACTGGTTTCAAAATGAAATCACAGAAAACAGGTTTGCAGATATAATAATTTATTATCTGTCACTATTTGCAATGATATATATATATATATATATATATATATATATATATATATATATATATATATATATATATATATAGTCTTTTCAGATTTTAACACCATTTTGGATTCTATGTTATTTAGTTTCAGATTTTAAAACTATTTTGTCCTACAAATACTGTAATTAGACCTACATTAGGATTTTACTGTAAAATTAAGACCATACCAGAAATATTCTGCTTTAACTAAAATAAATATTTAAAATTTTACGTGTTGTCTTTGGTTTTTCTAAGAATTACAGCTTCATTTGCGCAAGTATATAAAAATGTAAAATTTAAAGTTATATAAAAAATTCAAGTATACTCAAAGGAATAAATTATAAAAAATAAGATATAAGTGCAAATTTAAAACATAAAAATCTAGTATTATATATATATCATATATAAAAATAATCAATAAAATAAACCAACCGGAAAAATATGTCCCACAATTAATAACGGAATATGCAATATCGAATGCCCAGACTGTAATAAAATATACATAGGCCAAACAAAAAAAGAAATTAAAAAAAAGATATCAAGAACACCTCAATGCATACATCAAACCTGAAACTTATAACTTAAACTTAGCTACACATGCCATCAAAAACAAACACACATTCCCCACATAAAAAAAACGTACAAAAAGGCCGCAAAATGAAAATCTGAGAACAACTACAAATTTATAAACATAAAAATAATATCATAAACGAACAAATACAAATAAAATCAAAAAATTATAAATTATTCAACCTAATAGACAAAATTAACCCCAAAACAAACTTAAGACTCACACAGTGCAGTGAATCCAAAAATAGAACTATAACGGTAGACCACACCTTGTGACAATGGAAATTCCACACAACTCGCAGTCTACTACAACCCCCGGTTAGTGATGCCCAATGATGGAGATACTACCAATCTTTGAAAGTTAACTCGCATAAATACCAAGTAAGATTCTTGTTTAAGTACATATAGTGAAAGTGATATATATACATACATATATATATATATATATATATATATATATATATATATATATATATATATCTATATTCTTGATATTTAACATTATCCATTGTTTTTCCGTTGCACTGACTTTATGAAGTTAATATATTACTATGTGAGTAATTTTATCCACCATTAAGTGCAATAATTTTACCTTGAGTGATGAGGCACCTTTCGGTCGTTGACCATTGTCGAATCACTGATTTTTCTCTGCTGTGGATGCTCGGTCTGTGAAGCCGGTGTTTGTTGACGTTACGCGCACTTTTTCTTGATCTGTGTGTATGATATTTCTGTATAGTATGTCTTCTGTATATGTTGTTTGTAGATTCATTAAGTTGTTGTGTATGTTTTTATAAATGTGGTATTTTTCTAGTGAGTTTAGTTCTATTGGGTTGTTATTTATTTCCAGTATGGTTAGGTTATTTTCGTAATTTGTCATTGAATCAGGAATTTACAAAATCACATGCAACAACTATAACGCTTTTTACATAGGAAAAACAACCAGAACATTTAAAATAAGATTTGAAGAACATTATAGAGCATTCAAAAACAAAAATTCTAAAGTATCAAATGTTGCAGCACACCTAATATCCCATAAACACGAAATAACAAATTACGAAAATAACCTAACCATACTGGAAATAAATAACAACCCAATAGAACTAAACTCACTAGAAAAATACCACATTTATAAAAACATACACAACAACTTAATGAATCTACAAACAACATATACAGAAGACATACTATACAGAAATATCATACACACAGATCAAGAAAAAGTGCGCGTAACGTCAACAAACACCGGCTTCACGGACCGAGCATCCACAGCAGAGAAAAATCAGTGATTCGACAATGGTCAACGACCGAAAGGTGCCTCATCACTCAAGGTAAAATTATTGCACTTAATGGTGGATAAAATTACTCACATAGTAATATATTAACTTCATATATATATATATATATATATATATATAGAGAGAGAGAGAGAGAGAGATTTTTTGGACTAGGAGACTGACAGACTTACCTTGGTAAGAGTCCACTCTGTAGTCTTGAAATAGAAACACATAAAAGCACTTAAACAATGATATATTTCAACCACACAGTGGTCTTTGTCAATCAAAGAGAAAACACAAAAAGAAATATGAGAGAATGAAATAAAATAATCATTATTTTATTTCATTCTCTCATATTTCTTTTTGTGTTTTCTCTTCGATTGACAAAGACCACTGTGTGGTTGAAATATATCATTGTTTAAGTGCTTTATGTGTTTCTATTTCAAGACTACAGAGTGGACTCTTACCAAGGTAAGTCTGTCAGTCTCCTAGTCCAAAAAATCTAAATAATCTTTACCAACCAAAACTAACCTATATATATATATATATATATATATATATATATATATATATATATATATATATATATATATATATATATATATATATGTTAACTCTCTTTCACATGTGTATGTTTAGGTAAAAAATATATGTGTTACCTCAGGTTTGCATTGATGGTGGTAGTTACATTTTAGGGGGACAATTTTAGTTAGAAATGCACACATTGGTACTGGAGGTAAAAAGGTTGGTAACCGCTGGGCTAGAACAATGCATTATAAACTCCTCATTCAGTTTTTAAACACAGGCAATAGCTAGACTTTTTTAATGACCAATGTTGACATACAACTGATCCCAACAAATAATCCTCGTAGATAATTAACACCTAATTATATTTAAACAATTTTTATGCAAAACTCTCTTTTTTTGAATAATTATTTATGAGGAGGCAGTTAAAGATATTTTTATTGAAAATTTACCATCTGCCCCTTTATTGGAAATCCTAATATAGAAATATTTGTCATTTAGAAGTTTAACTATAATGAAAATCTTTGTAATGAAGACTTAAATATTTGAATAAATAACACTTTGAAAGTCCTAATATAATACATAATTCAAGCTAGAAATACCTGTTTTCCCATAGGCTCAGGGTTAGTAACTGTGGTACTAAAGAATCCATCCCACTCCAATCTTCCATAAAGCCCTGCCCAGTGGTTGTGACGATTACCTGTATGAGGCAGGCACCAGGGAATTATAGTGTTAAATTGTTTGTCCATAGGATCACACGGCTTTCCACTTGCACAACTACAAACTCCTCTAAAAGCACCAGTAGACGATTTGCCATTCTTTTTATCATGATAGGTGTATTGACTGAAAGTATAACAAAAAATAAATAATTAAAATACAGCTTTCATGAAAAAACTGTTTTAAAACCTATACTCTTAAACACTATGCCTATATTATTAATTACTTTATTGTTCGTGTTCTATGGAAATCTCTTAATAATAATAATAAAGGTTTGGTAGTTTGTAAAACATATTTGCTACTATTATATTATTTTCTTAGCAAAACATTATAAGAACTTGTCTCCTCTTCATTTAATTATTTTTATAATATTGTATCAAAATAAATATTGGTTACAAACATTGTTCTTCAACGGATTAGACAGGAATTAAGACAATAATTCATAGGGATTATGGTTTGGCCAAAGCTTATTGCAATCATTATAGGTATGAGTACATTTGTGTGCTTGGTGTTTGAGCAATGCCATTTCTGCCAAACTAAACAGTTTTGCTAGACTAAACAATATAAACAAACAAATTTTGAATAAAATTCCATTTGAAATTGGAAAAATCGACAAAATCAATGAAAGTGGTGTATTTTAGTATGTTCATTTAATTACATATTTATGATAAATATACATTCTTTATTCATAACATTATAATATTGATACCAAAAGTTGGATACAAACAATATATCACTTCGAATGTGTTTCAAGGCTAATTCTCAAAATAATTTAACTCTGAAATTATTTCGACATTGTTATTTCTGTATGCCGATAATTTAATAATTTACTATTATTACTTAGACTATAATAATGACGTATAATTCAAGCTCTACGTTGCTAAAAGAAAAAAATGAAAGAAAATGGATTAGATTACCTTACCATCCCCCTATATATAACTTGGCAAAAAAAAAAGCTTTGGAGAAGGATAGTTACGTAAAAGTAATGTTAGTTACGAGAACTAACCTAAAATATCTACTGGGAACCAGAAAGATATAATAAAAAAATATCGGAAATTTAATAGTATTGTTAATATATAATAATAGATCGGAAATTTATAGTTTGCAGTGTGAAATATGTCTGATGAAATATATTGGACATACTAAAAGACATATACAAATTAGAGCGAAAGAACATTTCCTTTTAAATATAATTAGGTCTGAAAAGTCAGCTGTGGCAAACCATTGTATATTTAACCGTGTATTTAAAAATGAATACGTAATCCTTTTACAGAATGTGGTAAATTTTAATGAATTAGATGCAAGTGAAACTTTATTTATAGAGATGAAAATAAAATTGTTAATGAGTTGGGAATAATTCAAAATTGAATATTATTGTAAATTAATTTATTGCTAAATATTATCCTAAATTTAAATAATTTTGTTGATATTCCGTTTTATTAATATTATAGGTTCATCAAAATTAAATATTTTTAGTTATCATATTTTGTTCAATGTAAATATATTAGTAGCCGTGGTTGAAAATTTGGCAAAGCCCAGATACAGTTCTTACTTTTTTTTTAAATATAATAGATACTGTTCAATTTTTTAAATTAAAGTTTTGTTTGTGATATCATCACTGAAGATGATGACATAATGTCATTGAAACACATTTGAGGTTAAAATTTTTATAATTGTGAGTCGCATATAGTTCTTGTGTTTTTATACTAATACTGTTTGAAATATTGGCAATACTAATACTGATTGTGTTATTTCAAAACACTACTATAGGCCCTTTAAAAATTTCAAAAGAAAAATTCCTCAACAAGAAGATCAAAACTCAAGAACCAAATACTTACAGCTTTTTAGTGTAGGTTCCATCACTAAGTCTCACAACAATATTAGGCAAGTCTCGCCAATCAGAGCCAATGCTTGTTGGGATCTGTGCGATACGTGCTTCTACCATTGGGGCCATTTCCTTGCAGATATGGTCTCTTAGGACAGCTTGATATTGGTTCCCTCTTATCTGATATGTTAATAAAATATGTTACAGGGTTAAATTAATTATTGAAAAATATCCACATGAATTAAATGTTCATATTTATTACATTTTAAATTTATTAAATTTTTAATCTATCCATTTATTGAAAGCTCAAGATTTTTCTCAAAAGTTTTATATTTCTAATGAAAGTTATGTAAATTGAAGGAAGAATTTTAGGTGGCATTTAATAGTCAATGTAAATTGTACCTAATCCTTAACCTCCGTTTAATAAGATAATTCAAGACAAATCCATTTAAAAGTTTAATTTATAGTAGTTTTAAATTTTGAAATTTTTTAATGCGATAACTTTCTAAAATGACAGATGCAAAATCATCACGACTTCCAGATTATGAATTCCATCTGATTCCAAATTATGACTATTATCTAGTAAGCTTTTAATCAAAAGATATATAACATGTAGTATATAATTAACAGCTCACAACCATTGAATCGGGGATAATCTTTCTTCAACTGTTGCCTATTGTCAGTGTCAATTATTTTTGTCCACCTTTTACTTATATCTTAAAATCATGTTATATAACTGAACGTTTCTATATAATTATTCGAGTTCATTCTTAGTGTCTACAGTGCAGTAGAAATTCTGCTCACACTTTTCTATTTCCTAAGGTACAAAGATAAATACTTCTAATTTTTATTTAATGACATATTTAATATACATATTGTAGGTTGTATTAGAGGAGTTCCAGTTCGAACACATTCACCTTGCCCTCTTCCCATATAACATGGTAGGCCTATCTCATATACTTTTATTTTTTATCCAAGATGAGTTCAAAGAATCTGGTGTTTTCTCTGTAAGGTAACTTGTATTAGGCTGATTTTAGTAAAAGCTAGTATTGATTCTTTAATGCAGTTCAACCTTCAAGACAAATCAAATGTATTTTTAGGTTGATTATGTCCAGACCCCATCTAAGCTATAAATTTTTTTTCTTTCTTAACAAATATAACTCTTAGCAAATTTACTTAAAATAGCCAATTCCATTCTGGGTTCTCATTATTGTTAAACAGGGGCAGTGCTCCGCAGTACCATCAAGTAATTATCTTAAAACAGGATTTTGCTTCTCTGACAACTAGCAGAGCTTGACAAGTTATCGGATCACTTGAACAGAAATGAAACATCAACTAATAAAATCTTTTTATAATTAAAGTGTTAAAATTTATTTCTTTGAATAGACAAAGCAATACAGGACATGTTATCTATTAGAACTCAGGTAAAGCAATTTCTAATATTAGAATAATTATAATTATTATTCATGTAATTATTTTAAAGAAACTTGAAGATTCATATAATATACAGCTTGTATGAAACGGATTTCAAAATAATTTTAGTAAATATTTTATTAGAAATGCACTACATCTCACAAGATTTTTACTTTCTTTAAAAGTATATCTGAGTGCAAGTTTCGGACCATATTCTAGGTATCTAATTTGAGTCTTAGAATAAATGGATATGAGTTGATATTCTATGTGTACGATTAAAGAACAGTTTCTCAAAACCTTAATTAGTGTAAGATTGTTTTTTTCCAACTGTTAGATCTAGAAACATTAAGAATAGAAATACTTACCAGTCTCTGAAAATGTGAAACAGGTTCTCCTCCATAAGGCAATTCTTCTGTTTTTGCTCCATTCCTAATTTCTGGTAAGTCTGCCATAGCATCTCTAACAGTAATAGTTCTTCTAGGAGCAGAATCCACCCAATGACAATTTGAAATAAACTGCAACAAAATAACATGCATGTGGTATGAAATTTTTAAAAAACTGAAACAAAATTGTATCTAACAATGATTTCTAAAAATGAGAGTTATAGTCTTCAACAAGGTTGGAACTAATTCTATACAAAGAAAATCCTGTTCAGTTAGAAAAAGTAATTTATTATAACTTTTTGCATGAGTAAATCCACTAGCACATTTATCCTGCTATGTTTTCATGTAATTATTATTATTATTATTATTTTTTTGTAATTGTTGAGCATGTTTTTTTTATTCAATTTTTTTCAATTGTAATTTCAGAGTTTTGTCAGCAGTTATTTCAGTACTGACAAAGTCTTCCTGAGGGTTTGTTTAACCTGAACCACAAATTCTCCAGCAACACCTCGATAATGGTTTTGTTGATGTCAATATCCTCTCCAATAATCTAAATGTAATAATGTAATAATGTAAATGATTCACAGATTCTACTTGCTTAGCCAACTATCTACATAGCCTGATGCTTTCCTCTAATTTTAACAGGTGGTAACAAAAGTTAATTGTGGCACACCTTCTGATTATTTATATTTTTCTTGTGCAAGTCAATGATACACTTGATCTTTTATAGTAAACACATTAAGATTTAAAAATATATTTACAGGTCTAATATATTGACCAAGGAACAAATGACTTGCCAAAACATTAGTTTAAAGTACAACAATAATGTTTTGGTCCTTTCTTAAGCAGGAAACAAATACGCTGGGCAATTGGTACATGATTCAGACTGTATTTTAATTCTTACGATATTGCAGACAATCTTATGGAAAGAAAATTTTTTAATGATTGTTCTTAAGTATTCAAATCTGTGAGTAAATGAATTTTTCTACAAATTTTAGTTTTCTAATTCAGTTAACAAGAAGATGTCATTAATGACATTATGAATCCCATCTTCACTATGAATGATACGTTTGCTTTTGTTAAATATTTTTTCATTGCCTCCGCAAGTCTGACTGTTATATATAACTGACCACTAGTTATATTGTAACTGTTTTGATTTGTATCTATCGTACCAAGTGAAATTATCCGATATTTTCTGTTTTTCAGTTCTATTCTTTTTTACTAATTCTTGTAAAGGAAATTTTAGCACCAATTATTAATACTTATGTATTTAATATTGATCAATATTTACACTAAAATTAATTATAATCATAGTAAGAAGTTTTAAAAAGGAAAAATATATTTAAAAATACCTTAACAAATGTATTTATTTCAGGAGAATAATTAGCCAAAATTGTTAGCCATTTGTATAACCAGACCTCAACTCCAACAAAATCACCATCTGTTTTTTCATCACAGGTTTTCTTTCATTGATTGAACCACTGACCTGCGGTTTTAAAGTCCTGCTTCCTTAATATTTTTTTTCAAGATCCTTAGCCCTTTGGCGCACTAATGAACGATCAGGCCGAGCATATTTTTCCGAACATTTTAAAACCATTATTCCAAAGCTAATTCCACTTGTGGATCCTTCCCAGGAACAATTTCTTTTGCTGTCAACATTTTCATTACAGTTTGGTAAAGACAAGGTGGAATTTTTGTACTTCAAAATTGTATATGAGAGAGGTAGCAAAATGCCAAGTTGAGAAGCAGAGTTTCTTTCACTTGTTATTGGTAATTTTTGTATCAATCCAGAATGTTGTTTTTATCTAAGACTTAAATCATATAGTTTCTTTAGAGATTCAGACATCTTGCTACACTTAAAAACTTCAAGTGATTCCAAACCTCACAAAACAAATGAAAAAAGACCTAAATAAACAAACGGTGCAATGGTATGACAAACAAAATCTGTTCATTTTAAGAAACCTACAAAATGCATTTGAATAAAATCTAACAGGTTGTGAAAGTCATATCATGAATCATGTCAATAACAGGGCAGATGGAGTCTCCGTATTCGCTCAACTGACATCTATTATTGGATGACAAATTAAAAGATTACAATTAGAGAAGAGATAATTACAATGTATTTATACGATTCCGTGGCTGTCTTTAAGTGAAACGATAATAATAACATTAAGTGTGATCACAATATCCGGAGGTTACTGTATATTAATATTATGAAATATTGCAATTGCATTTAAACAATAATTACATTTTTTTGATATATTTAAAATATGTACATTAATGTACCAACTGAAGGTATGATTAAAATAAATGAGAATAATATGAATAAAAGTGAACACATAAACGGTTAATATAATAAATTATAAATGCATTGAATATAATACCAAACAACATTTTTTTACATAATAATAAAATATACAAACAAGGAAAAGTTTAGCAATGGGTTTAGCATCATCTAGTATATCAGAAAAAGTTTTTCAAGAGAGTGATAAGGCGATACGCAGCGTAATAAAAGTAAATGATCCAAATTGTAAATGACTTGGATATATAAATAGTGGTTAGGATATTGTAAAAGAAGGATTTAAAATTAAAAAATTGTTTGTTCTCGAAATAAAAACCAAGTTCAAAATTTAAGTTTCTAAACATATTTCCTAAAAGTTATTTTCATAACAAGTTTTCTGCAAAACTTAAAGCTTATTACAGCATTTAATAAGTTGAAACAATTAATTGCTAATGAATAAAAGAAAATACGTTAAAGCTAAATGCATCCAAAGGAAGTTTTATTTAAGAAAATCTTTAATAGGAATACCTTATTTTCATCCACCATTACACCCAACTGAGTAGCCCTGGGGTTGAACGTGTGTGTTGGTTCTGGAAAAAATGGTAGTGTCTCACCAGGTGCTGCAGCTAAAATTATTGCCCTCCTTCTTGTTTGTGGAACACCATATTGACCTGCCTGCATTACCCCAAATGTACATTGGTAGCCCATACGAATAAGGCAGCGCATTGTCAACTTTAATACCATGCTGCGTTTGAAGGATACAAAATTTCGCACATTTTCCAAAATAAAAAATTTTGGTCTGTAGTAGTCGCAATATGACAAGTAGGATACGATTAGTGAATTCTGAAAAAGAAAACATTTCAACAGATTGACATTTCTTCTAGTATAACTCATTAATTTTACAAATAATAATAAGAAAACAGTTATTATTTTAGCAGATTGTTTTTACACTGTAATTGTGTTATTACAGCAATGACGGTTAAAAGAGTGATGGTTAAACGTAGTTTTACTGTATTTTATAATTCGGCCTAAGGAACATTAAGCATACCATAAATAAAGAATAATACGATTGGGTATTGAGAAATATAAAAAGCATACCTTAAATAAAGAATACTGTCGTGAGTTGAATCTATTCATTCCACTAAAGCCTTGGCAAGGAGGGCCACCACATAAAAGTTCTACTTCCCCTTTTTGCGGTAGAGGCTGGCCCTTGCAGTTTGTCTTCTCACCCTTTGCACAGAAACAAACAAAAAATGTATATTTCTCACTCAAAAACTTAGCAAATACTCTAAATGAATTCTAAAGTCAAAACTCGAGAAAACAAGAAATGGGGGAATAGAAAATTTAAAAATTTATTTTTTTGAAGATTTACTTAATGATATTTTAGAGCTTAATTTCTCAATTAATGAATTAACTAAAGTAAATTATAAGTTAAATAAATACTGATTCAAAAGTTAACTTCATATTTTTGAACACTTGGCAGCTTATTACAACTATGAGTAATAAGACCTAAGTTTTCTGTGTATGCAACAACCAAAAATTTTAAAAAATAGTTCTAGCTTGATACAATTCGCCATCTCTCTGAATTAATTATCACCATACGTGTTCCAACTAATTACTTGGACTAATTTTATAGTGGAAAGAAATCATATCTAGTGGAGTCGCAGAAACTTGATAGTCCAATAATAAGTAAAAATCATCGAGATATTTTATTAGAATTGTCACAACGAGTAATCAAAGGAGGAAACCTACGTTCAGCACTGGATTTAGAGAAGATTTCTAGCAGGTTATGATAAAAAATTAATTAATCACTACATTTTTAGTTTCTTAAAAACCATTAATAAGTTTTATGACATCGAACAAATCCTAACTTTTGCCAGATACTGCAATGAACATTTCTTGTGAACAGTTATTGTAGTCTGCTGGTTGTAGATGACAATCAAATGAGTATTTATTTTTAAAAAGAATAAACTCCAATATAGAAATATTAGTTTTAGTGCAAATGAATGTTACTTTAAACTAAAGTAAATAATTCTGTAAACAATAAACTACACCAAGACTGATACTGATAATCGCTGATACTAAGACTGATACTACTTTATAGATAAAAAACAGCAAACCTTAAAAGTAACTTCAATATTTACTTTGAGAGAGACAATTAACAAACACGTATTTAGTGAAACAAACTCCTTTGTTATAGGTTCCTTTCGTGATTAAAAAAAAATTGTTCCTGCCAGATTTTTAAAACAATTATCTCTGATTATTGTTCATCACTGTTAAGAAGTATGTATAGTCTACACACAAAACAATTATTGCGCTATCATCTTTAATCTCTATACCAGTTCTTTCTCTCACCTAAATTTCAAATGATTTATAAACAATATTTATCAACACTGATAACATTATTCTTGCAACTAACTTATATCAAATGGTCCACATATACACATAAAATCTCATCCTGCTCCATTCATATACTGACTGACCTAGATATGCTTTTAATATGATTTTTAATTAATTTTATTTAGAAAATTTGTTATTATTTCGCTAATTTTGTTTATAGACTAATTTTCTGAAATGAACCCCAAATCTCATTCACAAAAATTTGAACCTAAACCGTCTCAACTTATTTTCAGGTATTAGCTACTTATTTATTGCAATTTATTCAGCTTAAAAAAATAACAAATAAAGAATGAACTTTAGAATATTTTCTGAAAAATAATATCAAACTTACATTCATAACCTCTTTCAGTAGTATGTTGCAGTCCTCTGTGAATACAGTACAGTCAGGATTGTTCAGCTTAAATGCATGTGCAGCAGGCTCTTCCTTTTCCACTGCCCAAATACTCTTTGCTACACCTGACTGATGTAGGCCTTCCGATAAACCTACTCAAACCATACCATTTCATAAAAAAAAAAATCATTTTTATTCTTTTACAATATCTGATGAATATGTCTATATACAAAGTTTCAAATCATATTTTCTTCAATAAAGCTTATCTAACAATTGTTAATTTATTAATTTCTTTAATCAGTCAATTTACCTCCGCAACCTGCAAATACATCCAAACTATTCAAAGGTCGCCCAATTGTAGGCCACGGTACAGCAAAACTTTCTTTCTTCTCTTCAAACTTTGCACTGCTCTTGCCTTTTCCTTTACCCTTTCCTTTGCCCTGAACAGAAAATATTATTTACAAAATTTAATCTAAAATTCCTGCATTAAGACTAATTATTAAACTAAAACAGAAATTATTCCTGAATAAAGAAAAACAGGTTTTGAAAGTAGAATTGAATGGTGTTTCATATATTTATTAAAATTTTCATTAACTGTACTATCTTATAAGAATATTAATTTTACACTTATTTATAAAAAAAATACAAACTTTGCCAAGAGAACCAATAACAGCTGCATCTGATGGAGGCTCGATGAACTCCTGATTTTCACTGTCATAAGCTTGAGTAAAATAAAACCTGTTAGGACCACCAGCTGACCACTTATCGATGGATGTGTCTAAATTCTCACTAAAAACGACATAACACTTTCCAGCTACATCTGCAAAGTTGACCACACATTCTGCAAACAGAAAAAAACCAAAATCACTAATTTGTCCATGAATACCAGATTCCTGATAATGTTTTCAAAATGGCTTAAAAACTGGGGCAGTAATAAATTGGTTATATTTTTAATTTTAAATTTAGTCAGAAAAGTTTTTAATTAACTAGCACAATATTATATGAGTTTTCTAAAATGAGAAGCCCAAACACACTTATGAAAAAATTAAAATTTATGGTCAGTAGAATAATCACATGGTCTTACCTGAAAATTAAAAAAAAAAAATAATGTTACTTATAAGGAGCAATAACTAGTAACATATAATTAACTATACTTGTTATTTGGTCTTTTTTAAAAATAACGTGTGACAACTTTCTACGCACAGTCATAGTGTTGGAGGTTCTGGATACTTCCTGGTTGATTACAATAACAAATTTAGTTAAGGATGAAAGAATAACATCAACAAATCTAGAACTTGGACAAATGTACCTTTGTGTGTGTGTGTGTGTGTGTGTGTGTGTGTGTGTGTGTGTATATATATATATATATATATATATATATATATATATATATATATATATATATAAGTGGTATTTTTCTAGTGAGATTTGTTCTTTAGGGTAATTATTTATCTCAAGTATGGTTAGGTTATTTTCGTAACTTGTTACTTTATGCTTGTGTGATATTAAGTGTTCTGTCATATTTGATGCCTTTTTTATTATTCGTTGTGTATGCTCTATAATGTTCTGAAAATCTCATTTTAAATGATCTAGTTGTTTTCCTATGTAAAATGTGTTGCAGTCGTTACATGTGATTTTGTAAATTCCAGATAGGTTATGTTTTTCTCTATTTGTTTTTTGGGTGTTGTTGAGATATTTTATTATTTGGTTTGTATGTTGGTGTTTAGTGTTCTTTATTATATACTTTTGTTATTTTTTGTAATTTGTTGTTGGTGTAATTGTATTTTATTTAGGATTTCTATATTTTTGTTTTTGTGTTCTGGTTGTAGTGTTGTGTTGAGGTTAAGTTTTTTGTAATTTTATTGTATATGTTTTTTTATAAGTTGTTTGTTGTATCCATTTTCTATGGTTATTGTTAAATCCTTCATTTAATTTTTGTTCGTTATCCTGTGTATATTTTATTGCTTTATTTAACATGTTACTGTAAGTGTTAATTTTGTGTTTCCAGGAGCGGTTAAATTTTTTATATATTGTGGTATTGTTGGAAATTGGTTATCTATGTACTGTGATTTCTATTTTATTATTACTGATTTTTAATGTGATGTCATAAAAGTTAATTGTTTTGTCTGTTTCTGTTTCGTATGTGAATTGTAAGTTTTGTATGCGTTTAGTTTATTTAGTATTACGATGTGTTCATAGTGAATGGTAGGTTAATAATGTTGTAATGGTGGAATAACTGTTTACAATAACATATAACTCTATAAAATCAGTGCAATGAAACAATAATGGATAATGTTAAATACCACACACACACACACACACACACACACACACACATATATATATATATATATATATATATATATATATATATATATAAATATCGCAGTATGTTTTCTTGTGTATTAATAAAGAACAAAAGTTTATTCTTGTGTCTAAATACAAATACAAGAATAATAATTGTAAATTCAATTATAATTCTTGTATTTGTATTTAGAATTTTGTTCTTTATATATATATATCGTGATATTTCACGTTGTCCACTATTTTTCTGTTGCACTGACATTATGAAGTTATTATTATTACTTGTAAATAATAAGTAATAATAATAACTTCATATAAGTTCGGATAGTCATAAACTATTGTTAAAGTGATTAATTTGCATTATTATTTTAATTTCAGACTTGAACTAACACTTTATCAACAAACAATAATTCTGAAGAAGGTGCGAAAGATCTTTAATGTAGTAGTTTTCACGTTTTAACTGAAAGATTTGAAAAACAAAATAATTTAAATAAACCAAATTAATCTTTTATAAAAAAAATGTAATTACCAGTAGATTTTTTCATTTGTACCACTATAATTAATTAGCAATGAAAACTTAAAATTTGTTTAGACACGGGTTCTCTAAGGATCTTTTCCTTGTCATTTCAAAATCTTAAAGATATCCGGCTCATTAAATGGACATAGTAGATGTAAAAAAATAAAACAAGGATGACAAATTTAAATTGATATGGAAAAAATTGCTTCTATTCTCTGGTCACAACATATCAGACAATAATATAAAACTTGAGAATTATGTGCTTTCAACTTAAAATAACCTAAATCGAAGGTTACAACGACGCTAGGTCCATGCAAGGTCTTACAGATTTATAGAATCCATGATAATGGAGGAATGAATGAACACAACTATTTTAATTTATTGCTTTAAATTATATTTACTCTTACATATTCATTCATTTTTAAAATATTTACATAAATGTAATAAAAACTCATTATTTGGATGTATTAAATCCTAAATTTTTTTTAATATTGGACATATGAGTTATAGATATGTGACATTATATCAAGGTTTCACTGAATTTATGTATTATACGTATGATATACTGTTATTCATATATAGATGTTTAAGCAACTATGGAATACCTTAAGATATTAATAAAATATAAAAGTGGCACAGTTGTATAAATAATGTAAAGAAAAGTAATGTTCAGAAAGAGAAATATTGAAAAACCTAATTACCTTCATCAGACCAGTATACCATGTTTAAGTCAATCTGCTGTGTGAACAATGGATCCTTATGAGTGTTTTCAGGTCGGTACACCTTTTTGATCCTCAAACAGATGTCACTGGCTAAAAC